>OX451215.1:81594703-81660064 GCA_949628195.1 Phasia obesa
AACACCTATTCGATAATATGCAATTTAAAGAAAAAGATCACTAATGCTTTCTAATTTGATGATCACTCTTTTAATGGCAGATATCACTGCTTCTGAAATGCTAAAGCTAATTGGGAGTTTTAATTACCTCGATCGCAAATTTCTCTAAGTAGACTCTTGATATTAATGGGCCAAATTTTTATAAATTCAAAGAACAAAACCTCTATAGCCCAATTTGGTTTAAAGGGTTAAATCATAACAACAGTACTCATACATACTTAAGTAACTTTGGCCATGCATCTATTTGTAGCATTGTCTACTTATGGTTTTATATAAAATCGATTTTTCTGAGCAAAACAAAAGAAACCAATTTTCACTACAATTGACCAATAATGGCCATGTTCAAATGACCAATTTTGCAAATCGTTATTGCACAATTTCAATTTCAATTAAATGTTTTGTTTGGAAAACGCTATTGTTGCTACGGGAAACAACAACAACAACAATACTAACGACATCATAAACACAAACTTCAGTTGACACTACATATCTATAGTTTTTCAATGAATTCTTTTGCTATTTTTTTCTTTCACTTGCCGTATATGCCACAGAAATAGTCTAAAGATCACGGTATAAAAACGATTTTGCTAAGTGTTGCTTGTTGACCGCAACACCAACCAGCACTATGGAAGGCATGTTTAAAACGCATTGTTTGTTGCTGCTGCTGGCCGGTGTGTTGTTTGCAATACTGAACTGAATATTGGTTGAATTGCCTGCCTGCCTGGCTGTCTGTCTGATCGGCTGCTTGTTAAACACTTTAATTGTTCCACCATAATCGTTTGTTTTGTGAGTTTAAGCCAATTTTCTATTCAAATTGTTTAACAATTTGTGCTTCGCTGAGTTTTCATTTGTTTTCCAGTGTTAATGGTCAAATTGTTAACGATTAGCCAACATATAAATATTGTAATATAAATTAAATAAAATTAATTAACTAGAGTACGAGTAGGTAATTTTGGAATTCCGGCGAACGATGGTAAGAGAAACGTTTTATTCTGTTTGTATATATTCTACGGATGGTCACAATACACATTTCTGTATAAAAATGTCAAAGAATTTTTTTTAACTTATCTTAACAACCTTGATTTTTCCACTTAAATCTTGTCTCTTATATTGTGCCATAATTCATTTATTTGTCTGAGATATTATTTTTGCTTAAGAATAGTTTACGTATTTTACTTTAAAATTTAATGTGGGTTTTTAATCCACGAGGCTCTCGTCTCGTATAGTGGTAAGGCAGAAGTTGAGTGGCCTTTTTTTTTGCAGCATAAAATATTTTCGTATTTTACTATTTATTTGTCAATATCAATGCATTTCATTTGGTGGGATAAAAGAAACAATCTTTTAGGCGGACAGGTTGTACAACTGCAATATTTAGATTACAACATATTTTCACACACAGTTGTTTGTTGTTTTTAACCACTTCTAGTCGCAAAACAATTTATGAGTGTATAGGTTACTAAAAGGAATGAATGTAGGCTAAAAAAATATTTGGATCTGGACATTTGTAATGAAATTCCATTATGAACTGAAGCAGAAAAGCTAAACAAAAAGGAGCAACTTACAAATTTTCGAATAATTTATGGTTTTTGATTTCTATTTTTACGACAGTAGACAGAAAAACAATATTCTTTAAATAGTCCAACAGAAAAAAAAAAATATATTCAATCAACTTTATTTTTACCTATAAAAGATATTGAATATGGCACTGGTGTGCTTGACAAAGCAATAAACATGTGGTTATTGAATAAAAAATATAAATCAATATATAACAATATATAAAGATCGCTAATATAAAAATTATAAATTAAATTAAAAAAAAAATTATTAAAAAGTCCAGAAACTCAATTATTGTTGTTGATTCCAAATTTAAGTGTTTTGCAAAGCGAAAATAATTGTGGCAATAATTCGATTGTAAAATACAACAGATTGGTTTTTTCTCAACCACTTAAAAAATACGCAATATTTAAGTTCGAGTATAAACATTAACCAAATGCTTAAAAAATCAACATAGTAATTATATAAAAATATAATATTGAAACTTAGTTTTATTTGAATTTGTCTTTACTAAATAATTAAAAATATCAATTTCCTATTGAAAATTTAAAGTGGTTTCTTTCCTAATAAATGTTGCGTTTTTCAAAGACTCGATTTTCGAATCTGAAACCGCTTCGAGTTATACACACAAAGATAAAACATGGTTGAGGTAACCATAATCTAATAGCAACATGTTATAATTGAATTATATGGATGTAGTAAAACCATGTAATTATTAACATAATAATAATATTGTTGTGTTAGAACCATATTATTTTCTAACTTAAAAATAACATTGTAATATGTAAGATTTTATTATGAAACAATCTAAATAAGTATAGTGACATACATATATTTACATAATTGGGGGACTCACAAGGTATCATAAAATCATATTTTTTGAAATAACAACATGGAAAAATATGGAGTCCCCAACTCTGACAAGTGGCACCTAAAAATACTAAGAAAATTTGACGACAATCGATATAATCAAATCCAGAAGAATTTCATTTAAAATTATTGCAATTTTGGCTGACAACTTTTACCTAAATACAATTATTTATGTTCAAAAAACAAAATTTTAATAACAACAGCTGCCGTCGGTTACTTTCGCCCAAAACTTTTGTGAGCAGCGGCTATTAGAAAAATGTTAAGCGTTGGCATAATTTCGTATGCCAATCGACTAAAAATACAAAATACAACTAAATTTTAGCACTGGCGGTATTTTAAATGTTAATTTTTAACATTTCAAAAATGGTTAATTTACATAAAAATATCTTTCATTTGAGGGTCATTATAATGGTGTCCTTATAAGGAGTTCTTACTGCTATTTATTCTTATTTACACGATTTTTATTTAGTTGAATGAAAATTCTTTTTGATGGCAAGTTAAGTAGAATAGCAAAGAAAAAACACCAAGTTCAAAAAAGTATTGAAAAAGCTGCATTAGATAAATCCTAGACGCTTATGAAGGATATAAGGGCTAATATACATTATAGGCGCTCGAATAAGGCGTCGCACAGTGGGATTTGTTCATACAATGTTTGGCAAAAAATATAAGGAGTGCCCGTAGAATGTTGAAATTTTGCTCTGAGCCTTTGGTTAGCTCATTAAGAAAAATATAAAGTTTCATCAAAATTGGCCACGCCCACTACCCACCGCCCATAGAAACCAAAATTTATTTTTGGCCCAAAGTTTTTAAAATTTGGCACAGAGCCTTTTATTATCTCAATTAAGAATAAAATAAAGTTTCATCAAAATTTGCCACGCCCAATACCCACCGATCATAGAACTCAAAATTTATTTTTGGCCCAATGTTTTTGAAATTTGGCATGGAGCCTTTTATTACCTCAATTAAGAATAAAATAAAGTTTGATCAAAATTGGATACGCCCACTACCCACCGCCCATATAAAACATATTATATTTTTTCAAATAACTTTTTTTTGTTTACCAAAACTAATTATTTTATAAAAAAATTTCAATACATGCATTTAAATATAGACTTTTATTCATAATCTAACATTTCATAAAGTTCCAGAACCTGTTAACGGGGTTGACATCTAATGCTACTTATAAAGGGATATGAGGATACTAGAAGTCTGTTCCTTTAAGGCCTTCTGAATTCGAAGTTTTTTTTCAAGTTTTAGACTTTTGTGTTCGTCCTTGAGCGCCGGCCATCTTTCAAATAGTTTGTTGTGGGCAATATGAAGTATGCACTCCATAAATTTTATGCGAGCATGTAAGGACGAAACGCCCATTTTGGTGCATCACCATCAACAGCTTTGCTTAAAACTAATTTAAGATTATTAATTGCAATTACTGAGATCGTAACTCAGCTCACTATATAACATAGAACATAAACTCATTTTAATAATACCTTTTTCACTTCTCTATTTGCTTTTTTCACAAATTGTAATTTAATTTTGTAATTTTTTAAAATTAAAAATTTCATGTATTTGGAGACAAATTTTATGATTTTATAAAAGATTATTAATTATTTAAACTTTTTTGTTTTTTTTTAATTGAAAGGTAGTTTGTAATCACGGCACGTTATAGAACAAATTTTATTCTATCATATCTTTTACGCTACGTTCTTTTCAAATGTTCGCTGGGTGTAGAGTACATTTAATATACATATATATGTATATTAATGTTTTGTGTATATGTAGGCCCATAAACTCTTTTTTAAATATATAGCTTCGCTTTTTTTTGTGATGCCTGCCATACAGAGCATTAAGACAATATAAACATTGTGTTTAAGACATCTATCTATGCGTTTTTAAATGTAAATTGACAACAAAGCTCCAACAAATATTTCCTAACAAAGGCACACTCACAACCATGGATCTGTTTATATGTAGGTAAGTATACACATTACACATATAAATATATATATATTTTTTTGTAAGTATCTTGTTTGCTTTGTTCATAAATAAAACTACCGTTTGATCGATTGATTTCATTAAAAATACATCAGTTGTATAAACAGTAAAACGTAATGCACATTTTTTTGTTTGTTTTACACAATATACTACAACCATTTCCAGGTTGATCTGTCATAGACATGTTTACGACTTTTCTACATTCATCAAAATGGTGCATGAACGAGTACGCATGGAAGCAGAACAACAACACACATTCCTTTGCAGAAGAAATATAATCAGTAGCTAACAGCAGCATTAATATTTAGAAGTTCATAATTATTAGTTTTTTTTTTTTAACGACACATCAAAATGCACTGTAGGAATTTAAAGAAGATGGTAACAAAATTATTTGTTTTCTTTTTAGAAAAAAGAAAACTTCTGTGCTTCCGGACTTACAAACACTTCTTTATTACTAGACATTACACAATAATTTTAGAATTTTATATAATACTAGCTGTGCCCGCCACGTCGTAGTCGTCCTGACAATAATTTGCTCGATTTTGCTTTGAAAGTATTCCACACCAATTGTAAGACTCTTACTTTTATAGTGTTTCAGTTATGGTTTGTGTATTTAATTTATATTAAGGTACCCATCCCCGGATAAAATACAATAAAAACACAATGCGAACACAAATGAAAAGCAAACAGACAGAAGGAAATGAGACTACTTTATTATATGTATGTGTATATTATATCTTATATATAAAGTAAATACATAAACCATAATTGAAGCACTATCAAGGTAAGTGCCTTAAAATTTGGTGGGGATTACTTTTAAAGCAAAATCGAACAAAATGTTGTTATGTTATCACTTTTGGTGACATTTGAAAAACTTTTGTGAAGCACTTCTGCATTATCCATATTTCATTAAGATGTCTCTAGTGGTTTTTGTGTTGCCGAATAATTTCCAAAATAAAATGTATTAAACACTGTGTGGCGTATTTTTGGAACGCGAACCAAAGATCATCGTAGACCATTAAAGTGCTTCTCTCTCAACGGTAGATTGAGCTACAGTAACTGCAACATTGTGTAAATATTTTAAACGACGTTTTCTTACTTTGGGTACGTAAAAAGTTCGGTAGAAATCACTGAATCTTTAAAAAGGATTTGGCGTCATTCCATAAGGACCTTAAAACCAAGTCAAGTTTTTTTCACAACAATGGCTAATATCACAAACTTAAAACCAATAGTTTTTTCCATAAAATTTATTCTGTTGACCCAAGTATTGTTGATTGCTCTACGCCGAGAATGGGACAAAATACCATCAGCCCACAATTCTTATGCGTGTAAAGACTCGACGTGTATAGTTGGCTATATCGAATAATATCATATTCAAGGTATATTTAACAAGGTGACTGCACAAGGCGGAGCTAATATTAAAGAGAAATTTTTTCAATTTTTTTTACATAGAGTTTGACATTAATCAGGTTTTTTAAGAGAGAATAATATCTATTTTACTGTCAAAATCCATATACAAAAAATTGAAAAAATTTTTTGCTGAAATTTCCTCTCCCTTACGCTATCACCTTGTTAAATATGCCTTGATCATATTTCTGTTTGAAATTTAAATTGTTTTTACAATATTTTTAATCAGTTTTGAAATAAAAATCATTAAATATAACAAATCTAAGACTGCTATGTGCATTCCTTTATTGTAATGCGCAAGTAAAGACTGATATATTTTTTATATATAAAAAAACTAGAGGGTAATGCAGGGTGACCTTTAAGGTTGATTTCTTAACTTGTACTTGCTTTAATTGGCTGGGTGGGATTAAAAACGTACGTAAATTTGACAAACCATTAGAGTCCTTTAATTTTTTGTAATTGGGTAATTCGTGTACATATTTTGTTATTGTTTTTATTTATTTTTAACCAAATTTTCATTACTTTTTAAATGATTTTTTAAACCTAATGATTTCTAAAAGACCCAAATTGAACATTAAAAAAAAAACTTACTAACATTTAGTAAAGCACATTCTAATCACATTTCGTTTAAGTTCGATTTATTGTAGATTTGATAATAAATTTAATTAAACTGTCTGTAAAACGTCAATCACAATAATCATGATTATTGTTTGCTGTTTTCTATTTTTGGCTAGAACAGATAATAAATAATACAAATTTAAAATTGTGCTTTAAGCCCACATTACTTTAAGTTGATTTAATGACATGATTATTTTTTTTTCTCAAATAATAATTATTCTACAACAGATACTCGTGTTATGCAATTTCCGATGAGATCACTACTTTAGATTCAAAAACCGAAAAAACACAATGAGTTAGTTCGTGCAAAAAATCTAAGATTAAAAAAAAAAATTGCTAATAATAGTGAGGTTTGACGGATATGAAGAAACGCAAAATGACAAATATGCTTTTAAATACGGTAACTACTTTAAAAGACAAGATTTTTAAGTTTAAATTTGTATTTTGGTTTTAATGTGTTGCTGTATAATCATTGACTTGGTTCTGTTTGTAATGTACATATGGCGTGTTAGAAATATATTAAAAAAAAAGAAAATTATATTTTAAACAAATTAGCTATGCCATATGTTCCATAACTAACGGCTTAGAACAGCATTAAATTTGTAAATTAAAATTAGTTAATTCTAAAAATAAGGTAGAATCAACTCATTAGATAAGAGATCAGTTAGCATGTTAAACAATTTAAGAGAATTCATTTTTTTGCGGCAATAAAGTCCTCCTATTATAAATAGTGTTGGAAGGAAGTAACAAGGAGAAATAAATATTCGAAATCAGCTGTTTTGCTTCTGCAGTTTTGTGTTGACTATAAATTTGCAAACTATTTTTTGAAATATCAAACATAAAACGTGAATATTAACCAAAAAACTTTTTAAAATTAAATAGAAATATTTTTGGAAAGCGTCTGCGATCATTCCAGTGCATGTCACGAATAGCTTTTATGGAATTTCAGCGAGTTGCGGCCTATCTCGGGAGAGAATGTATGACAATAGAATAGACGACACAGGCAGAGTCTTGAACTGTGGATTCTAATCCACAGAATAAGTCCATTGAAATAAAATTCACTCCAAGTGTCGCAATGTGGTTGAACGGACTAATGCACAGTGGGGCAGATTCAAAATATTTTGGAAATAACTCAGTCATATGTAAAAAGGCTAGGCTGATTGATTCAACATTTGACATAAGCACAGCAGAGGAGTATTTGAGCTTAAGTGTTAAACGGGTGAAGCTATGTGGTCTCAAATTTAGATACCTCGCACCTCCAAATTCTTTTACAGCTTACCATTTCTTCAATTTTTGTCTTATACATACATGTTCTTGTAGGTTTAGTTAATCCGAAATTCTTGAAGTTTAGACTAAAAATGGCCATTAACCTTATTTTTTTTATAGAAAAATTTTGTAAGCTAACAATATGTACGTACATTTAAACCAAGTTTCGTTTTAAATTGATCAACCTTGTAGAAAATGGAGGACCTTCAATTTGAGCTATTTACATCGCAGTTTTGATTTATTTATATTTTTTTAAAATCCCAAAACTGCGATCACAAAAAGAATAACGCCTTAATAAATTTATATATGCTCCCAAGAAATGCTGAAAGTATTTCATGACCCCTAGTCCATATGTGGACTTTATGAGCAAAAAACTAAACAATCCAATTTTGGGATTTTTGGTAATTATTTTGGGAATTGTAGGATTTCCTTTAGCTTAATGTTGCAGATTTGTTACCTTTTGATTTTCGTTGACTGAAGACATAACCACAGAATTTTTAATTTTGTCTATTTAAGAATCAAACGCATTTAAAAAAAATATGTTTCTATATATACATATATTGTTAATATTAAAACTATGATTTTTATTTTCAGAGAAATATTGAAAAATATTGAAAAAATTTTTTTTAATATTTCGAAAATTGTTTGTAAAATTTTATTTAAACATTTTTTTAGAATTTTCTTTCGAAAATTTCTCTGTAAAATTTACAAAATAATTTCGATGTTTTGTAATCATTTTCAATGTTTTGTAAATTTTTTCGATGTTTTGTAATCATTTTCAATGTTTTGTAAATTTTTTCGTAAATATTTTTATTTTTTTTTTCTTAAATTTTTTTTTTGTAATTTTATTTATTTTTTTTTTTTAATTTAGGATCTTTCTGTAATCTATATTGAGTTAGAATGGTCAGACTAATGCAAAAAAATCCATAAAACAATTTCTTAATATTGAACCCCTCATTTGCCTTTTAACTGTTCCTGGTTACCAGTGGACAGCCTGTGGGTCCATTGGCTACTTCTACGTGTATTACTTTCTATAAAGAACTTTAATACGAAGCAGAAAACCGCTACCAACTTAAGCACAAGCAATAATCGGCCGTCGCAGGGGGCTATGATCCCCCGAGTTCTGTGTGCACTCAATGCGATCTACTGGTCGCGGTCTAATATTTATTTAACAGAAAAAGGAAAAGAGAATCATTACAACCGAAAAAAAAATAAAAACCACCGGAAAATAATGTCGGGTGCCTTGTCAAAGTGGATTTCAACCCCAACACAGACAGACGGACAGATGAACATCGCTAAATAAACTTCTCTATTGATAAGGATCCAGAATATATATACTTTATGGGGTCGGAAATTAATATTGTAGAAATTACATACGGAATGACAAACTTCATATACCCTTTCTACCAGCGGTGAATGGTATAAAAATTTAAAATTTTAAATAAAAAAGTTAAATAAAAATTATATTTGAAAAAAAGTTTACGTTTTTAATATGAGGGTAAGAAGAAATTACGATATTTATTACACTTTTTATAAAAAATATGAAGTTCTTAAATTGTTTTTCATAACTCCCTTTGAAATTTATCATTTTATACTCCCTTCAATTGCCATTCGTAAAACTACCTCTTTTCGGGGAAAAATCTCCCAAATATTCTGCTCTGGAAAAGACAAGTCGTTTCTCTGAGAATTTCGGTGTAGCTGCAACAAAAGACCTCAGTTATTGCAACAGATGTACAGTTATAAGTGCGTTTTACTAAGAAAACATTTTACTTACAATATTATTATATTTATAGGTTATATGTAGGACCATCAATTCTGCTGTCAAAATTAATGGCCTTTTTTGGTCTAGTGATTGATGATATCGAAAGTAGTTTAGAGATTTTATCAAGGTGTTAAGAAACTAGGCACTTTTTTAATATGAATGTTTTTTTTTTATGACAGAGCAAACTTTTCATTGAAATATGGTTGCATAAGTCTATTTTCTTTATAATGTTGAACGTAATTACATTTTAAAGTATTCACTTATAAAATGTACTCCTCATAAATCAGCACAAAAATAAAATTAATAACAATAAAGTTTATCTTAAAGATATTTAAATCCAAAAACGACATCGTCATTATCCATTAGTGTTCGTTAAAGATTATTGTTAACATAGTTTTGGCTGCACTAAAATAAAAGCATTAAAATTCATACATAGATACAAACTCACATACACAAATAGCGATCAAAGAAGGTATCATGAACCTACGGATACGCATACATTATCTTAATGGTTGGTAAAAGTGCTTACGATGATGGCTAAATAATAACAACCGTTAAGGTCAAGGACTGTTGCGGTTAAAAAATAATATTAAGGCAAAAAATTTTTTAAGAAAAAAAAAAAAAATGATCAAAATAGTAGAAACAACTGACAGCGTAAAAACGAAACGAAAAACATCTAAAAGTAGAAACAAAAAGTAACAGAACCACTATTGACCATTAAATGAATGAAGGCGGGATTTTTTGTTCAAAGTTTTTTTTTTTTTTTAAAGGCAAACAAAAAATGTTGAAGTATCTACAAAGCTGACTAACAATTTTTATGTTTTACTCTATCATACTCGTTAGTTCCAACATTTACAGTTAGTTGCTAAGTTTCCAATAAAACATTTTCAAACGTTATGGTCACTCTGTTTTAGTTTAGGAGTTTTTAAAAATTATTAAAAATGTGGTGCAGGTGCAAACTGGTTTGCTTTCAAAATCACATTATCATTAGTTTTATTTAATCAAAATAATTATAAAACTTTTGTGAAAAAAAATTGTTATAAAAGAATTTGGGATTATTTTCGTAGTTTAAGCAAACAACAACAGCATTGAGGTTAAATTTAATAAAAAAAAAAATAATAAAATAAAAATATTATAAAATATATAGACCCTTATTATGAGTTGCATTTGATTTTCAAGCATCGCTGTGTAACGAATATCGTAATAAAGTAATCAGCTACGCGTAGCTGTAGTAGTACTGTTGATGTTACCTATTTTTAAGGCGCCTGCAAATTTATTATGGTCCTTCGAGCATTAATAACGTTTGATGTTCAATGTGTTTAAGTCATAAATTTGCAGTTTTTTATTTTACCATACGTAGTATATGGTATAGTAATCGTGAAAAAAATCAAGGTCGGGATTTCGAAGTATTTATACCTTTCGAGGTCTCCTAAATCCATTTTGGCTAATTTCGCGATTACGTTTGTGGGTGGTTGGTGTGTAAGACACTATTTTTCTGGAGTTTATACAAGTCATACCGTATGACATATCAAAATGAAATTCAGTATGTGCCTTTGGAGTATGGATATGAAGAGCTTTATGGTTTTTGGGAATAATCGGGAGGGGGCAAGGAGTAGTTTTCTTACCCCCAGAATTTTTTAAAGCTTTTAAGGTCATACCGTATATCATATTAAAATGATATTCAGTATAAGCCTTTAGTATATGGAGATAAAGAGCTGCATTGTTTTTGGGAATAAGCGGGAGAGTGCAAGGGGTAGTTTACTTACTCCCAAAATTTTGTGAGCGTTATACAGGTCCTACCGTATGACATAATAAAATAAAATTCAGTATATGCTTTTAGTATATGGAGATAAAGAGCTGTATAAATTTTGGTCATAATCGGCAGGGAGCAAGGTATACTTACTTACTCCCACATTTTGTGAGCGCTATACAGGTCATACCGTATGACATATCAAAATGAAATTCAGTATGTGCCTTTGGTATATGGAGATGAAGAGCAATATAAATTGTGGGCATAATCGGGAAGAAAATAATTAATTTTTCGATTCACATATACTTTGAAATTCTATTCTTTATTTAATATATACATAAAAATATCTGTTTCCTTGGGGATGGTAAAATAGTTGCGTGTGAGCCACTCCAGATTTTTTTCATTTCCCATTTATATCAGAAGTATATATAAATTATTTGATATTTCTCATATACGTGTCAGTTTTAAACTAGTCTTAAAATTAATTCTAAAATTGGAAAAATTGCAACTTAATGCGGATGCCGCTGTATTCTTTGAATTAAGTAAATAATAAACACTGCTGAAAATAACATTTCAATCTTGAGCATTAACAATACGTAGAAACCTGTTACGTTGCTTTAGCTATTGGGTCTAATTTAAAGTTTAAAACGTGAATTTTAATATTATAAAAATATTTATATTCATATCTAACTAGCATATGCATACATATAAGACGAATATCAGCTTTAAAGAAAAAGTTGGGTGGTTTAAAAAACGCCAACTGCATAAACGTTCAAATTTTGTTTAAACGTGCTTAATAGATTTTATGAAATTTATAATTTAAGAAAAAATATCTACAATATGTATAAAAAAAATTCTTTAAATGTAAAATATTGAATCAATCTTTTGTTGGCTAACACCAATAAGGTTTCCTTTTTCCTTTCAGTTTCCTTAAGGCCATTTCGAGCATTCATTTATTGACACTTAAATTTTTATAGTAATATATAAAACCCAGCTTATGATTTTTTTAAGCCTTGATTATATAATAAAAATTATTGGACTTAATCAATATGCATTCGCATACATCTAGTGTTTATCTGTATGTTTATCTATATAAAAATATACTTTTTTTTAACTAATAACTAATATTATTTTTTCTATAAATCTCCAAAAAAATCAAACATAATAAGCCGCACAAACCAGTCTTTATTCTTTTTTTCTTTTTGCTATTTTTTTTTTGGTTTTTAACTTGTCAGCCAGTAAGGCAACATCCACTTGCTGCATGTTAACAACATTCTCTTTGTACAAGAATAAGTCGCACTTCAGTTGTCGTATTAAACTCGAAAAAATTTTAGGCAGGTGGTGAAAAAAGCAATCAAAAAAACTATGGGAAAGAGAGAAACAATCAGAAAAAATTTTTAGCTTGATTTAAGATGTTTTTACAAGATTTTACGAAAAGGGATGTTTTCAATTTTATGCAAAAAACGAATTATTTCTTTATTGAATTTACAAATTTCACCATAGGGTTATATACAAATCGCTTCAAGAGCCTAGCTGGTACATACGCACTTTTTTAGGGAAATTCTCCAGACTGTTTCAAATACACAGAAACAAATTTTTGCTCCTATTAACAGTTTTAATTAGTTTCAGATACAAATTTAATTAATTTTTTAATTGACTCAATTATATAATTAATTAAGAATGAATTCAATAATATTTCAATTAAGTAAATAATTGAATTAATTAAAAATTAAATTAAAGTTTAATCTGAAAACAATCGAAACCTTTAATTGGTGCCAACATTTTTTTCTGTGTATTCAGCTCTGAACTGACGATAGTCAGCCACATTTCAATGAACCAAAATAAGAGGCTAAAGGACCAGAAAATATTTCAAGCAGTAACTAATTTCACATCTTGTTGAAACCTCATATAGTCTACATGAATATCATAACTTCCATGAAAGAAACTCAGATATGACGGAGCGATATCTAACTTCCAGTAACAATACGTATCATGCATTGACACCTGCTTTTTAAAGAGAAGTAACACTCAGGCAATCAATGCCTATATTAACTGTTTTACTTCCTTTGGAAAGGGATAGTAGTAGATAAGACAAATGGTAAGTGTGATAGTAAAAGCTTCGCTTATGGCAACACTGCAATTGCACGTTGTGATTATTTTTAGAACAGTGTTGCAAGCGCCTCTGGTGTTATTTAGGCGAATTAGTTTGAAGCTATCATATCCAATATATTATAATTGTACTTCGCCGGCCTTTTAGTCCTATGTGGTAATACCAGCAAAGGAGGTCGCTGTTATATGCATTATTATAAAGAGAAATTAATACATATCAGAAAAATTAATGTTACCACAGCTTAGTATTGACCTCGTGACCATTGCTTAGTAGTCAACGTGCTAACGACTTAAGCTACAGCATAAGGGAACCAACGTATGCACAAGCGGTGATTCTTGTTCTAAATGAGTAACTGCTGACGATCAAGGTGAAAAACAGCATCATTGCATAGGAAAATTTTGCGAGGCAAATGTGCATCATTCATTTGTATATTTTTAAAATATTTTTTAACAGTTGAGAAGAGTTGCTCTCTCTCTCTCTCTACACACTAATCCGGAATTTACTTATTAAAAAAATTACTTAATCCAAGGGCGAACTTAATCATAAGTAGAAATGCCAAATAAGTTAAAATTCAAAATTACCTACATCAGGTGGTGCTGTACAGTTGTTGCTTTTTCATTTCTAATGTGGAAAACAAACAAGACGGACGGACAATGAAAACACGCATGAGTAAAAAGTTTTATCTCTAATGTAAATCCAGGCCAAATGGTAGTAAATATTTGGGGAATGGAAGAATGAACTGTAAAAAGCGGGGATAAGTGAGTTCTTACTGGGAAGGCGAGGAAATAGTTTTCTTGGACGACGACTAAGTAAGGAGAATTTCTTCGAATAATCTTCAACCAAAAGCTGTACTTTGTATGTTTGATGAAGATATGCATTTGCTAATGATATGGTTGTTACTAATAACCTACAATCGCAGGACTTTATTAACCTCAGAAAGTTGTGGCTATGACAGGTCATCTGCAATTTAGTCTCTCTATGTGGGTGAAAAAGAGCTGAGGCAGCAATTAGGCAGAAAAGTGAAAATGAAGTTTTCCTTACTTTAGCCATTTTCCACACGCATTTCCCTAAAAGTCTTTAAAAATGAGAAACTAAAAAGCATAATAAATTAATAATTATTTAATATTATGCTAATTACCCATAACATTTTATAATAAAAATGCAATTTATTTGTTGCGGGAAAAGAGCTATTTCCTATACGTATTTCACTGGGTATTCAGACCAGATCATCAGGAAACATATTTCCTGATTTTAGAGAAGCGAAAAATACTGTATAAGTAATAAAATTTTACAAGTCACAATGAGAAGTATACATTTTAATAGAATAATATTGCAGAATATTAAAGCTTACTGTCCTTCTGCAATTGGATGGTTTTTTGCTATCACTTAATATAATATTTTTATACATATTATAGGAAAAGACTTACATCGTTCACTAACAGTGCCAGCGATGTCAGCGTCCTGATATATTAATATGTTTTTTTTTCCAATTTTAAGTCTTTTACTTTTATATTGCTGCAGATGTAATTCATATATTTAATTTTTATAGAGATACTTGGATGTTTGCAACATGGGTTTTATATAAAATTATATTATCCTAGAGTCCTGCTATCTTGTTTAAATTTTCCTGTTCAAAAAAAAAATAAAAGTATTATTGAAATACGTACTTCTTTTTTTTCTCTTAAAATACATACTTCTATTTTTTCTCTTATTAACAAGATATTTTGATGGAAAAGAAGGTAACGTATATTTGAACCGATATACTGATATACACAAATGTTATCAAAATCTATCCAATCGTTTTTACGTGATGCGAACACAGACATACAGACAATAATTCCTAAAAATGCTATTTTGTATTCCATTTCAATTATAACCTGTACCAGCAACAACAAACAACATTTTAAAAAAATTTTCGTCTTCAGAAACGGTCCTATTACAGTTTGATTATATGTATAGACTTCTTTAAAAATCAACTATTGGTATGTAAGCTTTTTCGTTAAAAAAAAAACCCAAAAAATTTTATTTCATAATTATAATTTTGAAATAGTCACAATTCAAAATTAACAAATTTCCGCGGAGGCAAAAGCCCGTTTTAAAAATATAGATGTAATTTTATAATCAAATTCAAAACCAACAAAAAGGTATTTTTCTAGTTTAAGCAGACAGTGAATCAAACGACATTTTCGCGGTACTTAGAGATTTATGCCCTTAAGCAAAAGAAATAAAGTCTACTTGAAATGTACTATAAGATGAAATTTTCATATGAAATTTGTTTTAAAGTAGACTTGAAGGAGACTTTATTTCTTATGCATAAGGGCATTAAGCTCTAAACTCGTTTATGAAAAAAATTTTATAAGTGTTGAGTTGTGACTGTATGTCATTGTTTTTTGTATAATCCCAAACTTTTCATCACCCTACCCTCCAAATTTTACAAAATTTATTTTATTTTTAACATATGAAATCCGCTTCACACATTTCAACTAGTAATTGTTAAGGCGAGTGTAGTCGTAGCAATAGAACTAATTAAAGTAATTTTGGTGGTAGCTGTAGAAAACACATTTCTTTAGTAGTTCAACAGACATTTCGTAGCCGTTTAGATCTCTACAGGCGAATAATTGCATGAACGACAGTTTAAAGCAGGGTTCAGTATTTTCATTTATGAGTGTTGAAATTTTAAATTCTCATAAACAAAAAATTTTTTAATAATTTATATTTTGAGTATTAACACTTTTATAGTTTTAATTTTTAACTATTAGCGTGCTATTAATATGAAAACAAAATATATTAATGAAAAGAAGTAGAAAATACTAAAATGTACATACTCACAAATGATTGAGCAGCGTGTTGGCAGTGAATTGGCATTTCGGTACCCTGAATTTAATTTAAAAAAATTAAAAAAAATACTAAAGTAATAGCTACACAAAAAAAATTTTTAAAAAGTAGATAAAATTTTAAAGAAAAACAAATGCTAACGAGAACTGCTGTTTTTTTTTTTCTTTTAATATTTATTGCTTCAAATATTTTCTCCTTCTTGTTTACACTTTTTCTAACATTTTTATGAAAAACTATTAATTAAATATTAAATTTAAAAACATATTTTATTTTTAAATATACATACATATGTATGTAATAGTATAAAATAAGATGCAACCAACTGCACTGAAATTAAAAATATACATGATGTTAATGCACCTATTGCATGATAGTCAAGCATTAGTTTTATATATTTTATACATTTTTTTTTTCTCCTTCAAAATAAAATCCAAAAAATTAGTTGGAAAATATTCAATTAGCCTAAAAAGCTTGTTTGAATTAAAATAAAGAAAAACAGAAGCAACAATTGGTTGATCAATATAATATTAAATATTTTTGATTTTAATTCAATCTGCCAAAAATATTAAAGACAAAATTTGAAGGCAGTTTTAATTGTAATTTCAATGAGTTTTATCTTCTATATGTATTTGACAAATTAACTATAGACATCGTATTTTATGATTTACGAGGTGTGTTGGGGTGCTGTAGCTTAAGTAGTTAGCACGTTGACTACTTAGCAATGGTAACGAGTTCAATACTTAGCCATGGCAACATCAATTTTCTGATATGTACAGGGTGGGCCATAAGAAACCAAGGGGTGTAAAAGTTTAATAACTTTTTTGTTTATTAACTTTTTTTATTTTTTCTTTCAGATTATATAGACAACACTTGGAATTGTATTATTTAAACCAGAGATTAATTATTTTAACGCAAAGAGCATATCGCCGACATTATTGAAAATTTGATTATGAGTGATGAAGCTCATTTTCATTTGAATGGCTTTGTTAATAAGCAGAACTGTAGGTTCTGGGGTTCTGAAAATCCAAGAGCCATTCATCAACGCCAATTGCACCCCATCAGGTGTACAGTATGGTGTGGGATCACATCTGAAAATGTCATTGGGCCCTACTTCTTCGAGAATGAAGATGGAAGTGCTGTAACCGTAAATGGAGAGCGGTATCGGTTTATGATAGAAAATTTTTTACGTCCTGCTCTTGAAAACAGACCTGGTATGTGGTTTCAGCAGGACGGAGCCACTGCCCATACTGCCCGAGACATAATGGCACTTTTAAGACAAATTTTTGGAGAGCCCTTGGTTTCTTTTGGCCCACCCTGTATTAATTCTCTTTATAATAATTCAAATCACAGCGCCCACCTTCGCCGGTATTACCACATACCACTAAATCGCCGGCAAAATAAAATAATTATAAATTGGCTATGTATGCTAGCTTCAACTAATTCGCCTAAATAATACCAGAGGCGCTTGCCTCACTGTTCTAAGAATAATCATAACGTACAATTGCAGTGTTGCCATAAGTGAAGCTTTTACTATCACTAACCATCACTGTCTTATCTAATCCTATTCCTTTCCAAAGGTGAAACATGATTAATATAGGCATTATATTGCCTATATATATATATTTTTATATTTTTTTATTTTTAGAAAAAAAGTAATAAATTTTTTATTTTATACAGACTTTTATTAGCATTAGTTTTGTAGTCGGATGAAGCTAATCTGCCGTAAGCATAATCTTAGTTAGGACTTATACCTTTGAAATTTAAGAAAAATAAGTGTTTAATTAAATTCAGTGCCAAAATTGAAGATATGGTTGATAACTACTTCGGGTGTTAAGGATCTATGCACACTTGATTCGGTTGATAACAGATTTGTGTATTTTAGGTTAGAATTTGCTATTAGATAAGTCAGATATGTATAAAATTAACAATAGAAATTACAATGACGGCTGAACCTAACTATAGTTTTGGAACTGGGTGATCACAATACGTCCACCATCGTGACCTTTCACTAATATCCCTCGCTGACAGATTAGTGATAACATAATCTTCATTGTGATTTTTTTAACTTATTTATCAGTATTATGAAAACAGGCCGTAGTCAAGACACAGGAAAATTCTTCCTCTGTGTATGAGAAATAATCAAACTTCACTTTGATTTCAATTTAAATTTAATATTTTATTAAGCAGCAAGGCTGTTATATTTACAAAAAGAATGCAGCAAGGCAGATTACAATTTTAAGTTCTTAAAGTAAAGTTTTTTACTTGTTTCAAGTTCAAAGTACAAATCTACTCAACCAACAATTCTTAATATTGATCTCTATTAAAACCAGAATATTTAGAAAACATCATTATGTATAAATTACACCGTTATAATATTTAAATACAGAATTGGAGGGGCAATAAACTTAAAATATACATATTTGGAGATGGATAAGAATAAATAACAAGCAATGAGAATTTCAATTACATTGAGAGTAACAAGAAAGATTACTGCAGTAATGCGTGTGAATGTTCGCTTTAGGTAAATAGGTATGTAGCTATTTTTACAAAAGGTGAAATGATCATTAACTTTAATTATTGCCCTGTGGGAATTTAAAGGAAAATGGTTTATAAAAGTAATTTAATATAGATAGTTTTGTCTCCAACACTCTGTATTATTTTTTTTTGCTGCCTGCTTCCTGAAATGAAATTAAATTTTATATAACCTTTTTGTATGATATAGATAACCTGCCACTTCGTTAGCGTCCTTAGAATATTTTTTTCGATTTTGCTTGGACGCGATCCACACTAAAGACAAGACCCTTAATTTTTTAGTGCTTCAGTTATGGTTTATGTATTTACTTTTTAAAAAGGCTTTTATCCCTACTAAAACATTCCGCCTTAATGTATGTATATCGATAAAATTACATACTTTCACTACTTTTTCTAAACTTTCTCTTGGAAATAAGACATTTTTGTAGAAAAAACTACTCACAAAATTTTGTTAAAATTCATTTAGTAGGCTTTTTCGTGATGCGAAAGCAAACAGGCAGACAGACAGTTAATAAGTTCCTGTTTTATTATAGATTTAAAGGGGTATTACATATAAAACTAAAAACTCTAAACAAAATCAAAGAAATTTTGATTACGTCATAGCACAGCACCATCCATAAAATTAAATATCTCAAATAATGTCAAATTTTTGTAATTTTCTTAAAAGATGGAGCATATAAAAATAAAATTAATAGCATAAAAGATCAGCTTTATTTATTAGATTTTATTAAATTTTAAAAATTACAGTTGCATACTTTTAAATAAAAATCTATGGAATACTAAAAGTCTCGCAAAGTACACGGATAACATAGTATTATTTAAGACTACGTCGATTTTGCCTTGAAAGTATTCCACACCAATTGTAAGACTCTTACTTTAATACTGCTTCAGTTATGGTTTATGTATTTACTTTATTTATTTTACCCATCCCTGGATAAAACTGAAAAATTTATTAAAAATTCTCAAAATTATTGTAAAGCTCTGTAAAAGGTGTTTAAAATATTTTAATAATGTTGTAATTCTACAAAGTAAAAATACAAATCAAATGCAAATTTCATTCATATAGCGCCTAATGTTGCAAAATAGTTTCTAAAATATTCCAGTTTTAAACCGAAAATTTCAGTTTTAGTTTTGTGTAAAAAAGTATCCTATATTGGAATCAGGATGCTAAGGTACCTCCTCACAAAAATTTTCCAAATTCCAACCAGTAGTTTTTACGTGATGCGAACACAAATGAAAAGCAGACAGACAGACATACGGAAATGAGTTACTATTTTATTATATGTATATATTAGTTTAAAATAATATTCATTGATAGATATCTATGGGTATACTGATCCCATGTACCCTTCGCAATATTTAGTACCAACCTAGCTTACTATTTTACTGTAGTGTGAATACAAAATTTACTTTCCATATAAGTTAATTTTAGCTTCATGTTCCAAACCTTTAGTACAGGGTCGTTCAGCATTTTAACTCCATTGTACTATGAATCACAGACTGACAAAAAGTAATTATAAAATAAATGTAGTCAAGTATTTACATATATTTTTGGGTATTAGTTATACCTATTCTTATAACACAGAAAATACCTACACATACATATTTGCAGTGAAATAAGTATGGGTATACTCAATACTTATAACAAACATTATTTATACACAACGAACTTAAAAATATATAAGTAATGCATGTATGAGTACAACTGGTTGTAGGTAGATAATGTGATGGGTATCTGTCATACCCATACTTATAACTACCTAATACTTACAAGTATGGAAAAGTAGTTAAAATACTCTAAGTATACTTATAAGTAAAACAACTACTTTTAGGAATTGTGTGTATAAAAAGGTGGATGATGTTTGGCAATATTTGGTTTACAACCGAATATTGGTTAAGTATGGAGAACCAAAATAATTTTTATATTAGGATGAAGGAATGAATAAACGTATTTTTAAATTATAAAATAATTAATACATATAGTTACATATATTTATAAAATACTCTAAGTATACTTAGAGTATTTACATACTTATTCCTACTCTGTATTTACAAGTATGGGTATAGCCAATGCATTATCCAACTTTTACTTATACTTAGTTGTATTGCCAAAAATAATGAACAAGTATGCGAACACTTATTCTCTGCCTATACTTGTAGTTATTTAAGTTGAAATTGATATGAGTATGTGTGTATAATATGTTGTTTGAGCTATAGCTATACACATTTATACATGTTTCGCCTCAAATACTTAATAAGTACTAAAAATGATAATTTTGTTGATCTCTGCTATGAATACACTAATTAGTCTTTACTACTATTCGATACACTTTCTATGTAAAACAAACGTTTATAGCTCTTAAGAGAATAGTATCGGCTTTTCAATAGAATTTAGAACCTAATGAAAAGAAAAAGAGCTTTTAAGCACACTCACATTGTATTTTATTAGGGAAATAACATTTACAAGTTATTAAACGGGAGCTTAATTTATATTGCAAATTAAACAGAAAACACTTATAGAGCAAAAATTTTACGTTTTTTATTAAAGTTCCTATATAACGTTTCTTCAAATGAGTCACAATAAATTGCACTTTTATTGCGCTAGATAAGATATTAATTGAAAACAAATTGTAGTTTAAACATTTTTAATATAAATTCTTGTTATTGTGCCTTGTTATTGTATTACATTTTTGTAGGAAAAATGCTTCATATAAAATTAGGATGTACTTTATTTTTAATTACTGCACCTCTGGCTTACGAATCAAAGAACTTTAAGAATATGTTATTAACCACAGATGTATCGTAATAACAGTGGGGCCGCGAGATAATCGCAGCGTTTTTGTAAAACGTAGCGAAAAATTTTGTGATTATGGACGTATGCCGTCGTGCTGGAAAAAATTGTCGAGATTCAATTAAATTTTGTGGCAAGCTTGTACATTTAAATTTCAAGTGAACTTTTATTTGGCATATAATTGACTTTTCACATAATTTATATCATCAACTAGTACAGCTCAAAAAAAATCATAGTACTTTTTTTATGTGAAAACCCAGTGGTAAAAAGAAGGAATATGAAGGCCTTCTAGAAAGCCCCTTTGCTCATTCTTTTGGAGGCACAAGGCCTTACTTTCGCATTATTTTCTCATGTCTTTTTTACACATTGTTTTCGTTGAGGAGCAGATCTTCCGCTCTCGCTTCTGCTGGCAAGCGTTCCAGATCTTCAGAAAATTGTCTGCTAGAAGGCCTCTCAACTAAATGCTTTCAAGAAGGCTTTTCGTAGTAAAAACTAAGAAAAATGTTCTGGGGTAAGATTTTTATTGTTGTTCTAATTTTATTCAGCATTTTAGTAAATTTAGTTTTATTTTTAATTAGAATATTTAAGTTTTTTGGAGTCGAACCTTTAACCTTCAGGCTGACAGAAGCATCTAAATGACAAGCAACACTGACTTAGATAAAGGGCAATTTAACAAACTTTTGTGTTTTATAAATGAGAAATCTAAAAACAGAAAATTATGTTTTTGTCATACAATATCTATTCATTTCCGACTGTCTGTCTGTCTGTCCTTCTTTTTTGTGTTCGTATCAATAAAAAACTACGGGATAGATTTTAACAAAATTTTGCGAGAAGGTACCTAAGTATCCAGATCCCAATATAGAATACTTTTTTCCACAAAAATATCTCATTTCCAAGAGAAAGTGGAGAAAAAGCAGTGAAATACGCAGTTATTTTAGTAGTAATGTAAATACATAAACATACTGAAGCACTAACCTAATATTTATACTTTATTTTAGCAACAGATGGCGCTATTTATAAAGTAAATACATAAACCATAACTTAAGGATAGTTTAAGGCGGCACTAAAAATATTAAGTTTTTGGTGTGGATTGCTTTGCAAGCAAAATCAACCACAATATTGCAAGGACGCTCACTAAGTGGCGGCCACACCTAGTGAAATGTATAAAAATACAACAATTCGCATTCCTACTAAGAGAAGGCAAATAGGAATATATACTGAATCTTTTAGAAGGAGAGATAATATCTTTTAAAAAGCCTTCTTCAAGAGGCTCAGAAAAATAAGGATCGTAGCGAGAGAAGGTCTAAGGGTGCCGTTTAGAAGGCCTGAAGTTTTACCACTGGTAATATATTTAAACATTTACAAACACATATGTAAGTATGTGTAATCATATTGTGTATATTACCCTATCAGCAACTCAGCTAACTATTAATGGACTTTAGCTAAGTATATCGCAGCTAGTCATATTGGGTTAGTTTTAATAGAGCTAATTGAATTTTTAAACAATGTGGTGTCCTAATGTATGTATATTTCAGTGATGTAAATCTATATATTTATATAATAAAACAGTAGCAGGACTGTAGCTGCACATCTATGTTTGTAATCGGTATAAAATACAAACCAGCACATTCTGGAATTTTTGTCTGTCCGTCTTTGTCGGCAACACCTAAGAACTATTGGAATTTTAATAAAATTTTGTCGGCAGATACCCTAATACCTCGGTTCATATATAGGCTGTGTTTTTTTTATAGTGTGTTATTTTCCTAGTCGACAACCGGATTGAATGGAGGTTAAATAACACACTGTGTAATTTTTTAAGTCATGACAAAATAACCATATACGGACACCACTATGTGATAAAAGACCAAAAAAAAAAAGAACCTGTCTCTCAGTTTTGCACAAAGTCCTCCAGGTTTTTTTTTATGGGCCCTCAAAGATGTGGGGCCTCGATGTCATTTTTGCAAAAAAATGATCATTTACTCAAGCTAATATTTTGCAAACCGTTTGAAATTTTGATATACTCTCTGAGGCAAAGTTGTAGCTCTTGTCATAAAGAATCATTCCTAGGAAGTACATATGTTGTAGAAAGTTGTTTATTGAGATCTTAGGTTCATTTTTATAGTTGATTGTTTCCTTGAATTTTTAACGGTTTGCTACCTATGAATTGAATTGAATTTTTTAAAGTTATTTGCGATTTTGACTTTGAAGATGAAGTTTTTTTGATTGTATATGTTAACAATTTTTGTTCTTTATGACAAGAGCTATAACTTTGCCTCAGAGAGTATATCAAAATTTCATACGGTTTGCAAAATATGAGCATGAGTAAATGATCATTTTGTTGCAAAAATGACATCGAGGCCCCACATCTTTGAGGGCCCATAAAAAAAACCTGGAGGACTTTGGGCAAAACTGGGAGACAGGGGTATTTTTTTTTTTTTTGGTCTTTTATGACGTAGTGGTGTCCGTATATGGTTATGTTTTTCCGTGTTGCACTGTGTAATTTATTTTTTGTAATCATCAGCTGTATTGAAGTATAAGCTTAAAAGTCACAGAGATAATAAATATTTTTATAATGGCGCGTATTTATTTAATGTTTATATATACTTATTTTGTATTTTGTTCACTGTATGTACTCATCATTACAAAATTACAAATAAATAAACAATAATGATTTATGATACAAGGTTGTATGATATGATTCAAAACAATTTTAATTTATTTACGCATTTTCATATTCATTCAATAAAACTGATTAGATTTTTTCTGTAACTAAGAAAGCCAGAAAGGAGAAAACTTCTTCAAAGTATTAAGATTTAGATTTTTTAATAAATTAAAGGAGAAGAACCAACATTAACAACTGGAAACCCAGGCATATTTTTCTGTTTCCGTTGCAATTATATATTGAAGTTCTATTGTATTCTACTGTGATAACTGTAATGAATTAAAGTATAGAATAGCGCACTGTGATTTCTATATTCGTATTCCCACTGATGTGGAAAGATTACCAAAACATACTGCGTTTATAAAACTGTGCTGTAATGTAAAAGGCCCAAAAATATTTTTTTTTTTTTGTTTTTTTAATAACCAAACTTCTCTAAAGACATCAAAGAGATAATATGCACTTACGAAATTTGAACACAATTCAATTAAAAATAATATTTTATTTTATTAGTATTTTCTTTTTCCTTCAAACTAAACAAATTGTGAAATTCAAGGCACTCTACTCATCATATCTGTGGCAGGCAGTAAGGAAAACGTGTCTGATTTTTTAGTATTGTAGGAGAGCAATTTAAGACTTTATGCTCCAGGGAATTAATTCAATGACGCCAATGAGCTTCTTGGCCCCCTTTTGTACGCGGTGGTGGTGCGACTCTAAAATAGGTTTTGGGGCACCGTCCCATATATGATAGTTTTATTTCATTTTAGGCCGGATAAAAGTGGTATGAATAGTAAGCAGATCGGATGGAGTGAAGTATCTTATAAGCCATTTCAAAATCCCGCTGCACTCGAAGCCTCTTCTTCAGAGAAAAGTCGATATTAATCGTAGAAGTTATCGTCGTCACCAAAAGCAATAAGTTTTGACAGAAGTGCATGATGCCACACTCTATTAAAAACCTTGAAAATTTTATATAGAGCCACCACCTTACTTTCTCTGAATTGATGTATGAAGTAGCACCATTTTTCTTTGTTGTTTCAGTCAAAGATTATTCTTTCAACTAGGAGGGAATTAAACGAACTTAAGCCTGATTTTAAAATTACATTTTCAAGGAAACACATATATAATATATATTTATGTTTTCATTCATATTTTCTGACTGTCGTCTGTCTGTCTGTGTTCGTATCAGATAAAAACTACTGGATGAATTTTAATAAAATTGTGTGAGGAGGTACCTTAGTATCCCGATTCCCACATAGGATACCCTTTTTCCGCAAAAATATATTATTTCCAAGAGAAAGCGGAAAGAGAAGTAGTTAAGGTACGCAGTTATTTTAGTAAGGATAAGACCCTTTATAAACTAAATACATAAACCATAACTGAATCACAAACCGATGTGCTTAAACTATGCATATCGGTTAGTGCTTCAGTTATGATTTACCTATTTGCTTATTTTAGTAGGGATGAGAACATTGGTAATGTAAATACATAAGCCGTAACTGAAGCAATAAAAAAGTAAGTCTAAGTCTTTGGTGTGGATTGCTATCAAAGGAAAATCGAATGAAATATTACAAGGACGCTGACGAAGTGGTGGGCATAACTAATATATAGATACAATAAAACAGTAACTCATTTCCTGTTTGTGTGTGTTTGCATCACGTAAAAAATACTACATGGATTTTAACATCCTGATTCCAATAGAGGACACGCAAAAATAACTTATTTCCAAAGGAAAGTGGAGAAAAAACAGTGAAAGTACGCCGATTTTTTACCGAGTTAGAGGTACGGCATACTTTAAGGGATCTTTTATTTTTAAAAGCGGAATATTTTAAACATGGTTGCACAATAGTTAGCGCTGTTTTAAAATAATGGCAAAATATGAATTGAAAGAGGGATATTTTAATCATGGTTGCGCAACAGATGGCGCTGTTTTAAAACAATAACAAAATGTGAATTACTCACTGTCAAATAGCCAATTGAATAAAATTTGTATTTGATTTGTGTTTTTACATTGTGGAATTATATTGTTATTAAAATATTTTAAACACCTTTTACAGAGATTTAAAATAAGTTTTAGAATTTTGTATAAATTTTGGAATTTTATACCCATAACTAGGGGTACCTCTTTATAGAGTAAATATATAAGAGTCTTAAACTTAGGTGTGGATTACTTTCAAAGCAAAATCAAACAAAATATTATCAGGACTAACCCAACGTGTGTGGGCACAGCTACTTTTTAAGACGGGATAATTTTTAAACTCTTAAATCACTTTGATCATGGTAACTCAGATTATGTATGTAATTTTTCCAGGGAACGTAAATAACAGTTATTGGTTTAAAAAAATTATTTTATAACAGTTATTTTGAGAATTAAATCAAAAAATTCAACTAAAACATTTATTTTTAAACGTTAAAATAAAAATTCAAATAAAAGTTTAAAACAACGAATTTTATTTTGCCGTCATAAAATAAAACTTTTTTTAAAAAATAAAACTCATTTTAAGAAAATTTATTATTGTTTGATTAATCTTCACCGGATGTTTACCCTTTTACACCGGATTTTTTGCATTACATCTCATATATCGCCTTTAGAGCAGAACAAGAAAGCGAAGAAAATGATTGAGCTTGCAAAAAAGTTGCCTTGAAAATTGATTATTTTTTCTCTGGGAGGAAAAAATGAATTATCCATATCAATAAATTGCCAAAAATTAAAGTCAACAGTTTGTTCCTGCAACCCAGGGAACCGTAAAAAGTGCATTCTATGCTCTTAAACTGGTATTAAGGGGCCTCCGTTCTATTCTGTCCACCAAAAAAAATATGTAAATAAAAAAATGAGTTTTATTTTCGGACTGAAAAAAACTGGAGTGGCCTACACTCAACTTACCATACCATACCCAATGGAAACAGATATTTTTATGGATATTTTACATAAAGAATAAAAGTTCAAAGAATATTCGAATCGAAAAATTAATGATTTTCGAGTTGGGGTGTTAAGTAAACTACCCCTTGCCCTTTCCCGGTTATGCCCAAAATTTATACAGCTCTTCATCTCCATAAACCAACGGCACATATTGAATTTCGTTTTAATATGTCATACGGTATGACCTGTAGAACGTTCACAAAATTTGGGGGTAAGGAAACTACCCCTTGCTCTCTCCCGATTATGCCCAAAAACTACACAGCTCTTCATCTCCATATACCATAGGCACATACTAAATTTCATTTTGATATTTCAAACCAGTACAAACTCCACAAAAATAGTGGCATACACTGCAATCGATCTTAGCACCATTTTTCCCCATTCGTTTTTTTTTTTCTATTTAGTTATAAACCAATAGTTGGCAAATTTTGTTTGCAAACAAAAAAGGAAATTTTGTCATATTTTAAAAATTTTTTTCGGAGTTAAACTTCCTTTGCTTTTCTGTGCGGTGTTGCAATTGTAGCTGAAAAATTATTTCAGCAGTGTTTTTAAGTCTGATTTAAATTAATTAAGTCAAGGTTTACATTGAATACATTTAATTTACTAACTAGTTGTAGTTTTTTTTTCTTTCTTTGTTAATTTTTTATTTGTGCTGTTTTAGTTTTTTTGTGATGTTGTTGTAAATATTCGTACAATGTGACAATGGTTTTAAATTACATCCGATAAACATTAGAGAGCATTTTTTTTCATTTATTTTCAGGCTTTTCTTCTTTTTTCTTTGTGTAATTGGATCTGGGGTTTTATTGTTTGGCACATCAGCTAAGCCAACCAACCAAAGAAACAGCCAGCCAGCCAGTCATTTTGTCATGCGGGTATTGAATACTGTTTTTTTCTTTACCATTGTTTTATTTTTTTTTTTTTTTTTTTAGTTTACATAGTACTGATCGTTTTTTTTTATTTAATACACACCTTTATTTCTTTTTTTTTAATATATTTTGCAATTTTTAATGCTTGGGGGTTAATTTACAGAAAACTGTTGATTAATAAAAATATGGCATATATTTCTACTTACACAACTTAATGTAATCTATACTTTCGGGTTTTGTGCTAAGTTTTTTGTAGCCTAAGATGTTTGGCGAATTAAACAACTTACCCTGCAAAGAGAATAGGAAAATAAAATTACTTTAGCATTTCGAAAAAAAACCTATTTAAACTTTAAAATGTTATATTAATTTATATTAAAAATCATTTGATGTGAAACCAGTGAAACCTTAATTTAACATATTTAATTGAGGTTGTTAAGCTTTTAAACTTTTAATTGCCTAATTTACCTTTATAAATCCATTTTAACATTGTATTTGTTTCTATCTACATTATATGGTAATTAGCTATTAAATACTTATTGCATGTAACCAATAATAAAAGCAAGTCGAATCATAGGATACCTTACATTTTAATATAAAAAAAAATTTGATATTTTTTTCCAAGCCATTGCTAAGCTAATTTTAATAGAACCAAGCCGAATATATACAGGTGATTGCAGGGCGACAAGAAGTCAACAATAAAAAAAAAAACACAGGTAATTTGTTTTTACAATTTACTATGCCACTTGTCAACGACATTGCAGAAATAAAACAAAAATAATAAAATTTTCGGACTGCAATTAAGAATATTAAATTAACACATAACAAGGAATTTATTTAAAATCCTAAAATTGCACTCCACCGGTATCTACTACATCTTTCTACATCTTCATCTTTCGGAAAATAAAACTCCGTTATATCATAGCTTTTTTCAAATTCAAACAAAAATTTTTTACACTTGAACTTTTGCAATACCATTTGCATCTAACACTGAACTCCGCTTATGTCAATACGTACATACGTATATCACTTCCTTATCTTTTTTAATTTTATTTAAACTTCGACGCAGTAAACAACTCAAAAAAATTTTAAATTATATTTCAACATTATTTTTGTTATTTAGTTTTTTGACATTTGTAAATTAAACAGATGATGAGAATTTTCGTCCGTATTTGTATTATCTGTTTGTATTCGCCTCGAATAGAACGATTCTTAAATAAAATTCTATAAATTGTTGTAAACGTGTTAAAACTGAAACAAATTAACTTTTTTAATATTTTGGGTAAAGTTTTTTTTTTCAACTCTTGACTTAAACTTTTACAGCCAAATTTTTTATAAAATCTATTTTAAAATCCCAGAAATAATGGGTTCACAGAGCTTCAAACAACTTTTTTGTTGTGGAAATAATTCCATAAATATGTGTACATATACATATACATTATTTTTTTTTAATCACGCATGATTGCTTTGTAAATTTATTAAATAAATATTTTTTGAGTATAAAATATTTATTTCCAAAAAATATAATAATCGAAATTGATTACTATGGGGAAAGCCTATCCAGATTTGCAAAGGAATCATGCGTGATTACAAAAAAAAAAATAATGTATATAACACGATTCCAAATATAATTTTTTGTATATGTACATATATATCAATATATTTTAACCATTTCGGGATGGAGTTTTATATTTAAAACCAAGATGTTCATGGTGACAATTCTTGGAAATATTGTCGCGTTTCTTCTTAAACCACGTAAGCTCCATTTTTTTCGAAATCGACTTTTTTGGTTTTTATGGTAGAAAATAACATTTGTTAACAGACTACATTTTCATCTTAATAACTTTGTATGAAAAAAAATATTTTAATCTATTTTCGAAACCTCGTAAGCGCCATCCAAATGACACTTTCATGCAAAATGCTCTGGTTTTAATATTACAAGTTCGAAGTTCTAAAATCTCAACCAATATTTGGTAATAGAGATGACCAAAGATGACCATTCGGAGTATTTTTGGTAAATACTAGTTTCTTTTTGATAAAAATAAGATTAAATGTTAATCTAAATATGTGTTTTCTAATTTGAAAAAACAAAAATAGCTACAACATTTGCAATTTGCGCTTGGTTCCAAAAGCAAATAAACAAGAGATTTGGCTATAGTTATTTTTAAGTAACAAATATTTTAAACAAAAAGTTTCCTTAAGTGAATCACACAGCCATGATTTTGAAACCCATATTTAAAAAGTGTTAAGTTTTTTTCTGTTTTCTGAAAAACGATTGCTTGGCGCTTACGTGGTTTAAGAAGAAATGTGACGTTATGGGAAAAATTATATTCTAAATACTAAGAAATCTTGATATCGTCCTTTTAACCTGAGTAATTAGTAATTTTTGGGGGATTCAAAGTCCCAATAAATGCTTTTGATGGGCTTTTTTGAGATTAAAAAAGGTGTTTAAAATATTTTAATAATAATGTAATTCATCAAAGTAAAAATACAGATCAAATACAAATTTTATTCATTTTCATTCAGCTATTTCCAAGAGAAAGTGGAGAAAAAGCAGGGAAAGTACGCCTTTAAAGGTACTGCATACTTTAAGGCATCTTTTATTTTTGAAAGCAATGTTGCGCGTACTGACGGCTTAGTTTTAATATAATGAGTCACTCATTTCCTGTGTCTTGTAAAGAGCTTTACAATAATTTTTAAAATTGAATTTTTAAAAAGGTCTACAAACTCAATAACGTTTATTTTTAGAATTTTATTTAATTTTTAGAATTTTATCCAGGGATGGATAGCTTTATATAAAGTAAATACGTAAGAATCTTAAAATTTAGTGTGTGAAATACTTTAGTGAAAGGTGTAAAAAGATATTATACCATAAATAAAGATGGCGTAGTGAAATATAAATTTTTGAACGATTTTTTTCTTCTAGGAAAATTCGGGGTAAACTAAGGATTTGAGTTATTTATCATTGCTTTAAAAACCTTCATGTCTTTATATCTTTCAAGGTATGTAAGATTATAAAAATTCGTTCGATAAAATTAAGTTGAGGAAAATCAATGATGCCAAACTAATAATTTGTACCAGTTGAACTTAGGTGCGTTAAACATGGGAAATGCCATTTCTAGTTAAAATATGTAAATTTAAAAAAAAATATCGGGTGGTTAAATTTTAAGGGCCAATGTTGAATGTGAACCGCACCTAAACGTCAAGTTTTTTCTGCATTTAATTTGACACTTCTCAATTTCAGACTAATTCAATTTGAACTAAAGAAATGGATACACAATGTATACGTTATTCAGGCTTATTATGAATTGGATGATAAATTTTCGAAGAAAGTCATCTTCAGTGATGAGGCACATTTTCACATTAGTGGATTCGTCAATTGCCGCACTTGGGCAAATGATAATCCAACAGTAATTGTCGAAAAACCAATGCACCCACAAAGAGTGACTGTTTTGGTTTATGGGCTGTGAATGGTGTTCGCTTCGAGAGTTGATAACGAATTGGAAGTTATGGATGTGGACGATATGTGGTTTCAACAGGACGGTGCCACTTGTCACACAGCTAACGAAACAATGGCTCTTTTGCGCGACAAATTCAATGGGCGTGTTATATCACGTGGTGGCGATGTCAATTGACCATCAAGATCATGTCATTTGACACCGCTAGACTTCTTTCTTTGGGGTTATGTGAAATAAAAGGTGAACGGCGATAAGCCAGCAACAATTCAAGAGCTGAAGGATGAGATACTACGGCACATTAACGGCATAGAACTTCAGCGTCATCGGATATTTGGAGCATCGGATGGAGGTGTGCCGCCAAGGTCGCGGCTGCCATTTGGCCGATATTTTGTTCCATACATAATTGAATTATACCAATATTATCAAATTAAAAAGAAATGACAATAAATTCCTAAATAATTTGTCTTTTATTCAAAATCAACATCGGCCCTTAAAATTTAAACACCCTTTATATATTTGAACTCTTAGGTTCAAATCTATTGATATACGGTAAAAATTTCAGAAAGATGGTGTAATCTTAATATTTTTTAACGCATTTTTCTGTTTTTTTCCAAATTTAAGCTATTTTCAAAAAATATTTATAAGCTCTGTCATTTATATCCGCAATCTGCTAACGTGTTATAAAAAAATCGGTGCAATAAAAAATCGTTGAATAGGTAAAAAAACCAAAAAGAAAAAAATTGAACCACTAACTATTAAAAATAAAATTCTAGTATTGCAGCCTCACTGAGAACAGTGTTTTTAAACACGGGTTTATAAACGTTTATGTATTTCAAAAATAAAATTACTTACGATTGTCTAGTGCTCCAAAAAGGAAAGTGGTGTTGTGCTTTTACAATTTTTATCCAGAGCCCAGGAGTAACAAACAACTGGATAAAACAAATATAACTACTAGAAAATAAAAATCGTTCAGCATGTAAGTTTTTCACCTTAAATTTAGCACTCAACGACCAAAAACATGTACTCGAGTTTTTTTTTTTTTTAATTTATCTTAAATTTATTCAGTGTTTTGTTTCTATTTTTTGTTTGCTAAGTGGCACACCCCAGTGTTGTTTACAACAAAATCTAAACAAAAAAAATTTTTTTAACATAAAAATTGCCGTAAGTACTAAAAAAACATTATAAACATTTTTTTATAATTTTTGTTTTGACCAAATGCGTGTCTATAAAACATTATTTGTTATTGCGAAATAGCAAAATGAAAAAAAAAAAAATCATACAAATTTGTTAAATACTAATGATGTATTGATAGATTTAAATTGATTTGGATAATTTTTGGTGGTAGGACCAACACATAAAAAAGTCTAGCTGATGTATCAACACGTGCAGATTTATAAAATAAAACGCTGATTTGAATTTGAATGTTGCAAATTATAAGTTTTGTTGGGTTGTAAATAGTATTTTTAAGTCTTTAATTTAAAGTTGTAAAATATAATATTGATACATTTTCGGAAGTTAAAAATATAAATCTATAAATTTAAGTCGCCTTATGCTTCTTAATCAATAGGCATTTTGTAAAAAATTCATTGTAAGTTTCCTGGAAAATTCATATATGCAAAATGAGTGGCAGTAAGGTCTTATAGCTCCAAACATATTCCATATGTAAGATACATACGTGACCCATTTCCAACATTACGTTGTCCCTAGGGCAGGAATATTTAATCCAGCTTTGCATAACATCGAGCTAACCCAGAACTACACTATGACATTAATTCAAGGATCGTTTTTCTGGCTCTAGCACGTCTTTAGAGTATCCCATCAACTGAAAAAAAATTGTTTGATACTACTGATTTTGCAAAAATGTATTTCCAAGTGTTACGAAACGTACTTTTAATTAATACTGATAATATATAAACAATTTTTAAAATCTACCATATAATTTTAATATTTAAAATATTTTTTGCTTAGTCTAAAAGCATTTAAAGTTGTGTTTGCAAAATATATTTAACTTGTTAAGTATTTATTGTTTACACGCTAAACATTAACAACGAATGGACATAAGTATTAATTTTAAAAAAATACTAACAAAACACAATATGTAAAAGTCAACTTGAGTCAGTTGCTGACTCAGGAGAAAAAATATTACAATGGCCAACTTTGGCACAAAATAATACATAATAATAATTCAATAAAAATTAAAAACTTGCATTAGTAATATATCCAACCCACTCGTAGTTGAATATTTTACTTACATTCTGCTAGCGCCTAATAATGAAATTATCTCACTTTTTCTTTAAAAATTAATCACTTTATTTCAACTTAGAGAGTAATAAGCCTAACATCAAAAATTCTTTTGTATGACAAAAAAAAAACACATTCATGTTTTATTAGAAATTCGCTGCTGTACCGCTATCGGTAAAAATAATTTTGTCCAAATTTATTAGATTAATGTTAAGCCAAAAGTAATCGAAACTAATCGGATGTTCCGTGGTATACACATCTGCAGCAAACACGGACTTGAAGCATTCCCACAACAAACATTTCCGACTCTGCATTAACTTCTGCAGATTATTTCAAAGGAAAATTAGTTTGGAACTTCTTTTTATTCCAAGGCTAATAATACCGAACCAAGATTTGGCTCTTGATTGTCGTAAACAGCACCAGTAGTTAAACAAATCCATTACAAAATGTTAGAAAAACCAACAGAAAAACTTGAGTGTTTTCACAACAAGTGTCTTGGTAACAAGTAAATTACACTTGTGCCCCATGTTTAAATTAAATGCAAACATTATGCAAAATGAATTACAGTGAAGAGCAAATATTAGCTATCTTTATTACAAAAATCAGTATATTCTGAAGTTGTTGACATATTGATTATTTTAAGAAAGGAGCGGACGAAATACTGGATAAATTATTATTTATGTTAACGCGACAAGTGCTAAATATTATACTAAATTATTTATTTTTTTTGTTTATATTTATTTTGTTTGTCAATATTGAATGGGTAGGCGCTGGACATCTGCACGTCAATTTTTAATATTTTTTTTTTGGAAGTGAAAACTTCTTTAGACTTGTTGAGATCTTTTTGGTTGAAAACAAATTTTTCAACTTAACAACCGTAACCGCGTAACCTAACATTGGTTTCTATAGGTCTGCTCGTTTTGGTTGAAGATAAATTATTGAACTCACATCATCGTCACCTACCATTGGTTCCTATATAGGTCTGCTCGATTTGGTTGAGGAGAAATTACTGAACTCACATCATCATCATCACTGTCACCATCGTCACCTAAAATTGGTTTCTTTACATAGGTCTGCTCGTTTTGGTTGAAGAAATATTATTGAACTCACATAATCGTCACCTAACATTAGTTTATATATGTACATAGGTCTGCTCGATTTGGTTAAGGAGAAATTATTGAACTCGCATCATCGTCACCTACTATTGCTTCCTATACAGGTCTGCTCGATTTGGTTGAGGAGAAATTATTGAACTCGCATCATCGTCACCTAACATTGGTTTCTATACATAAGTCTGCTTGTTATTGTTGAAGAAAAATTATTAAACTCACATCATCGTCACCTAACATCATTGGTTGCTATACATAGGTCTGCTCGATTTGATTGAGGAGAAATTATTGAACTCGCATCATCGTCACCACTGTCACCATCGTCACCTAAAATTGGTTTCTATACATAGGTCTGCTCGTTTTGGTTGAAAATAAATTATTGAATTCGCATTATCGTCACCTAACATTGGTTGCTATACGTAGGTCTGCTCGATTTGATTGAGGAGAAATTATTGAACTCGCATCATCGTCACCACTGTCACCATCGTCACCTAAAATTGGTTTCTATACATAGGTCTGCTCGTTTTGGTTGAAGATAAATTATTGAATTCGCATTATCGTCAGCTATACATAGGTCTGCTCATTTTAGTTGAAGAAAAATTATTGAGCTTACATAATCGTCACGATTGTCATCTAACGTTGGTTACTATAGTTAGGTCTATACGTATCGGTTGAAGAAAATTGATTGAACTCGCGAAATTCGCATTAATCCCTAAAATAATAATTTAAATATAAATTATTATAAATAGTTACTTAGTATTCACTTCTATTGGCAGTCCCAACGACTGCCCTGTACTTTTTTTTGCGCAAGTCAAACGTAGTTAAAAGATGTTATCGATATGGAGATCAAACGCAGAAATTATTATTTTTTATTTAGTTGGAAATCGCAACTATCCATTGACTCTAAAAACAGCTGCAATGGTTCTAAAGCTGAAGGCTTTTATTTTTTAATGACAAAAATATTAGTCTCAGAAAAAAAAAAAAATTTTCTCCAAATTAGGTGAAAAAAAATATTCTCTTTTCTACACGGATTATTAAAAATTTAAACTCGGCCCTAAACTCAAATAGTTTATTTCTAAACAAATAAATATAATTAAAAAAATTATTAATCAAAAAACATCTTTTTAAGTGGTGTCCAGTGGTTTCTAACAACTCAATATGGTTGCAACGTGTTGATAGATGCAAGAAACGCTTAGAGAGTATGTAGTGATCTGGAAAATGCCTTACATTCTGCTATTGTTTAAATTAATTATTTATAATTTTCTTTAATAATCATAAAGTTATCATAAAATTTGTAAAAATATATATGCTTTCAACGTCATTAAGTTATTAGAGAAAATAAACAAACTTGCGCCTACTTAAAAGGAACTCATTTGTTAGTTAATTATATTATATATTATTAAATTATTTTTTTATTTATTAAATGTTGCCTTACAATTACAAATTTTATTCTAGTAGAAGTAAATTACCGCTAAAAATGTTCTATAAAAATATTGGGTAAAAATGTTTTATAAAAATGTCCGTTAAAAATTGTCTATGAAAGTTTCAGTTAAAAAATTCCAGTGAATCAAACAGACGCTTTGGTGGAAATTGATCTCACAATCCTCAGACCCAATACTCACTACCTGATAGCCTGTCGCATCACTCAAATTAATATTAAAATTAAAATGAATTAATTATTTCTTCTATTTATTTATATATATTTTCTTCTCCTTTGATAGAGTATCCACTGTTTTAAAACATTTATTACATAAAATAGCAAAAGTCTTAAAAACTCTTTACAGATAAAATTTGTATAAATAATTCTTATTTTTTTATTTTTTGCTTTATGTATAACTTTGAAAAACTAACAAATGACTTTGTCTTGCCAATGAGGTTAGCAGCTCAATTTAGTTGTTGAAATTGAACAAAATACAAAAAAAAATTAAAACAACTTAAAACCAAACATACTAAACTCTAATACCAATAGTAATCCCAGCTTTAAACATTAGATTGTGTAGTAAGTTTGTTAAGTTTTTATCTAAAACATTAACAGCTGGTCAATAAATTCACGTTTTAAAGTCTTAAAACGACAGATAGAACATGAAGACTGAATGTTTATTTCTCCCATTCGATACTTTGTTTTTTTCTTATCTATCTGCTGTGCTGAAGAAGTTTAATACTCTTGTGGAGCGTATAAACTAAAGGAAATTTGTGTTTTAGTTTGTCAATTTAGTGGTGATAATGTAAGTAACTAGTGTACCAATGTTCTGGAACATGGTGTAAAAAAAGCAGAATTGGAAAGGAATGAAAACATAAAAAATAAAGATAGAGCTTAAAATTGAAAAAAAAATAGTTTTATTTATAAAACTCTTATTAGTCCAGTTTACAAAACAGAATATTTGATATAGTCTACATTTAAACCTAAATGAGTTGCACATTGTAATTGTGCCATTAAATGTAGGATTACAATGAATTAACAAATATGGTAAATAGAACCCGTATATTTATAGCAAGTAAGAAATTAAAAATATCATAATTATGGCTCCTATTAGATGATCGTTGAAATAAACATTTTCTTTATATTTAAACTCATAAACGAACATCCACAATAATGGTTGTTCGATCAATACACAATTATCTCTCTTAAAGTCAATGCAATATTTCAACATAAAAATTTATTTTTAATATGATTCTTTTGTATTTCAATTATAGAATTCTTGAATCTTGATTATAAATCAATCAAGCTTCCAATAAAAACGGTGACTTTTCTTACAATTACAATAGCCGTATGTTTTTTTTTCCAAAAATAATTAATTTCAATTTCTCCTTTTAAATGGCTCTAAAAAATGAGAAAAATGTTTGAATAAAGCTTTTCAATAAAAAGAAAGAAAGAAATTAAATACCACATAAATAAAATCAATTAAATTAATTTGAGAACTTTTTATTCCTTTTCAACATTTTATGTCAATTTTTTAGATTTTCTACAAACTTTATATAATGCAAATTAAAAAAACAAAATATTAAATGCTGAAACAAATTTAGGCCCATTATTATAACTTGCCTTTAGCTAAAGTTAGGATTCTGTTGGAGCGATAAGTAGTTTTTTGTTATAATAATGAGGCTAAGGCTCATTGCTATATCTTGTCCTTATAGTACGTGATAGTTGAAGGTAGTATTTAGCTTACTTTTAATAACGAAAAACTATTTATCGCTCCAACAAAATCCTAACTTTAGCTAAAGGCAAGTTATAATAATTGGCCTTAGTCTGATTCTTTACTTTAACTACAAGATAATAGGCACCCAAGTATGGCATTTTACACTATAATACAAGTATTAATACTTTTGAATAAAATGCAACTCTGCTCTAATCGATGCTTGAAAATTTTCAAAAAAAAAATATTATTAATCTGTGCAACAAACCCACGAAAATATTTTATATACAACGAGATCAGTTTTCCATTTTTCAAATCCAAAATTAAATTAACATGAATTTATTTTTCTTCATATATAAGAAAATACGGCAACCTTATAAATGACAAAACATGGCAACTTCGAACTCTGATATCTAATGTTAAAAGTTAAAGGAAAGTTGTTCTTGCCTTTCGTTAATCACTCATTTCTAGCTTAAAGCATATATAATAACGAAAAAATACTTATCTGTCTGATAAAATCCTAAGTTTAGCTATTGGCAAGTTATAACAATAATAACTATTTATAACATGCTAATGTTTATTGTAATTGGAATAAATGTTCTTTATAATCTGGTAGATAATTGCATGGCATTTATTTTTTAAATATGATTTCCAGCATATGTCCGACACGGGTTCGATCGATCTTTAAGAATTTTTGGTTTGTCCGCATAAACCAATGATTTAGTATAAAAGTTGTCACCAAATTGATTTTGCAGTAAATCGACTGTTAAGCCCGTGTCTCGGGCCAAAAATACTAAGTTAGGGTCGGCCAAAATTAAAAAAATTGTAAATTAATTTTCTCCTAAACTAAAACAGATGACCTACACATGTAAGCACATTTTTTAAAGATATTTGCAGGTGTAAAAATCCTAAAATTTGAAACTAAACTTGTAATGATATTTCCAAAAAAATTATATACCCAAGGTACCCTACTTTGGGGTCTTACCCAGAAGCCCCCCTGTACCCTAAGGAGCCAACCGTTCGATTTCATTAAGATATCATCAGTAGTTCATGAGATACCGAATTATGTCCAAAATAAATCGTTTTCAAACCACTTTATGGTTAGTTTTGCCCTCTTGTTGGAACCAAATGTCATTGATTTTTATCTAAATAATTTTTGAAAAAAAAAAAATATATAAAAAAATTCAGTCACCATGACTCGAAAGCTATGGTGGCTATACACAGTAACGGGAGTTCCTCCCGCTTTAGCATTAGTATGCTCTTCGGTAACCAGATTTATTAATAGGGCGAAAACGAGCAACAACTGCACGAATTGCTTGCTCACTATACCAATTATGTTGATCGTAAAATGGAGGAAGTTATCTATGAACTTCGCAAAGAGGTTTATTTTTATTTTTTTATTTTTGCACAATTTAGAACAGTGTTGGGATCTGACAATGTTTAAATTGTACCGCTCCAATGATGAAAATGTACCAAATCAGCAACAATTGCACCAACATTTGGCATTAAGTGAAAAAAAAAACAAATAAAATATATGTACGTAAAATTTATGTAGCTCGACATTAAAAAAGGATAAATCAAAACTTTTATTCTAGGATATTTGAAAGTAATTATAATTTACCATAATTCGTTACTAACAAATATTTTTCCAAAATAATTACCTATTTCCAACAAGTGCTTGAAACTCCACCAAAGCCGATAGAGTAAGCCTCGAGTCATTTGGAAGAATAATTCAAGAGTCAGCTAATTGCTAAAAAAAACATTTCGAAAGAATAAAAAACATATCAGCTGAATACTGTCGGAAATTGATTGAGGCGATGCAAAAACGTTTAGCCACTGTAGTTTATCAGAAAGGCCTTGCAACTACGTTACCTATCACTTATACCTAAAAGGGATATCAAGGTTCAATAAATTTTATATGAAATTGTAGCAAAAAAGCATGAAGTGTACCACTGATGTGTCGATTGTACTAAATTTGGTACAATAGTACCACAAATCCCAACACTGATTTAGAAGCGTTGTTCTGTAGTTGCGATACCTTACTGAACAGATATGTCATCATAGTATTTTATTCTCAGCTTTCATGCCATAGTTATCGATATTGATAGTATCTAAAAAACACCCTATAAATACCCACTGTGGTGAAGATAATAAAAACTCATTTTGTCTTATTGCTAAAATCCAGAAATTAGTGCTTGATATTCCCAGTATTCAGATACTCGTTTTTAGAATAAAATCCAGTTTTCGTTACTAACATCCCTAATTGGCTTTAAGAAACACTACAGGGTTTATTCGTTATCACTACAGCAAGTGTTATACATTATACCATCTTGACAACGGCACAAGAAATAATTTTGTCCTGATACCACAGTATCTATTTAATCGGGTTTTAATTTCATACGAGCAAACAATTAATCGATTTTGCAATTTAAATTTTTCTCAATTAAAGCTTTTTAAATTACTCGAATTAGTCGCGCATATTTAAAAAATTGTATCAATGAGAAAAGACAATACAAAATTTATTAATGAAAACTTGTAGATGACTTTTAAAGAGTTTTTATTGATTTCTTATTTAAGTTAGAAAATTTTTTTTCAAATTTATATTTTTACTAAGCAAAAAAAAATTTTTGAGCATAAATAATATGAACTAATTTCGTAGCTTTTCGGTAATATAAAATGTGAATTAGGTGCCCAGTAGGCTCGTAGTCTATCAGTCTAGGGGTTGCGGGTTCGATTCCCAAAAAGTGTTTCACTACAACGAGTGAAGTTATTCGTTAGTACGCTCGAGGATTAAATTAGAATTTAATTTTTAATTGTGACATTAAAACATAAATTATTTTATAAATAGTATGATTTTTTTTTTTTTTTTGTTTTGGTCATAACATATTTCATGAAGTGCAAATATTAAGGAATTCCGAAACATGCTTTACAGTTTACATACACTACTAAGAAATAGTAAATATTTAAAAATCTCAAGTAAAGTATATAAAGTTCATATTTTTTATTACAATGTTCATAAACTGAATAAAAAAATTGGGAATAAATTTGAAAAAATTCATGGTTTATATGTATGTATTATTTTTCTCTGTATGTTTACTAAACACGTCTAGTTCGAAATTATTCTTAAATAAACAAAAAAGAAGTTAAAAATTAGTAATAATCTTATTTAATTTTTTTCTACCGAAATCGAAATGAATATAGAGGACTTAGCCATTCTAACTAAGCCGTCAATAAACTACCTAGGGATGAGATTAGACTCAAAGCTGATATATGCAAAGCAGATTGAACACACAACGAAAAAAGCTGCTAAAATAACATCTCAACTGAGCAGACTAATGGCAAACGTTGGCGGTCCTCTACCAAGTAGGAGGAAAATACTTATGGAAGCAGGCAATAGCATACTTCTATACGGATCCGAAATCTGGGCCTCGACCCTAGAGACTCAGGCAAGAGCAAGGAAATTGTTGTCTGTACAGAGAATAGCAGCCCTAAGGGTAACATCAGCATACCGCACTATATCCGCAGAAGCTGTCTTTATAATAGCTGGTATGATCCCCATAGATCTTCAGGCAATGGAACGCCAAAAAATGTTTATCGCCAAGCAGCAAAATAGGGCCCAACCGCAGCATACGACGAATATCCAACAGGAAATTCTAGAAAGATGGCAACTCCGGTGACAAAATGGAAGACATGGTAGGTGGATATATACACTGATCCCTAATATAAAAATGTGGAAAAACAGAAAGCACGGTGAGGTTAACTATTATATAACCCAGATACTATCCGGACATGGGTACTTCAGGAAGTATCTGCACCGCATGGGAAAATGTAGTTCACCCTACTGCATATACGAAGAGGAAGAAGTGTATGATGACGCAGAACATACTTTTCTGAACTGCGGCCGCTGGGCCGATCAACGCAGAGTACTCGAAGCAGAGATTGGCACCATCTGTGCTAGAAATATATTAGACAAAATGTCAAGGAGCGAAAGAAGCTAGGAAGCAGTTAGAAGATATATAGAATATGTACTCCGTAAGAAAAAGACGGAAATGGACACAGTTGACCAGAATAGAACAGCGGGGCCTGGACGCAGGCACATAATAGAAGCAATGGTTAACGAGACCACATAAGGGGGTCCACCTCGAAGTAATGCGAAAGCAGTTCCGAGGTGGCACCACACCCCCGGGGTGGCCGGGGTGAGCTTTTAGCCGGTATCAATAGAGCCCGGCATACGACAACTGTGACGACAGCGTCAGATGCGTAAAGCATTTTCCCATCCCAAACCCGCAAAAAAAAAATTTAATTTTAGTTGAATCGAGTTATTTTTTAACAGAAATTTACATTTTTCCTACTCGTAAAATTAATCGATTTAAATTCTACGATTATTCGAGCGATGATTGATCGAGTGGATGCTCTACCAGATCGCAAATGTTGTGAGAGTACTGCATACACCTCCCAAGTGCAGCAATTTTAATTTACTTCAGACCAGATAGGATACATGGGACGAATTATTTAGATTGGGTAATTAATTGGCAATTTCATTAGCATTAATTTATAAATAATGCTAACAAATTGTTTTCATTACCATTGTTTTTATTAATGGTAATGCTTTTTTAAGAAAAGGTTTTATTACTTATTATTTAAAAAACAAAATCATTACCATTAATCAATGATTAAATAATAAAAAGCATTATTATTAATTACCACATCTGTAATCAACCTTTTTGTAGTGAAAAAAGTGAGACATTTAACATTTATTTGATTTTTTTTTAAAGAAGTCACACCTCATTTTTTCATATAAAAAGAAACAAAAATCAAAAAAATTATTAAAAAAAAATTCTGAAAATTAAATTTGTATGACAAATTTTTATCCCAAAAAAGTATACCTCAACTTTTTTTTATTTATTTCGTTCCCTCTGATGACACCAAATTATAAGCGTAGTACAGATTTTCAAAACTAGCGTGAAAGTAATAGTAGTGACTCGCTAGATCGCATAAAAAGTTATAGATTTAGGAAAAGCATAACCTGACTTGAAATTGATTTGCGCGAAAAAGTTTTTATGCAAACAATTTAAAGGCACAGCTGATACACCTACGTGGACGCAATTGTTATTTGACATTGACATAAAACTTTAAAAATAGTTTTGTGGCAGTTCCCACTTGTTATACAAAGACGTTTTTCGACTGGCAGTTTTAAAATAAGCTCCAATGTATTGCTTCTTATTCTGCAAATAAATACTGGATTAGATATCGTAAATTTATAAGAAAAATCTATCCAAAGATAATTATAGTGAAAAATATATTAACAACCGGTGTGGTGTAGCATTATGAATGCGGTTTGCTAACTGACTAACTGACATTCACAGGGTTGAACTGTTTATAAGCATGTATTGAATTTATTCCACAGCAAAAAGTTAACTTTTTTACATTCTGGATTTTCTATAAAAATATCAGCTAAATAATGCATTATCTGTGCCTGGTTGTTAAATTTTAAGGGCCGATGTTGAGTGTGAACGACACCTAAACGTCAAGTTTTCTTCTGCATTTAATTTGACATTTCTCAATTTCAGACTAACTCAATTTGAACCATGGAAAGATACGCAATCATCTTCAGTGATGAGGCACATTTTTAGCTCAGTGGATTCGTCAATGAGCAGAATTGCCGCATTTGGGCAAAAGATAATCTAATAGAGTCACCGGGCCTATTTTTTCCAAACTGAGGCCGGTCAGGCAGTAACTGTGAATGATGTTCGCTGTCGCGAGATGATAACGTACTTTTTATGTCCCGAATTGGAAGATATGGATGTGGACGATATGTGGTTTCAACAGGACAGGCACACAGCTAACGAAACCATGGCTCTTTTGCGCGAAAAATTCAATGGCCGTGTTATCTCACGTCGTGGCATTGTCAATAGACCGCCAAAATCATGTGATTTGGCACCGTTGGACTTCTTTTTTTGGGGGTATTTTAAACTCAATGAGCCAGCAACAATTCAAGAGCTAAAGGATGAGATAATTTGTCACGTTAACGGCGTAGAACCTTAATTATGCATCGGAAGAAGGTGTGCCGCCGAGGTGCGGCATCAATTTGGCCGATAATTTATTCCATACAAAATTGAAGCATACCAATATTATCAATATAAAAAGAACTGACAATAAATTCCTAAATAATTTGTGTTTAATTCATAATCAACAAACACATTTAACCACCCTTTATATTCTGTTTAAAATAAATTTTATGAGCTTTGTAAATCTATCCGACTACAAATGGGTTAATGTTTGCTTACTTTATTCGTAGTTATTAAAACCTACTGCGATCATAAATTTTTGTTTCATAGAAATAATGAACTTTCATTAATTATAATTAGTAATTACACGATTTCATTACATTTTCATTACCATTGTTAAAAATAAGTCATAAATTATTTTTTATTGTAACTATTTCACATAATGCCAATGAAAATTCAATGCCAAAGAAAAAAACTCAATTTTGCCAGATACTAATACTCTGATTTGCTGCCGTAGGTCATAGTTACTGCCGAATGCAAAAACTAATATAGTATTTTAAACTAATTTTATGTTACAATTTTATAAGCACCTTTATTATTAAGCTGGGCTTATTATTTAGTAAACGATGTGTGAGTAAATACGGTTCCACTGTGATGTAACTTGTAGTAATGATTTTTGAAATCATTTGTTTTATGATACTTTGATCTGAATTTAATAGGTAAACCTTTACGCTGATGAATAAGGAGATAAACAAGGCATATTTATCAGGAAATCGCAGTAAAACAGCTGATAAAAAATAATACATGAATTGTTTGGCTTTCAAAAACTTCATATAATAATTAATATTTTCAGATTTTTGGTAAATAAATATTTAAAATAAAGAGAACTTTGATTGTTGCTATGTATGTATGTGTGTATATGAAGTTTGTCACCCACAAAACACCTCAATGGCAAACTTGATATAAAAAAAAAAAAATTAAAAAAAATTTCTCCCATCCTGGTGCATATATTTTCAGCTTTCTTGCCGTAGATATAACAATTATTTATTTAAATATGTATATAATAACTTAAATTATCATCTTAATAACAATTTATGTCGTCTCGATATATTTAAAAATGTTGGGAAAATATAGTTAAACAATAGAACTCACCTCACAAACACTTTCACTGGACTTAAATAAAATAGAAATGTGAATCAATATTTACAAATTTAAAACTGGGAGAGTATTTGTTTATAATTGTTGTTAGATTATTTATTTAAATACGAGTATTATATTTAATTTATATAAATTTTTGATTTTCTGTTTGTTGTTGACATTTTAAAGATATGCATTGGTTTTAATTTTGCTTTCATTTAGCTGCTTGTTAAATTGTTGACTAAAGTTATGGCTGCTTAACTGATTTAAATAAATTTCAAAATTGCCTTATTTGTTTTTTTTAGTACAAAAAAAAAAAAAAATGGTAAAAACAACTATAAATTCATAAAAATTATTTATGATTTTTTCTCTTCATTTTGTGGGATTTAAGTCGATTTTTTAAGCGGTGGTGGTGGTATTGATGATGGTGGAGATTTTGTATATTTCTTTGTCGGCCGTTGTCTGGTTATTTGGATTCCAAATACATTTAATAATAATCAAATACATTCATTACAACAAAAATAACATTAATGCATATTTTAATCGTTAAAATTGTCTCATAAACTTAACAACTTTATGTGACAACAATCGTGTTGATTTCATTGTAGTTGTTTTAGGCGCTGGTCATATTGTAGTTGTTGTTTTTCAATATATAAAGGACATTTATGTTGCTGTTAATGGTTTTATGCTGTTTGAAATTGTGTAATTTTGGTTTTTTGCTCTTTTTTCTTTTAAAATAGATTATTGTGTTGTAAGCAGCCTGCATTTAATTTCAATTTCAATATTTATTGGAAATTAATACTCAACGGACAACACTGTAAATTTTTTTGTAGCTGGTCTTATTACTGCTATATGGCTTAAATTATATATATGTTAATAAAATCCCATAAATGCTTCTTTCTCTCGAATTAGAAGAAAAATTATTTATTTATCATTATTAAGTAATTATAATTAAATAAGATAAGGATAGTCATTATGGCAAAAATATTTTTTGCTACTTATCTATCCCCAATGTGCTGCCCTACCTACCATCATACCAAAAAATATAATAAACATTTGCAGCAACTTAAAAAATCACTTTTTCTCAGAGAAGCCTCAGAAGCGACCACACCCCTTTTTCTAATCCTCACAGTTTTCAATTAGCCATTGCAATTTATTATAAGGGTTACTTCAAGACTCTAACGATTGCAGATTGCGATTGTACCTAGAGTACACTATAATAACTTTTCACCTTGTCTGTGCTAAGCATTGTTCACGACCACATAGTCGTTTTCCAGACTATGCAAGATAGTAATGGGTAACATGTACATAATTTCAAAATACTACCTATTAAGATTCTCTATCTATTCGATAATGATTTTTCGCTTTATATAGGAGGTGCCACGCCCCTTCGTCTAATCCAGCCCCTTTTTTCCTAGACTATGTTATGCTATGCTATTCATATTTTAAAATGCAGTTTTAAAGTAACACGTTGATAAATATTTACTATGTATGGGAAGTGCCATGCCCATTTGAAATATCAAAATAATATATACGAGTAGTCTATTTTACACATTAAAATTTCTTTATTTCAAATGACTTTTGGACATTTTTCTTCATATTTTTTCCTTAAATGCTGCATATTTTCATTTAAATTAAGTTTTTTAAATCGCGAAATATCTTTCAATTGAGCGCAGTTAGGGAAAATAGTTATATGCTGGCTTAATCCAACTTTAGCAACACTGCCAATAATATATGGCAAACTATAATGTCCTTAAAAACTTTTCGTTAAGTTTTGTCAAATTTCATTTGCTTAAGCAAAGTTCGAAACCGATCACACATTCCATCCTGAAACATAAAAAATTGCAATGGAGAACGATTATTTCTAAATTTAATATAAAATGTTAAAGTTTCTATAAGAAATAAAACGCTCCACTTTATTATACCCAACGGAAATAGTTATTTTTATGGATACATTACATAAAGAATAAAAGTTCAAGGTATATTCGAAGCGTAAAATTAATTATTTTCTGTTTGGGGTGGTAAGTAAACTACCCATTCCCGATTATGCTCAAAATTTATACAGCTCTTCATCTCCATAAACCAAAGGCACGTATTATATTTTGTTTTAATATGTCATACGGTATGACCTGCAGAGTGGGCACAAAATTTGGGGGTAAGGAAACTACCCCTTGTCCTCATCCGATTATGCCCAAAAACTATACAGCTCTTCATCGTCATATACCAAACGCATATACTAAATTTCATTTGTTGATATGTCAAAAAGTATAACCCACGTACAGACATCATTTCGAAAATAGTCAGGAGACCTCAAAAAGTATACGTCCGTCGAAATCCAGACCTCGATTGGTTTCATGATTACTATACTTTACCTTATACTACGTATGGTAAAGTGCATTGTATTATAATAGTAATTAAAACGAATTTTCATTTTATTGTTTATGAGTTGAGTGAGGCACACCGTTGTATTTATTAGTACTTTTGGCCAAATTTACACAAACAGTAACAAATGTTGAATTTTTCTTTCGAATTTTTCTTTCGAACTAAAAAAATAATTATTAATTTGAATACAAATAGTACTAATTATATAAAATATGATTATTTAACAACTTTTTGTTAACAAATTTCATTCATTCAGAAAAAAATATTATTTTGCAAAAGTACGAATAATACAAATGTGCAACTGTGGCATAATAGTTTCTAGATTCATGTACATTGTAGCAAGCTAACAGCAGTTGACAGACTTTTCGTTCATTATTTTGACACTAGCTTAAGCGAGCTCATGCACATTATAGTTGGGCCTTTACTTAAAATGGTTTTACACGACGTGTATTTGTCATATGACTTCATCAGTTTGATAACCCATATGTTATTTCATGTGTTTGTCAAAATAGCCATTTTACATACGGTTTTAATTTTTGCTTTCAAACGTACATTTGTAATTACATGTGACATAACCTACAATATATAATTTTTCCGCCACACAGTTTTTTATTTCCAATCACAACTGATGCAAAGATTCAAACCTAGTGCTTTTACCACATTTTTAGCGCTTTTGGTACTACAAAAGGCATAAAATAACAAAATATCACATCAAAATAGACCACGTTCTAAATGAAAAATGTCATATGTATTGTACACATGGAAAATACACATGTTATGTTTGAAAGGGTTCACACGACGTGTATAGAATTTACACATGGAAAAGTGACAAGTCATATGACTAATACACGTCGTGTAAAACCACTTTTTGTTAACACACAAATGTGGAAACTTATTTTATTGGAAATGGTGTAGGTCCTCTATAATCCTAAACAAAACCAAAAAAATATTATTACTATCATTTTCATTTTAGTATTTATTTTTCATAGCAACAACAAAGAAACACTTCTATTGTATTAAAAAATAAATAAAAAAGTTAATATTTTATGCAGCTATCGTGGAGATACAAAAAACCCTGAAAGTCACGCTTGTGATTATTTTTTCAATTTCTTCATAGACATTGAAATATTTTATAATTCTATGAAAATGAGCAAAGCAAATAACAAAAAAAAGCAACAAGTTTTAAGTCTGAGACGAGGATATAATTCAAACAATAGAATCTAGACAAAATAACAAGAAACGAAACAGAAATCACACGTACAATTGGTTTCCCTTCAAAAAAAAAAAAAAAAAAACAAGATTGTTTGACTACAAGAAAAACTTTAATACGAATAATTTTTCCTTCTTTATTTAACACAACAACAACAGATTAGTTAACACATTTTTTCTTTTCAATCTTCCTGTAAATTCTGTCGTGTTCTTAACAAACTACCAATTGTTTGATACGATAATGGTTAGATTGATGCGGGTGTAGCTGCAGTTGTAACTAAACATTTTTTCCCGCTGTCAAACAGATTATTCTATCTCTAGCAACAAATTCAAAAAAGAAGTGTTAAAGTAACAACGATAGAAGCTGTCGTCTATGGTAAAAGAAAGAAATAAAAATAAAAAATCACCCAGACAAGGTTTGCATAAATACGATTACAATATTGCTAGAATTTTTATTTTTTTTTATATTTCCTTAGCACTATCTGCAAACTAATATCTGATATAACTTAAAGATTTTTGATTTTTTTCCTTTTTTTAAGGGCCTCTAAGTATTTATAAAATGCTATTCATACACAACATACAGACAGTCATTTTTACAAAGAAATCGTTGGATAAAAAAAATCACTTTAACAATAGAACGGATGTGTATTCGATAGAGGGAGCGGAGACTAACGAGCCTTGAAATTTTGTTTTATTATTTAAATATAAATTTATAGATTTTATAATTTAAATCCTATAGAAAATAAGGATAGGTTTGATAAACAAATATCATGACGTTAAGAGTTACAAATTATTATCTGTCAATTATTAGGATTCGATAAAAATAGTAATGGTAGACAAATTTATCATATCTAGCAAAGAGACCAGAATTAAAAAGTGTTAGCAACACATTCGTTTACTAATCGATATGGACATATAATAAGACAGTAACTCATTTCCGGCCTGTCTGTCTATCTTTTTTTGTGTTCACATCACGTAAAAACTACTAGATGGATTTTAACAAAATGTTGTAAGGAGGTACATTAGTATTTATACGATAATTTTTTCCTCAAAAATATCTTATTTCCAAGAGAAAGCGAAGAAGCAGCAGTGAAAGTACCCTGATTTTTTTTACCGATTTAAAGGTACTGCATACTTTAAGGCGTCTTTTATTATTGAAAGAGGTATATTTTAAATAAGGTTGCGCAACAGATGGCGCTGTTTTAAAATAATGACAAAATATAAATTAAAAACGGGATAATTTAAATACGGGTGCGCAACAGTTGGCGCTGTTTTAAAATAATGACAAAATATAAATTCAAAACGGGATAATTTAAATACGGGTGCGCAACAGTTGGCGCTGTTTTAAAATAATGACAAAATATTACTTCAAAAATATTGAAGATACAATAAATAAATTATGAAAAAAAAATATTGAATATAATTGAATTATTTTGTATTTGTATTTTTGCTTTGTGGAATAACTTTCACAGAGCTCTACAATAATTTTTGGAATTTTAGATTTTTATCCAGAGATGGGTTCCTTTATATAAAGTAAATACTTAAGAGTCTTAAAGTTTGGAGTGGATTACTATCAAAAAAAAATCGAACAAAATATTGTTTGGACGCACACAAAGTAGACACAGCTAGTCCCTAATATAATTGTCGTCGCATTGTGTCTTCTAATAAAATAAGAAGTTTCCCATAATATTCATATATTTAAAAATACGATAAACTTTAAACCGATTTTAAGATTGTAAATGTGGAAGATTGTAAATTTCCACAGATTAAAAGACAGTTTTTGTAGCATTTTTATAATAGCAAAAACTAATTTTAAACGTTTTTAAACTAATTTTTTACAACTCTTTTTTATCACTACTTTTTCGGACATTTCTACATCGGCATTATGCTTTAAAGCACAGTTTCATAGTATGGCAGCACATGTTTCATTGACCTGTTGTGATGATCTAAATTTTTAGAGCTATATTTTATTAAAATAAAATATATTATTCAAGATTAAAATAAAATATATTACTCAAGATTGCTTGAGGCAGGCTCTCAAGGCAACCGTGACATGATGCAATGAACTGCGATTAACCATAAAAGTTAGCAAATCTTACGTGATGCTCTTCAATCACAACAGAAACTGTATAGAGGTTGAATGCTTAATGCTTTTAGGATAGGAAATCAATGTGTATAGGAGGGTAAAATGCCTATGCGTTACGTTGTATGTATAAGGAACTTTCCTGAAATGAATACGCTAAGCAGAAGTTACGAGCAGCAACAAGAAACCACTGTACAGCTAGTTAATGGCCATGTTCTCATTGTACTCGACAGTCAGTTATAAAACAGCAAGTATACATATACTCCAAACTAGTGCTTGAAAGCGTTCTCAAACGAAAGAGATGTATCTCGGTAATTGAAGTAACGTAGGCACAGTGGGGAATAAAGAAGCAGGCGAACTGGCAAAAATGGGATCAGCTGTGACTTTATTTGGGCTAGAACATAAAATTCGACCGAATGAGTTAGTGCAAGTATAGGTCATACAATGGGTAGGACCTTTAAACTTTGAAAAGGTTGAGGAATTCTACCGCATGTAGACTGGCTCGAATAGAGCTCAGAAAGCCCCTCAATAGGAAGGCCAAAAATATGCTTTGATATAAAGAATATAAAGCAGTTCACGGGAACTTCAAGTATCATCTGGCTAAGATGAAAATCGAAGTGGATAATACTTACATTATGCGTGATTGTCCAGCATATGGCTTACGAATGACACATATTAAATGTGAATGCCATAGAGGATTAAAAACGACTCTTTGATAAGGAATTCTTAAATCACTACAGTCGATAGTAAAGGCGACTAGCCTTAGTGCGAGCCTCAATGAAACTAAGGTGGTCGTAAATTACTAATCGGGTGTCTGAAATTATTAAGGACCGAAGGGGTTCAAAGAGGATCTCATAAAATTAGTAGTCTCCACCATACCTGAATATGTGCCAATCAATCAAAATTTGACAAAAATAAAACGAAAAATTACCAAAAACTAAAAACTAACAATAAAAAGTTAACAATTAAAAATTTAACAAAATTTTTAGCAAAGTTTTACCAATTAAAATAAAAACAAAACATATACAAAATTTTAAAGAAAATATTGTAAAGTTGTATCATTACAACATCGTTACAACAATACAAAGCGGGTGTGAATTGAACAAATATTTATAAAATTTCTTATAAAATTTTTTTTTAAAAAAATTATTCTTTCTAGTAATTAATACAATTATAAATCTGTAACATAATACAAAAGAAAAAAGGTATAAGAAATTTGTTAAAAAAAAATATTTAGGTCCAAAATTAATTTTTTTCTTACTTCCTGTATGCCCTCTGGCAGGAACATTAATTGTTTAAGCTTATGTGACGCCTTATGCGTTTTTATAAGGATCCATAAAATACTAGAAATTTTAAACGCGTTTTTTTTTTATTTTATTAATATTGTCGTAAAATTTTATAATTTCCAATAATTTTTACAACATTTTTTTGTATTTCTTAATAAATTGCTGCTGGTCCCGCCTTTAACCGTATAAATTCAATTAGATTTTTTTTTAATTCTTTTGTAAAAAAACCAATATTGAATCATGCTTTCTGAAAAAAAAAACCAAGGAATTAAACAATTTATTTTCAATAAAAGATGTGTTGGTGGATGATTTTTGTATGCCCACATCCACATTTATAATTTTTTGTTTAATCAAACCACATTCAATACAACAGCTATAATTATTTACTGCAGTATGATCTCATACTTGATACTATAAACTATCTAAAAGATCTATTTGGTAGTTTGGTTTTTATTATAGTGGCACATATTCAATATTACGAGATTCTTTTGTTGGATGATTTACAATGTAGACGACAAAACGTTTGGGCAATTGAATTCTTAATTATCACATATTTTTGATCAGTAACAGAATAAATTTTTAATATGAATCAATTAAAAAAGAAGTTTTATTAAAGCTTTTTTTTTGCATCCTAAAATACTCGCAACATGAATGTCAGCATATGTGCTGACATTTACAAATTTTTTAACACATGTTTTTTTAGGTTTAGTTCTATTATCACAATCATCACTTATTATAATTTTTTTTCACATTTTCTAGTTTATCGCTTTAGTTATAATTTTACAAACCAAATGTCTGAAAGAAAAATATACAGACAAAAGTGTCGTATTTGGTTTTGTATTTAGTTTATTTTACTTTTTAACATCAACATAGTACAGAGATAATGACGTTGCAGTATGTGTATGGAATTGTTTGATAATAATTCTAGATAGAGTCAGCTCGATTCAACCCAATTCGTTACGTTCGACGACACTTAGCGTCCCATCACTACTTTGGTAATTTTAAGTTTATGTATGTATGTGTATACATTGTATAGATTCAGAACAACAGTCAGTCAGTCAGTCTGTTTGTAATATTTTTCTTTGTTATTGTTGTTATTACTGATGATGCATTACTTACAACAACAAAATAAGGTTAACGACTTTTTAGAAACATTTGATGGCATTCTAGAGTCATCATCAACAACCAATACAATGTCGTTTCGTACAGTAGTTTGGTATACACCATTGCGGAATTTTTAAGTTAAAATTTTATTTTTTTAAACGCGTTGAAAGTAATTATTTTTTTTAATAATATTTTGGAGGTTTTTTTCAATCGCTGCTACAAAATTAAAATTTAGAAATAAAACTTTTAACTGAAGGCTGTAGATTAGTGTAAAAAAAAAAAAAAATGAACAGTGATTCGAAGAAAATAAAATCGTTATCATGAGTTGAATTTTTTGTGTTATCTTGACAAAAATTAAAAAAAATATCAAGTCTATCTTTATGTTTTACTCGCTTGTGTTGTTGGTTATCACTCTTGTTATAAGACCCTAAACTAACCTCCTCACAAATGCTATTAAAATGACTAACCACTATTGGTTCTATATCTCACAATACCGTATCTTTCTCTTTCCCAAAAATCTCCACTAAAGCCATTTTCACACTAATTTCACACTGAGTATTAAGACTTGTCAAATACTAAAATCCAATGAGAAAATCTACTAGTGTTAAAACAATATGTTATCAAAATGCAAAATAATACGGAAAGAAAGATGACATCCCATAATACCAAACCATTTTTAGAAAATTTTTAAACGACAACATTTGTCATTTTATCAAGGTTGTGTTTTTTCAAAGAAAAGAACCAAGCTGAGTGAGTCGCAGCAGATAGTTCGCAGCCGCTTATTATATTTTTCCTTTGTCCTCCACCTGCCTTAAATTGCCATCACTCTTATCGCCTACGAATGTACTTTGTTTCTGCTTGTTTCCAGGGGCGCTGCAAAGCTGTTCTTAAAAATAGTCATGCAATAGTCGTGCAATTGCAGTGTTGTATTAATTGAAACTTTACTATCACACTAACTGTCTGTCCTATCTACTCCTATCCCTTTCCAAAGGAAGTAACATAGTTAATATAGGCATTAATTGCCTATATTTTTGGGTCAGATTTTGAAGATTTGTATACTACTCTGAGTTTTTGTACTCGTTTCTGTCAGACATCTTCTTTTAGAGGCACAAGGCCTTCCGTTCGCATTCTATTCTCATAACTTTTTTACATAAATATGTTGTTACTGCGGAGCGGGCCTTCCACTCTCGGTTCTGCCGGCAAGTGTTCAAGAAAGTCTTCTGAAAATTGTCTGATAGAAGACCTTTAATTTAAGGTCTTTAGAAGGGTTTTCGTAGCACAAACTAAAAAAATATTCGGTTCTAATTTGAAGCACTTTTAACTTGTTTTTATTTTAAATTGAAATATTAAAATTTTTTGGGATTCTAACCGTCAACCTCCAGGCTGATAGACTAGCGCTCTACTAATCAGTCTATCGAGGCATCACATTTACAAGCAGCAATGAAGTAGATAAAGGGCATTTCAATGAACTTTTGTGTTTTATAAATAAGAAAATTATGTTTTTGCAATACAAAATGAGTACACATTCCTACTTCCCTACTAAGAGATGCGAAGTAGGAATTTGTACTGGATCTTTTAGAAGAAAGAGCCAAGTCCTTCTTTGGAAGGCATACAAAAATTAGGATTGTATCCGAGAGAAGGTCTCAGCATCTACTCCCCCATCCATCATTGTGATTAGGGGTTCGACTCTGGTGTCCGCAAATATTTTGCTTTCTCTTTCATTATCTCCTGGATATATATTGAGTATTTGAACCATTCTTCGTTGGTTTCCATCATTTGATGTGATGTGAAATACTATACATATCCCTTTTGTTCTACCAGTATTTGCAATGAAAAAGTGTATGTTCCACGTTGTTCCACGTTCGCATTCGTGGCACATTTCGCATATTGAATCTTCTTTTAAATGGAATCTGTGCAAACAGCTGTCGAAGTTTCCATGGTTACTAAAAACTTGAGTTAGGTAGAAGTTGAGATCGCCATAATTTCTCGTCATCCAAGTGTCAAGGTATGGGATAATTTTAAATGTCCACCTACCCTTTGTGCAGCTATCCCATGATATTTGCCATTGTTGAAAGAGTCTTCTTCTCTAGCTTGTTCTTTTATATTTGACAGCTCTTTGTTTATGTACCCATTTGGTAGTAATTTACGCTGCTCATATATATATTTTCTTTCATATATGGGTAGATTAATTGCCGGTATTCCGGCAAGTACAGAAAGTGCCGCAGTAGATGTCGTACGATATACGAATATAACTCTTAACGAGCATAACCGATGCACCCTCTCTAGGAGACAAAAAAGTTTTTTGCTCTTCGCAATAGCATCACTTATGACAGGTGCCTCGTACAGCACTTGTGCATATGCTACTGAAGCTATTAACCGTCTTGTTGTTTGGTCCGGACCTCTTATGTTAGACATTATCCTCACTAATTTGTTTGCCGTTCCTAAAGCTTTTTCCGATATTGTTTTGACATGCGGTTCGAAAGAAAGTTTGCAGTCAAGAATCACTCCTAGGTATTGTATGTATGTATGTATGTATGTATGTATGTATGTATGTATGTATGTATGCATGTATGTATGTATGTATGTATGTATGTATGTATGTATGTATGTATGTATGTATGTATGTATGTATGTATGTATGTATGTATGTATGTATGTATGTATGTATGTATGTATGTATGTATGTATGTATGTATGTATGTATGTATGTATGTATGTATGCATGTATGTATGTATGTATATGCAAATACAAGTTTAAAAAATAATTATTTAAATTTGCTGATAAGTATGTATTAATGTAAATATATATTTTTATTATTATTTAAGACATTTACATTTTTATTGTTATTTTTGTTTTTCTTTAAACAACTATTTCTGTCTGTTTCAATAATATGAAAAAAATATATTTTGAAAAAAACTTCTTAAGCGATTTTTAGCACCACTCCTTATGCGTAACCGGGTTTTTAAAGCCAATTATTCACAAAATCGGTTCCGAAAGCGAATCATGAAACCAATAAAGACCCGCAGTTCTCAATAATAAAGTATAGACAAAGCAAACAATACATTTCAATAAAAACATTTTAATTTATTAAATTTAAACCCTTTAAAGGGCAGCTCACAGCTCAGTCTTCCCTAACTTTACTATTAAATACAATTTTTGTATTTGCGTCGCAATAATTTCTCATACCCTTGAACTTAAAGCAATAATGTGTTTATTTCAAATTTTTCACATATTTCCTTAATCCTAAATAAATAAAGAAAAACCACAAGAACACACCCATTATCTGTGGGAATATTTTTTAACTCTCGTAGACATTTAAATAACTTTACCTACATCAGTGTTTATATATCTAAATGTATAAATTTTTGGCATATTTTTTACGAACTTTAAGAGATGACAGGACTTCCCACAGAGGGGCTTTATATTTTTTTTATATTTTATTATTTGCATCATGACTACTTCATTCTAAATGTTTATTTTTTTCATTTGAAGTGTGTTTTTTTTTATTTTAAAACGATTATTTGCCTGGATCCCTTAATTGATTTTCAGTATTTGTTTTCTTTAAAATGAATTTGAATCTATGTACATATGTATGTATGTATATACATATGAATGTATTTCTTTGTTTGTTTCAGTGGTAAGGCTATCCAGGCAATTAACAGCATGAGATTCTATCAATTTTTATCCATATCATTTGTGTTTCGTTCTATAATCATTTCAAACAAATAACTAATTGTGTAAGAAGCATGTGGCCCATGATGATCATTGCCATCGTTTTGGTTTTTATTTTTATCATTGCTAGTTTGTTGGTTCCCTGTACGACTGGTTGATCGTGATGTTGTTTTGGCATTGTAAGCACATGCCAAAATAAACCATTACACATCATCCATCCCATCCATCTATTATACGTTCCTGACTTTAAACACATCCATTTAAAAGTGATCATTTATTTAGTTCTTTATTTTATTTCTTGTATTTTTTTTGTTTTGTTTTGCTTTTCCTTTGCTGTCAGAATATGTTTTTTAAGTAGTTGTGTAGTGGATTTTAAACAAACTTACTCGTAAAATTCATAAAAGAGCAGTGAAAAATAAAATTAATAGAAACTTAAGAACATTTATGTATTTTTTCTTTTTTAACCAGGAAGCAGATGTTGAACTAATATAAAACGCGTTTAGCGTATTCACAAACAGACAGAAGGAGGCGAGCATGCAAGTAAAAAAAAAAAAATACAAATACAAATACAAATATGCGCTAGTTTCCTCAATCTACTCTTTAACTCCTTCTCTATGTATAATGTCTAAATGAGTGATCGACTAATAACAATTAGGGATCATTTACACTGTGGGGAACGGAAGTTGGAAATTTTTAGTAATTCCAGTTTATTAATAAGCCAATTGACAGATGCATACACCAGATAAAATCCGAGTGATCTGGGTCTTTCGAAGGTATAAGCTAGAATTTTTAATATTTAATTAATTAAATAAGACAAAAAATTTCATATTGACAATAAAAGAAGGAACTTATAAAAAAAATAAAACTGGAGTGGCCTACACTCAACCATACCCAATGGAAACAGATACATAAAGAATAAAAGTTCGAAGTATATTCGAATCGAAAAATTAATGATTTTCGACCTCGATTTTTTTCATGATTACTATACTACGTATGGTAAAGTAAAAAATCTGATTGCTACAGAAGAACTGTGTATAGACCTAGTGGATATCAGTTATTTTGTAATTAATTACACACACAATTATGCAATTACCGATTAAGTGAAATTATTCAATTACAAATTTTTAATTACAATTGAGTTTAGTTCTTTATTTTTATTATTAATGTAGGAGGAATATCGAATCAGACCACTGCCATAATGGGTCCCTTTTCGACCCCTTTCCGTCCACTATGATTACAGGCAACCGAAATGTAATTTATGGCAAACTACTTACATTGAGTCACGTGCTACAACCAGCCTTTAATCTTGACTTTAGTGATTTCAGACTGTCGACTGGTAAATTTCGGCCTTCTTTCTCATCACGCAGACTTTAGTAATTTCTAGCATTTGTTCAAGGCTCAGGTCCCCCATGGCATTCACATTGAACAGGCTTCTACCAGTGGTCCTGAGTCTTATGCTAGCCAGTGCTGGACATTCACACACAAAGTGCGCTGCCTTCTCAGCCTCTTTCCTTTTCCCGTCTCCTCTTCTGTTTCTGCCTTTCACTTTTAGGCATGAACTGTAAAAACTGCGACTCGGCGTTGAGGGAACGTTTTCAGATGTCTGCTTCTGAAAAGGATTTACCTAAGCCCACAGGGCCAGGTGCGTTCGATTCATCTACATTTACCTCCATAGCCGCAGGAGCATCTTCATAGACTTGTCCATCCCTTGCAAGGTTTCTTTGTCATTCTCTTGCGATATCCTCCCTTGGCCAGTGGCAAGGGGAGTTCCTAAAGGGTTTAACCTGTCCACCTCTAACGAGGCTTCCATGTCCATCCCTTTCGAAATATCCCGGTTCAACGCCATAGGAGAACCTTTAGAGATTAATCTGTTCACACCTTGCGAGGCGTTCCTGTTCAACCCTTCTGAATTCTTCCCTAGGGCATTATTGGAGAAAACGTTATCCACCCCCACAGAGCTCTTTACGCATGGGTAAGACTACAATTAAACTGGAGGTCGACCGCTATCCAGAGTTACTAAACGCTAAGCACCCTCTTGACAACGTATTCCTAGCGTAAGCTGTTCCACCGTGGCTTAGGGGAGCTGTTAACGACTAGCCCTCTTTAACCACTAACTAGCCCTTCAGGTTCTCGGCACAGCTACCAACCACCTTAAGCTTACAAGAGGCAGTTCTTTATTTTAGTTACAATTATTTCTAATTTTATTTGTGATTTTCTCAGTTACCCATTACATGCAATTAAAAAATGCCTTCACTGGTTAATTACAACCAAATTATTATATTACACAGCGCAACAGTGAAAAGATATACGGACTTGACGGCATAGGGTTGATAACATTAGGTTTGGAGAATTTGGTGGCCTGTTTTCATTTGCCAGTATTTTTATAGAGTTTGTACGTTTGACATATCAAAATTAAATATAGTAATTGCCTTTGGTATATGGAGGTGAAAAGCTGTACAGTTTTTGGGCAAGGGGTAGTTTCCTTACCCGCAAATTTTGTGAACGCTCTACAGGTCATACCGTATGACATATTAAAATGAAATTCACTATGTGCCTTTGGTTTATGGAGATGAAGAGCTGTATTAATTTAATCGGGAAGGGACAACGGGTAGTTTACTTGACACCCGAAAACAATAATAATAAATTTTTATATTCGAATATACTTTAAACTTATATTCTTAATGTAATATATCCATAAAAATATCTGTTTCTATTGGGTATGCTAAAATTGACTGTAGGCTCCTCCAGATTTTTTTTAAAGAAAATTAAAGATATTTAGTTTTTATTTTTTTCAGGGACTCCTAAATTTTCACTAAAAATATATGTATAATTGTAGCTACTGAAAAACTGAACAGCTTTTATAAAAATAGTACAAATCAGACTGACACTAGCAATACAAAAAGAATCTATCAAATCATTTTTCTTATTTAGTTACAAATATTATTAATTATGAGCAAAAAGAAAAATTAAAAAAAAAAATTGGAAACAATCCCTCATTACCTATATTTTGCATTAATTTATATTTATTACTGGCTGTGCCCACACACGTTGTGTGCTTTCTGATTCGATTTTGCTTTAAAAGTAATACACACCAAATTTTTAGACCCGTATGTATTTACTTTATATAAAGGTACCCATTCCTGATTGAAATTCTAAAATTTATACAAAGTTCTAAAAATTATTTTAAAGCTCTGTAAAATGTGTTTAAAATATTTAATTAACAATGTAAATGCAAAGTAAAAATACAAATCAAATTTAAATTTTATTCAATTGGCTATTTTGGCAGTAAGTAATTTATATTTTGTCATTATTTTAAAACAGCGCTATCTGTTGCGCAGCCGTGTTTAGAACATCCCGCTTTGCCTCTAAATTGGTAAAAAAATGGGCGTACTTTCACTGCTTTTTCTCCACTAATAAGATATTTTTGCAGGAAAAAAATTTCCTATATTTGAATCAGGTTCATATTTTGTTTAGGTTCATATTTTGTTAAAATCCATCCAGTAGTTTTTCCGTGATGCAAACACAAACAAGAAAGACGGACAGGAAAAGAGTTACTATTTTATTATATGTAAAGATAATAATTAAATTTGTATATTTTTTGGACGACATAAATATTGTTACTTAAGATGAAAAGCAGGAAGAAGGAAAATGCAAAAAATATTCCCCTTTTCTTGTGCAATAAAATTATATTGGCAATGGTGTACTTTAACTAAAACTTTTATATTCGCTAGAAATTTAAATTCTTTTAAAAAATCTTTGCATTAAAATTAATTCCAGTAATTCTCATTTACTTCATAAGCAAATTTTTCTTATAATCAAGATTCTAATTCAACTCAGCTAACGAAACATTCTTTCGCCGAATGACAAAAATGTATGTACCCACTTGACCAAGGCTTTTGTTTATGATATTGCCTTCGAGCTTATATCGAATGTTTTGCGTGTAAACGTTCGAATTCGACAATCAAATACATACATATAAACCGAAAATGAAACTCACATGTCGCTCAGCTTTGAACCAAAAAGCTATCGATTTCCAAGGATTCCTTATAATATTAGAAATGAAACTTTGGCAATATAAATTAACGACACCTTTTCGAATGTCTATCGTCAAAAAATGTTTGAAAATGTTTCAGGTAAATGAATATTCGTTATACATATTTAGTATCGTCGTTATATTTAGTATTGTTTCGGAAATTCTTTACTGAAGCGAAATTTAATTTTTTCGCATGTCAGGTCAAGTGGGAATTCTCTCATTCTGAGTTAAAATGCAATGTTTACAATATTATTTTTTTTTGTTCAGAAATAAAACTGCAATTTCGCTAAAAATAGTTGTGGTGTGGTTCTTTTATAATGTATTTGTTTTTTTTAGCTAAATATTAACCAGAGATGTCATATAACGATTTAATCTGATGTTAATATTTATGTCGATTTAATGGTAAGAAACGTAATATACGTTGATATATTTAATTTGAATATATGTATGTACATTTCAGACACATTAGGCTATAATTTTAAAAACACTACTATCGCCGATTCCCCACCCAGCTCTTTACAGGATTGATGATACTTAACGTCAGAAAATTCATTGAAGAAGACATAGTTTTTAGTAACTCTGTTATTAAAGGTCAGCTATAAAGATATGAAGAGAAAAATGTGTATATTTTTCGCTTACAACTTTACAGTTGCGACAGAAATCTTTATAACAAACGTTGTGATTGTCATCTCTGTAAATTTGTGAACAGAAGAGGTGGAACAAGATTAACGTGAGTACCTGCCTTCTAGGCCTATCCTCACGGTGGTCTTACCACCGAGTGAAACTTAGGCGTAGACCAGCGCCCCCATTGTGTAGTATAACCACCCTTTACGATTGTCACCAATCGCTTTTTGTGTGTGATACAGTCACAATGAGTAGCAATTTATATAATATGGCAAGCCTTTCCAAGGCAAGCCTAGATCCACATTATAACCTTTTGCTTAGGGGTTTGGAGACTATCCAAACTCCGTCTGTTGAGAGTGCAACAGCACACTTGATCGACCTTGCACCTTACCTACATAAATCGATCTTAAACCACAACCACCACGTGTACCCCCGAAGGGGACCTCACCAATAACCGGTCACAGAGAGGATAGGCTCTCTGTGGGGCCACCGATTCCCGTGGTACCAGTCCTTTGGGCACTGGTCGGGCCTCGAAGAGGACCCGTGATTTTACTCACAGACCTTTTCTTCCAGATTTAGGCTCTAGCAACCCTAGCGTCTGGTGCCCCTATTTTCCCCGAGTGGACCGCGTCAAAGCATTTGCCATATTCCTGCAGTGACATTTGGAACCCCCGGGGGTTGAAAAGAAGAGGTATGCGATTCTCAAAAAATACACTATTATATGTTTAATGTTTAATTTTTTTTTTTTTTTTTTTTTTTAATTTAATTTAATTTAATTTCCTATATTTCCTATATTTTTGTATACCGCAAAAGTCTAGATTAGCACTGGCATATCCACAATATAGTACCAAGAACATAACCTTTTGTGTCTATAACTATGCCATCTGAATAAAAATAAATATAACAGCCAAATCCTAAGAAACACTAATTTCAGATAAAAGCATTGTCAAGCCGGAGAATTAACTCTTTCACATGTCACAGCAAATATTTGCAACTACTTAAATGAAAAGTAAATACTAATGTATTTGACATTGTATTTGTGTACAGCAAGCTGGTGTACATGGTTCAATGAATTTTATTATTAGGAGTGTTTTTCATACAAGTATGAATGTTTCTTAGCTGTTGTTTGTTGCTATTATTGCAGCAAGTAAGTGTACGAAATGTTCATATGATACATGTAGGATGGCCGTCACATTCATTTTTAAAAATAAAATATCTTGTGAAATGAAATATTTTCTGAATAAAATTTTTTTGTATTATTAATTTTCTTATGAAATAGTAGCTGTGCTCACACACGTTGTGTGCGTCCTGATAATAATTTGTTCGATTTTGCTTTGAAAGTAATTCACACTAAATTTTAAGATTCTCACGTATTTACTTTATATAAAGGTACCCATCCCTAGATAAAATTCTAAAATTTATACAAAATTATAAAACTTATTGTAAGGCTCTGTAAAAGACAGAGCTACTCATTATTAATTTTCCATCCATCACTTGATGCGAACGCAAAAAAGCAGACAGACAGACGCAAATGAGTTACTTTTTTATTATATGAATAGATTCTGCTTTAATAACTTTTTTGTGTGCGTGTGTGTGTGTGTGAAATTTTAATACGGTTTTTGACATTTTGAATTTTGTTGAAAAAAAATAAATTTAAAATAAATCGGAAGTATTCACACATCCTGCCCTTTGGGATCAAACCACAGGACAGAAACTCGCTATTTTCCGATCTTCTATGTATTTGATGTATTCTTTTTTTTTTTTGCATTAAAAGCATTAATGGACATGTAAAATTCTTCGTCTGAATCCGTATCAAAAATATTAAAAATTATTAAAAACAAAAAAATCGCTTTTCTCAATATAACATTTACTCTGACATCTTGTAGCATTAATATAGCACTAACTATTATCGCTTCTAGCTTTGCTTCGCTTGTAGCACGCACTCTGACATCAGCCTTAAGGTACTTAAAAAAAATTCTTTGTAAAAAAGGTTTTTTTAGTGAAGAGGAAAAAATTTAAAAAAAATATTCCATGTACAGAGATGATTCTTCTTACTGTCACTGTCGATTACTTGTATGTAGAAGATTAAGTTATCGATTAGATATAATCTCTTGCTTACAAGGGACAAAAGATTAAAATATCCCAAGCCTAAAAAACGCATATTAATAAGTCAGTTTGCATTAATAGAGTGAAACGTAAAAATATTTTTTTTTTTGAATTTCAATATGTGACAGTGATAAAAAGTTGCCATTTGCTATTGTAAAGTTTGAACACGATTGGAGTAGGGTGAAAGGTCTGCAAAAACTGTATTATAGAAATAAAAGGACCATTCTAAGTTCATTAAATTAGTTTAAGTAAAAAAATCATTATAATATTTATAAAATCTACTCCTCTTACTAGAAATAATTATTTATGATTTTCGGCGTAGTTTTAATGAAATTGAAATAATAAACATAAACACCATCAATAAAATAAAAAATATAACTCTATAAGATTTAAAGAAAAAAAATTAGTTTAAGGCTTTTGTGGCACCTCAAGATGTGGGTCTATCACTATAAAGCTTTGTAGAATAACTTCTTACATAAAAAGACAAATTTTAATATAAAATCTACTCTTCTTACTAGAAATAATTGTTTATTATTATTTTCGGCGCAGTTTTAATGAAATTGAAATAATAAACATAAACAATGAAACTCTAAATAAAAAATATAACTCTATAAGATTTAAAGACAAAAAAAAAATTAGTTCAAGGGTTTTGTGGCACCTCAAGATGTGGTTCTATCACTATAAAGCTTTGTAGAATAACTTCTTACATAAAAAGACAAATTTTAATCACTATTAGAACGGGTAATACAAAATTTATTCTTTGCCCTATATAAACGTTCGAGTCTATTATAGAAGTGTTAGTAACAGCCTTAAATAATTTAATTAATTTACACAGTGCAACACGGAAAAACTAACCATATACGGACACCACTACGTGATAAAAGACCAAAAAAAAAGACCCCTGTCTCCCAGTTTTGCCCAAAGTCCTCCAGGTTTTTTTATGGGCCCTCAAAGATGTGGGGATCGATGTCGTTTTTGCAGAAAAATGATCATTTACTCAAGCTCATATTTTGCAAACCGTTTGAAATTTTGATATACTCTCTGAGGCAAAGTTGTAGCTCTTGTCATAAAGAACATAAATTGTTAATATATAAAATCAAAAAATCTTCATCTTCAAGGTCAAAATCGCAAAAAACTTTAAAAAATTCAATTTTTTTACATTTTTTCCCCTGTTCAGGTCCATAGGTAGCAAACCGTTCAAAATTTAAGGAAACAATCAACTACAAAAATGAACCTAAGATCTCAATAAACAACTTTCTAGAACATATGAACTTCCTAGGAATGTCTCTTAACACCGTTTAGGTAGCGCTTAGGTAGCCGAAATGAATTTAAAAATTTTCGGGAAATTTTTCACTTTTGCGGCTATCTAAACGGTGTTAAGAATCATAATATCTATAGATATTAAATATTGCATCTATTTCTTTTTTTTTTTTGGTTCAAATAATTTAAAGATTTTGTTATTGTTTCTGTATTAATTTCTGGTTTAACGGCTTTTTAAGTATTTAAAAAAAATTTAGTTATTTTTTACATCATGCCAATTTTACATATTAAATCCATATAAATATATACACATGTATGTGTGTTAAATGTCATAAATTAAATCATATGCTGGCATATAAGAAAGAAATGCAGGGGGAGTGTTAAGCGAATGAAATGAATGAACTCATCTGAACTTTTCTCTTATACGTGCTCATATTTAGTAGAGTAAATAAAATCAAATTGAAGGTTAAAAAAACTCAGCAATTTTTGCAGACAAACAAACGCATTTATTTCATTTTTAACCAAAATGCGTCACTTTACTTTGAGGTT
>OX451215.1:81660264-81732427 GCA_949628195.1 Phasia obesa
AACCATTTCTAAGGGGAAATGTGGTTTTGAAAGGTTGAAATGACTTATACGATTTTCAAAATTAACTGCATGGCTTTATAAATGACTTGAACTATTAAGGAAAATTAATTATTAGAAATTAACATTTTATTTAAACTCTTAACATTGTAACTAAGTAATTTATTCTTTTCTTAGTATTTAGGAAAATAAAGTGTTTGTGGAAAGTTGGTGGGATATTGGATAGTAAATCCATTATATCTTTACGTTTTTCTTCTGTTATTGCTCAAATGGCTGTGTGTAATGGAAGCAAATCAATATTTTCGTATATTCTTGTCCTTTGTCTTTTAGGTAAAAGGTCTAACACTTTGTAGTCGAAATTGCCATCCAAAAAAATTTTATAAAACATATTATATGGAGCATTTTTTAGAAATTTTATCAATAGTATTTTAAGCCTTCTTCATTGCTGTTTCTCTTTCTATTAGTCATTGACTCTTCCAGTTGTTTCGTCGAAATGAAATTTGTTCTATCAAAAATGGATTTTTCTTTTTACATAATTCTATTCAATTATGATAATGCTCAGAGATGTATAAATAATTTGATTTTTAATTTTAGTTTCTATCAAACCAAAATCGTGATCATTTGTCCAAAAAGAATGGCCGGATACTGTAAATTTATGATCAACTTTTTTTGTCCTGAGCAGGCATCACAGTAACCTATGACATGCTTTTGAACCGCTATATGAAGACATAACAAAATTACTAATAATTATTTTGCAAAAAAATTTAAAACAGATGGACTTATACCACTATTAAAATATATAGTAACTGTATTTTGTTTAGCAACTCAATTTATCAACTTAATTTTCTCGGCAAACTGCGAATTACTTCAGATTATCCCTTTCCTATCTGACGGTACTAATTCGTACCATCTTTTATAACGGTAAATTAAACAAACATGAGATCGCAACAGCGTTCGCTCTGCTTATATATCTCTTCTAAAACAATTGAGCTAGGCAATAAAAGAGATTCTGTTGAAAAAATATAAAAAATAGCCATTCAGTAGCATATTGAACTTAGTAACATGCAGGTGCATTGCTAAGAAAAATTTCACATTTTTGTTTGCAATATATATATAAATTCTCCAAGGTAAATAGCATTAGTTTGTTTATATATAGCAACCATAAAACCTAAATTGCGCTCTTCTTATATTATAAAGGTATTTTTTTAGGTTTTATGTACGTAAAATCTGCATAAAACCGTGGGGGACTTAAAAGTACCATCAGTGACTTTGAGAATTTTTTAAATACTTTCGGAGTTTGGTTTTTTTATACGTATATTTCTACAACGTTTGATTTTTAGATATTTCCAAAAATATTGCCCTAATAGAAGCATTATTGATCAAGGATATTCCAGAGTGCGATTTTAACTCAGATTTAGAATTATCTGATGATGAAGATGTCAGTCGTCAGCCACTGAGAAGCTTTGATGAAATTATTGATGAAGCCATACAACAATCTTTAGATACATTAGAAGCTGACGATATAACTACTGCAACTTCTTCTACGTTAATGCCTTTACAATCGGCCAATGAACTTCCACTTCCAAAAACAACCCATGCTAAGGCATTGCAGTCGAAAACAAAAGTTCCAGAACCTAATAGGAAATGGAAAAAACGAGACGTTGAGACATACTTACCAAAATACTCTGAAAACACTTCTGCTACTTCTACTCCTACATATGTATTTCTGACCCTAATTGATACTATACTTGATGACATTGTGTATCAAAGCAATCTGTATGCCACTCAAAATGACAAAACTCTCAACCTCAAAAAAGAAGAGCTTTTAGCCTTTATTGGCATGAACTTTTATATGGGTTACAATACTCGTCCTGCTTGGACTGATGACTACTCCTCTGAGCAGGATCTGCACAACCCACTTATAAGTACGACAATGTCGTGAGGTAGATTTGCCGATATTATCAAACTTACACTGTAATGATAATTCAAAAATACCACCCAATTGTAAGGACAAGTTATATAAGATAAGAACTGTGATGGACAAGCTAAACCGCAAATTTGATGAGTGTTATCATGGAACCAGAGAATTGAGTGTAGATGAATCTAGGATAAAATTTAAGGGCAGGTCTGTACTCAAACAGTATCTGTCCATGAAACCCATAAAAACGAACATCCAAAGACAATGTTTCAAGTCCTTGTTCAAACAAAAGGTGCAGGATTGACTTCTCCACATTGAAAAATGTAAGGCTTGATAACAGATGTAATCATTGGCCAGTGTTTGTGGAAAGAAGAGGGAGGTGTGAAGTATGTAGCATGAAGAAGGTACAATCTAAGCCTCATTCCAAGTGCTCTCACTGTGATGTTTTTTATGCCTGAACGAAAAGAAAAACTGTTTTGCGGAATATCATGAGGCAAACAATAACCGTTTTTTCAATAATACCTATATTTTATTTTTTTTATCTGACACTAATAGACTGACGGTACTTATAAGTCTAGGTCCTAAAAGTAATACTTAGAGTCAAAATAAAATTTTGAAAAATACAAAAATTAGTTTCATTAATAATATCTTTACATAATAATAAAGATAAATTAATATTTTTTCACTCTTTGTCATAGCCGGTAGGAAATGGTTATGCTATTTTATTAGGATCTGATATGAAATAGCTGATAAACTAGATTTATAAAATTTTTGACTTATACCACTTTCAAAATCAAGGGCTCATATATAAACTAAAAATTATTAACTTCTATGTATGTATGTACGTATTAAAATATGACAAAAAATATGAAATTTAGAAAATATGTACATACATACATATATACTTACAAGTATAAGGCATAACTATGCCTTTTTAGGAATTTTACATTTTGAAATTATTCATTTTTATTGGTTTTTTTACATCATAACTGCAATTACATTTTTCTTTTTTTAATTTAATTTTTCTACACACATGCGTCATGCTCATTAATAATGAAAAAAACTAAATGAAAAAATAAAGCAAAAATTCAAATAAGTCGTAAAAAATCCCAACCGAGAATGTAAAGTCATAACAAAACAAGGTAATTAAGACTTGTTTTCAAATTTATTCAAACAGATACTTTTTTGCATTTTTTGAGGTGAATTCTTGTTTTTATGGATGTTGGTAGTGTAGTGTACGTGTTCATTGTGCAATAAATATTTGAGTTAATTTATATAAATTCATTAGAAACCAAAAACCGTAATGAACAAAAAAAAAAAAAAAAAAATAACAATAAATAATGTAGTAAAATATATGTATTTCTTTATATATAATAAAACTGTAACAGGACCATTTCTGTACATGAAATATTTTTTAAAAATTTGGTTACTGCAGCAGTACAAAAAATTTTCAGTCTGTCTGTAAATGCATCACTTAAAAACTACCGGATGGGTTTTAATAAAATTTTGTGAGGAGGTACCTCAGCACCCAGGTCCAAATATAGAATAATTCTTTTTAATATCTAATTTACAAGAGAAAATAGAGCGAAAGGTAATGAAAGCACACAATTGTACCGATTTAAAGGTACTGCAAACTAGGCAGTTCCTTTTTTTGTCAGCGGGAAATTTGGAACACTATTTACAGAACTCTACAATTATTATAGAATTTTATATAAATTTTGAATTTTATACAGGGATGGGAGCCTCTATATAAAGAAAATATATAAACCACAACTAAAGCACTATTAAACTAAAAGTCTTTAATAGTGTTGTGGATTAATTTCAAAAAAAAAAAATCGAACAAAATATTGTCACAACGCCTACGATGTGGCGGGCACAGCTTGTATAAAATAAACTTGTTCTACAACTTCTATGATAATTTTTGCTTTAAATATATTTTTCTGCTAGTTTTTGTTTTTGGAAATTTATACGTGTAATAAGCAGAATTTTTTTTATTATAGCCGCGCCGCAAATTGAAATAAAAAAAAAATAAACAATAAATATAAAGAACTTTTAAATACCAGTAATATTAAAAGTGAATAAAAAACAGAATCTATTTAGATGTAGACAAACACTTGTCTCAAATATATAGTCATAAGAGAGTTAGTATGTGCCAGTCGGTATAAGACACAGAGGAAATCTGAACATAATAAAAAAATCAATTACAATTAAAATATAGCAAAATAGTAAAGAAAGGCCGATAGACTGAATGCCCTACATTGGAACATTATTAGCAATATTTGTGAGCAAAACAATACTTGAAAACTGTAGGTAATGTAACTATATTTTCACCCCACAATTTAATTGCTTATTTTTTATAAAACGTTATGGGTAATTAGCATAATATTTAATAATTAATATTTAGCTTCCCAAAAATTTTATAAATTTTATAAATATTATAATATTCTTACTAAGCAAATATGTTCTATAACATCTAAATATCTCTCTAAAACGTTTAGTTATACACTTGTAAATAAATATATCCGCACAAAATCATAAATGTAAAAATAAAGCCAAGTTACTATCCAAAATATCGACTGTTAAAAGTACTGAGACTAAGGAAGAACTTGGTTCTCATTTTGACCTCATTACTTTTGTCAGCGCTAAAAATATGTGATCGTTGCCAGATTTTCATGGATTACTTACTCACTGACACCTATTAACAAAACTAAATTTAAGTTCTAGCTAAGGTAAAAGTATCCGAGCTAAGGCTATGGCATGGTGCACTTTTCTAGATACTAATTTCTCGTTTTCAAATTTTCTGTTAAGTAAGAACTAATTATATACATAGTGGAAGTGCCTCATAACATTGAGCCAGTCAGTCTATTAATATATGAAAGTTTTAAACCTTCATATCTCCGGTACCCTTCCCTGCAAACTTCCCCCAAGAATGATAGAAAACAAGCTTACGCCTTCTCGCAATAAAACCGAAACTGTCCTTATACAGGTTAATAATTCTGATTGAAAGTATAAAAATAAATTATGCAGAGTTACCAATTTTTGCCTATTACTTACATTTATTTGTAGGTACTTGTGGCAACCCTACATTAGGCGAACTAAGACATCAAACGGGAAAAAACGCACACGACGTAATCTTAACTTTAGCGTTTGATCATTAGATGCGAATGGGTTCGTGTAATAAAACACACAGCATGCTTAGGCCGTGCGTGCGCCTAGATAAATTTAAGCGAGAATGAAATTAAGAACGAAGTTAAGTATTGACTACGGCCAGGGGCGCCCCGAGGTTAGTAGGCGCCCGGGGCGAGATTGCGATCTGGCCCCCTACACATTTAATTGGTCTAAATAAACTTATATTTCTCATATAATTTATTTTTTTTTGATTTTATACTTATATTTACAAAAGGGTTACATATTATGTAGTAAAAATAAAAAAAATATAAGAGATAAAATTTTTTTAATTATAATTCGAATCAGGAAGTCAAGGAATGTAAATAAAAAAAGTTTCAATGGAATCTGGAATGGTAAACATTAACGTTTTATTTTTTCTCCATTTTTGCACAACAAAGCTGATGTTGATTACAAAAATACCTTTTTTTGGGTAACTTTTGGATAATAGTTATCAGCCTTTAATGGCAAGGGCCCTTTAAAAATGAACTCATTCTTTTCGTTTTTATTTTTAAATTCTGGTCAAGAGGATGGATCCGAATTTATCAAGCCAACAGTTTTAGGAGAAGAAATTAATAGCGTTTTGTCAGCTTCATTCTCATTAATATCTTCGTCATTAGAATCTGAATCTGGTATTACTAGTGTTTCAACTTCATTAGCTTTACTCACGTTCACTGATGACAGCGGAAGAACTAGAAGGAGCAAAATAGAAAGTGAGCTTTAGGACCTTCTTAAGAAGCTCTTCAGTCGTTGCCTCCTCTTCTCTTACTCATTGAATCTTTGTGCTCCAGACAGTTTTTTAAACAAGATGATAAAAAAATATTCAGTTCGTAATAATCCTACTGAATTTTTCTGGTATGGTAATTGGTAATTTCATATATAAAATTATTGGTTTCGTATTTTACTTCTTTATTACTTTTTTGTGGGTAATGAAAGAACCAATACTAACTGTTCAATAGCTAGCCGTTTTTAATTCGCACGTACTTTTGAAAAATGGTCTTTACACCTGGCAACTATTGAGCCACGAGTGGAGCATACATAGGTGCTCTTCTACAACTTCTTGTTGTTTGTTTTAATAGTCATAGATAACATTCGAATTCTTCGTCAAATATTCAATATTTGTGCTCCTATCCATAAAGCCGACGGCGATATTTCTTTCGCCCTTATACTAGTTTGCGCCCCCTTTACCGTGGCGCCGGGGGCGATCGCCCGGTGTCTGTTCAAAAGAAAACGTGACTTCTGGCTTGGTTTCTACGTCATAATCATATACATACGTTTCGTCACCAGTTATGACGCTTTTGAGCAAAACTAGATCGTCGTTGATGTCATTCAACAACTCCTTAGAGATACTAATGCCGTTGCTTGTGCTAAAAATTTAGCAATTTTTGAATAAACTTCGCTGCCACACGTTTCATGCCTAAAAAAATTTCAGAAAATTGCATGGTATGAACCGATTGCTATGCCAACATCCTCTGCAAATTCCCTAATAGTGATTCGACGATTTTCACCTGTTTCAATATTTTCTTCACTTGTTGACGTGGTTGCAACTCCAGGTCGCTCATCGTCATCAACATCTTCTCGGCCTTCTGTAAAGCGCATGTACCGCTTATAAAAACTTTTTGAGTCAAAGTCAATATTTCAATTTCCATTTTTAACGCAAAATTTAATGCATATTTTTTAAATCCTTTTTTTCAAAAGTCAAAAATCGAAGAACACACACAAACGTTACTCACTTTTTGACTTGGCAACAACAAACTACTAATCCAAATTGGCTGATAATGCCAAATTATGTGTACAAACATAACCAAAGAAAAATTATCGATAATCGAATGTACACAGCCCGCTAAAATTTAAATTCACCTTTTCTTTTGAACACGACCCCGTATAAAAACTAGCTGTGCCAGCCACCTCCTGACAATACCTTGTTCGATTTTACTTTGAAAATAATCCACATAAAATTTTTAGACTGTATGTAGAGGTATACATCCCGGAGTAATTACTCAGGCACACCACCATCCGATGCTTCATGCCGTTAATGTGCCGAATTATCTCATCCTTAGCTCTTGAATTGTTGCTGGCCCGATGATGGCACCAGCCCATAAACCGCACCAAACGGTCACTCATTCGCCCAAATGTGGCAATTCTGCTTATTGAATCACTGAAGATGATTTTCTTCGAAAATTAATCGATTGTGTGTCTTTTCATGTTTCGAATTGAGTTAGTCTGAGATTGAGAAATGAAAATTTAAATGCAGAAAAAAACTTGATGTTTACATTAGACATATAATGATAAACATTAACACTAACGACATGTTAGTATGAAATGTAGACTGCCCATGTTAATGTTATTTCCAAGTTTTAACATGGTTGTTAAAAGATTTGTTATAAAAACTCTTTTATAACATGACAATGTCCTTGTTGTTGTATTTTAGGTTGACAGTAGTATTTGCGAACAGTGCCATCTGTTGCATAATACTACTACTATCCGCTATGCAATAAACATTCAGAAATAGAAAATTATGTTTAAACAGCAAATAATAATCTTAAATTTCTCTAAGTGTAAATACTTGCGAAAAAACAAGGCAATCTTTCAAAACGTCAGTCATAGACAAGTGTTTGTGGAACAAGTACAAGTATTATTTACCAAACACGAATGCCAGTGCAGCATGTGTCCATACAACTATTTTAAGTAATTGAAATAAAAATATATATGTATGTATGCATTTATGAAGTAGTCGATACGAGAGCGAAAAAAAGTTGTAGGGGTTTAAGCTTTTAAGGCAACTATGAACATGTGCTGTTATTTGAAACTAGAAAAAAACATTTTTTGTTTGCCATTTTTCAACACACATGTGCATGTATGATGTAATTTATGTTTAGCGCAACTAGAAATTCTTGGCATGATTGGGAGAGCAAAAGAGAAGGAAGATGGTAAGAAAAATTCCTATAAATTATATTAAATAAATTAAAAATGATAATTTTTTAATTAAAGTTCAATTAAATAAATTTTTTCTCATCCGGGTTTAAATTTTACTTTTTTTTCCATTTTTCCTTCTTTTATTTAATCTTCATTTAGAAATGGCAAATATGTTCTGTTTTTGTTGTTTTAGACTATCATAGACGTTTTATAATTTCTATTAAAATTCTAATCTCAATATTTGCGATTTTTTCTCTCTCTTTTTGTGTTTCGTATAAATATTTGCCGCAAATATTTATTTGTTGGCATTTTTTAATATATTTCCTTAATAGAAAAGATAGTAACAACACCCAACATATGGCGGCTAAAACCACAGGCTACATGGCTGTCTGGCTGGCAAATACAAAAAAAAAAAAAAAATAAAACAGCAGGAAGGAGAGACAATATGGCAGAGAAAAGTTTACTTTCAAAGTGAAAGATTAAAAGCAGCCAGAAAGAACCTTTTCATACTGCAACTACTTTGGTTTAAAAGTGTATGACGGGTTGATGGTTTTAATTTTCTTTCTTTTTATTGTTCACATTTGATCATTAACAAGAAAAAAACAAAAAAAATCTGCAGTTGGTTTACTGCTCCAGCATTTGGGATTTGTATTGGAATAAGTAGTAAAACTAAGTATAGACAAATTAAAGTATTTGATCGTACATAAGTATAACATTCACTCACCCATTGACGACGGCGACTAAAACGACAAGAACATAAACGCTGAGAATGATAATGGCAATGGCAATGGCGACGTCGACAAAGAGAAAGACGACGTCTATCAGTGGCCATTAGCAAGCTTTGTAAGAATAATCAACAGCGACACCATCACACTACTTATTTTCTAGCTTTATACTAAATCTAAAAAGCCGACAAATGTTGCCTGAAAACTATTTTGTAATACAGGGTGGTAGTAAAATTGCAAGTGTCAGTAAAAGAAAAGGAGACTTATCTTGAAATTGATTTTAAAATCAAGCAAAGCTAAATATTTATAATAAAATTGGAGTTGACCGGTTTGCAGCAACAAAGAGTTAATTCCAAATTTATAATTTTTCGAAGAAAATTGCAGAATGTAAAATAAAAATCGTCTTTGTCTCGCCCAATTAAAAATGAAGTTAATTCATTTAATAAATGCAATTAAAGATGTCCGTTTATTAAAAAAAGTAAAAATATCTGCAAAATAACTAAATTTAGGTATAAACATGCCATTTAAGTAAAAAAGAAACGATTTAAATCCGTTCAGATGTATGAATAATTCTTGCAAAAAAACCGACTTCAAAACAGATATATGGGCATCAATTCTAAACTAAAAATTTAATACGAAGTAATCTGTAAGAACTAGTACCCAAACTAGTACTTGTTGCTCTAACGGACATAGTAATATACGTTCTGTATATTCAAATGTCTATACATAACGGTTCAGGAGACAAAGTCATATACGACAAACTACGTCAGATATTAGGACACCTTTTATTTTTTTTAAACTTATTATTACCGACACAATAATAAAAAGTGACGGTTCCAAAAATAGGGCCATATAGGTTAAATAATATAACCTATTAGGACACCTTTTAATGTACAATTTTAAATTAAACAGTTATTTTAAAGGACATATTTCTTGTAAATCTCAACTGTATGTCTATAACGGTACATAAGTTTGGCCATATGTATCTATTTACATCAACTATATAGACACCCTTTAATTTATAATTTTAAATATTTATACATGTTATTATACCAGACATAGTACTGGAGATTCAGTCGAATTTTCAAGTGTTTGTCTATAAAGGTTCAAAAGATAGCGCCTGATAGGACTTATATATACAGGTTCTTTGTAAATTTCAACCGTCTCTGTGTTACGGTTAAAAACTTGTTGCCATATACATCAAATTACATCAACAATTGGGGCAGCCTTTAACTTCTAATTATAAATATTAAATTTTTAATTCTAAATATTGGACATTCTGTCCAATTTTCAAGAGATTGTTCAAAGATAGGGCCATATATTCATATTGACGTCACATATGAGGACATCCTTCAATTTTTGACATTATTTTTTTATTAGCTTATTGGCATCTATAGTGAAACGCAGTTTTTTTAAATTTGAAAATGGTGCCCTTTACGGTTCATAATACAAGTAAAAAAACATGTTAGTCTCACACATGTAGGGTTCCGTACTATGTTTAGTACGGCTTTAAAATTCAAGTTGTTAATTTTTTCATGTCTTATGGGGCACCCTTTATTTTTAAAATCTAAGTCCTATTCGCGAAAATTGCATCGCTATTGGAACAATCTTTAAATTTTAGAAATTGTTGTTATAACGGCCATGGTAATACACTTTTTATAAAAATATCAGGCACCTACCTACTGCGGTTCAAAAAACAAAGTAATATACATGAAAAATATGTCACTGATGGACCACCCTTTAGTAATTATTGTAGCGGCCGAAGTACAACATCTACTTAAAAATCTATCTATTACGTTTCAAAAACTAAGGCTATTTACGTACAAGTCATCTCGCTGTCGGAACACCCTTTAATTTTAAGGTTTAATTTTATATACTTGTTTAGAAAGCGAACATAATGTTAATTACTGTCTGCAAATTTTAAGTGGTTGCCTCCTATAGCTCAAGAAATAAAGACATAAAGGCAAATAAACCTCACTTTCAGAACACCCGATAAGTTTTAGTATTTATTGCTATGTGGCGACAGATATACACCTTCTATGAAAATTTCAAGAGTCTACCTATTATGGTTCAAAACTAAGGCCTTATATATGCAAATCACACCACTATCGGAACACCCTTTAATTTTTAGGTTTAATTTTTTAGACATGTTTATATAGCGAACTAAGTTTTAATTATTGTTTTTAAATCTTGAGTTCTACAGTTGAACACCCTCTATCGGAACACCCTATAAGTTTTAGTATTTGTTGCTATAGCGGCAACAGCTATAGCTATCATCTGTTAAAATTTCGGTTTTACGGTTCCAGAGATAAAAGGCGCTGACAGACGGACAGACATTTTAGCGAAAACAATAGGGTTTCGTTTTTACCCTTTGGGTACGGAACCCTAAAAAGCAACATTCAGATAATTGATAACCTCCTTCTTTTTTTGAAGTCGGTTAAAAATGGGTCTATACATTAAAATAAATAATTTTATATAAAAAATTTGCATGTTAGGCAAAAAGTATGTATTTGGTTAAAAAAAACTGTTTCTTTTCAACAATTATATAATTTCTATCATATGTAATTTGTAAGCTTAGTTCCTCAACAAATAAATTTTTGAAATATGACTTTTATTTTACTAAAACAAAGACATGAATTTATTCAAAAATAATAAAATTATTAAAACGTTGCATCTTTTACATCTACAGCTATAGTTGAAAATTAATTACAAACGTTTTGTAGTTTTCAGAAAACACTTTAAATTTTATAGTTGGTACTTCCAATTATTTTATTTTGTTGGTCATATTTTTTTCAATAATTAACAAATTAACAAAATAACACTAAAAAAATTTTAATTTTATTCCAAAAACGAAATTCCAAGCATTTTGGTCCTTCGAACAACAACCATCTAAATCTAGTTGAGGTTAGAAGGACCACATTACATAATTAGAAATATTTTTTCAATAGTTTCCTTTCATTAACTTTAGCAGAAACATAGACTTTAAAAATTGGAACCTTTGTTTGCTTGTCTGCAGAAAACATCCAGAGTCTTTGGTTGGAACCAAACCCGCAAACCTCAGACTAGCGCACTACCAATTAGCCTATCGCTATTCGAACTAGTCTTTTTTTTCGAAAAGTAAATGGTTTTTTTTTACCTATAATTTTTGAGACTCTCGAGTGAAAATGCACTCACAATGTTTGGAAGAAAGCTTTTAGCTCTCTTTTACTGAAATTTTTCCTACAACCCTGTTGCTTAACTTAAAAGCTAAATACCTTTTAAGAATATCAAACGTTTTATATGTATGTGTAGCTCTTTTTTGTCCACATTATTTACTGTAAAATGGGCAGATGGAAAAAAGCGTAATACAACTAAAAGTGATGTTGTACACTTTACTATCAATTGGTTGTTACTTGCTGTTGTTGCTGTTATTGCAATCAACTAATGTGCTGTATTGCAATCAGCAATATACATATGTATGTATGTATGTATATGGAAGTGTGTGTGGACTTTATAACACAGCTACTCTAGCTTAATAATGGTCACTCCATTACACTTAACAAAAGATCAAACTATTTTGTATTGCAAAAAGCGCAACCAAAAAACAAAAGGAGAAAACATTAGCAATAATGAAGAAAACAAATTGAAATTTATAATAAAAAATCCAAAAAGTATATGTATGTATATATAAAGGCAGCAGTAGAGGCTTCAAAAAATTTCCATTAACTCTAAACAACTACAACAAAAAAAAAAACATCATTTGCTTTCATTGTTTATTACAAACAGAGCGCATCCGTTGAAAAATGCTTTTTATACAAAATACAACAAAAAAAATGTTACAAATAAAATATGATTAAAAATTGTATGAAACTTGATTTACAAACAAAACAACAATGAACTTTTATATAGAAAGAGAACTATTAAAATGTATAAATAGTAACTCATTGTAATCATGTGTGTTATTCAGCACAAAAATTCAAAATAATTATATGAAATTTCATTTCCAATGCAACATTGTTATAAATATACATAAAGATATCAAAAGGAATTTATTTATTTTCTAGCGGATGGTGTCTCATTGCAAGTGTTACGAATAGCAACCGTAAGCTCTTTTCTTTTTTTTTAATAAGTAGTTTAGTGGCCTTAAAATTCTATTAAACTCTTGCTGTAACAGAGTGTCTGTCGTTAATCTATACATATAATAAAATACTAGCTCATTTCTCTCTGTCTGTCTGCTTTTCATTTGTGTTCGCATCACATAAAAACTACTAGATGGATTTTAACAAAATTTTGTAAGGAGGTACCTTAGTATCCTGATTCTAATATAGGATGCTTTTTTCACAAAAATATCTCATTTCCAAAAGAAAATGGATAAGAGCAGTAAAAATGCAATTTACGGTTTAAAGGTACTGACATTTTCGGTTTAAAACGGATATTTTAAACACGGTTGGACACCTTTTATTTGTGAAAGTGGGATATTTTAAACACTATTGCGTGACGTTGGACGCCAATTGAATACAATTTTTATTTGATTTGCATTTTTATCCGACTTCAAAAAAGAAGGAGGTTATCAATTCGTCTGAATGTTGCTTTTTTTATGATTGTGCCCGCAGAACTCAGCCATTTCTGAACAGATTTTAAATTTTTTTTCTTTATTAGAACGGTTATGCTTACAGATTGGTCCCGCTTTAAAAACAGTTCATTATTTTAAAAATTAAAGGGTGTCCATATACAACACACATATTTATTTCGTGTATTAAGAACCCTAAAGGGGACCAATTTATAGTTTTAAAACATTGCGTATCACTACAGCTCCCACCAATAAAGATTAATACAAAAATAAACTTAACATTTAAAGGGTGTCCCCATAGGTGACGTAATTTGATCTTTATGGCCTATCTTTTGAACCGTTAAAGACAAAACCTTGAAAGTTTGACAGAATGTCGATTACTATGACCTTTATAATAAAGAGGATAAGTATTCAAAATTATAAATTAAAGAGTGCTCCATTAGTTCATTAAATTTGATGTATTTGCCTATACTTTTAAACAGTTGTACACCAACCGTTAAATTTACAAACAACCTGTATTACTAAGTCCGCTATAACAAAAAGTATAAAATTTGAATTTGGAAATAAAAGGGTGTCCCAATAGTTAATGTAATTTTATGTATGTGGCCAAACTTTTGAACCGTTATAGACATACAGCTGAAAGTTACAAGGAACCTATATTACTAAGTCCGCTATAACAGGTGTATAATTTGAATTTAGAAATTAAAGGGTGTACCCATAATTGATGTAATTTGACCTATATGACCCTATCTTTTGAACCGTTATAGACAAACACTTGAAAATTAGACAGAACTTCCACAACTTTGTCTGGTATACCAGCTAGTATAAATATTTAGAATTATGAATTAAAGGGTGTCCCAATAGTTCTGTAATTTGCTGTATATGACTCAACCGTTACAAGCTTAAAATTGATATCTACTAAAAATCTTGTAAATTAAAGGGTGTCCCAATAGATGATGTTAGTTGATTTATGTTGCCCTATCTTTGAAACCGTTATAGATAGAGACTTGATATTTACACAGAGCGTGTATTATTATGTCCGCTATAAGAATTATAAAATTGGAAATGAAAGGGTGTCTATATAGTTAATGATATTTGATGTATGACTTATCATTTGTGCCGTTTTAGATACACAACTGAAATTTACACGTAATGTGTACTACACTTGTCGCTATTACAGCTATAAAAATATAAAATTAAATAGCGTCCCCATAAATGGCGGATGTTTGTGAAAATAGCTTAACTATTGAACAGTTATAAGGAGATGCTTTCACATAGTTTTTACTTCTTTTCCTGCTAATTTTGGCGCATTTGGATTATATTTTATTTGTTTTATATATAGTTCTTACAGATTACTTTTTACATTTTTAATTTAGAACTGGTACCCAACTATCTGTTTTGAAGTCGGTTTATTTGCAAGAATTTTTACTTTGTGGAATTACATTGTTATAAAAATATTTTAAACCTTTTACAGAGCTTTGCAATAATTTTTGGATTTTTTTTTTGTATATTTTACAATTTTATCCAACGATGGGTACGTTTATATAAAGTAAATACATAAGCCATAACTGAAGCACAACAAAAGTAAGAGTCCTATAATTGGTGTGAAATACTTTCAAAGCAAAATCTAGCAAAATATTGTCAGGACGCCCACGACGTGGTGGGCACAGCTAGTTTGGAATAAAATGACAGAAAAAAATAATAAACCAGTTAACTGCGACTTGGACTCACACACGTATTGGGTGTTTTTTTTTAGCTGCATGAGAACTATCGATAGCAATGGTTTGACAGCTGATAATGTCAAACTGTGTTGATATTTCTCTTCAGTAAAGTTCGTCAAGTTTTTAATTCTTTTAACGCCAGAACAACGCTTTCAAATTGTATAAATTTACTTAAATAAAAATAAATAACTCTGTTCGCGAAGTTCATAGAGAACTTTTAGTTCAGTGTTAAAGATAATTTCTAGTTAAATGGTTACCTCAATAAGCAAAATTGACGTATTTGGAGGGAAGACAATCCTCAAGCCAATAATGAATCACCATTGCAGCCATTAAAATTTACTGTTTGGTGTGGTATACACTCTGACGGCATTATAGGTCCTTACCCCCAGTCTACATTAGATGATAAACATTAACACTAACATCATGTTAGTATTAAATGTAGACTGCACATGTTAATGTTATTTCCAACTTTTAATATGGATATTAAAACATTTGTTTCGTTTTTATTTATCGAAACACCGCTTCGATTTTATTGTTTATACTTGTTATAGGTTATAAATTTAAACATACTCTGTAAAGCTTTAAAGTGTCTACCCATTCCGATTCGAAAATAAGTCTTAATTAACATCTAAATTTGTCTCACTCTCGCTATAGCGGACATAACACCCTTTAAAATTTTGTTCTAGCGACCATGGTAAAATAATTTCTATATAACAGAAACCAAAGAAAAGTTTGTTAAATATTATGGGGAATTTGAAACATTATGGTAGGATAATCAGCACAAATGTCAAACGTTCAAAAGAGGTCATCACGCCAGAAATATACGTCAAAATCCATTGAACGTGCTTTGGATTTCTGATGTTGTAGGCATCTCAATAGACCAGGTTCCTCATATATTCCATGAATACTTCGATATGAAAAACCTGTCCGCACGATCCGCAATCCCTACATGTCATGTATGATATGTGCAAAAATCCATGAATGGAGCTACGAACTCACACATTGTGAATTTTTCCTATTTCAAAATTTTAAGATATCACAGTCAAATCGTTCATCATTGAATTTTTTTTATTTTAACAAAAATTCTTTTCTCTGTTTTATTTGAACAATTTTATTCTAAAGTAATACTTTGTTCTTAAGTTCATAGTATAAAATAAGGAAAAAAACAAAGAATTGTGTTCTTTATTTAGTAAGAGGAAAAAACGGGCGTCAACATTCTTGTTCCTATTCTTCACAATCATTAGATTGTTTACTTATTAACAAGAACATTTTAGGATTTTTTATAAAAAAACAAAACGCAATTAGCTTTGAGTAGCATTCCTAGTCTTATCGTTATTTGCACATAATTTTTTTTTTATTTTTGCAAGTCGCTTCTTATAATAAATTATGTACGAACTCATTTTTTTAATATTCCATTGTAAATTTAAATATTAATATTTTATAGAAATAAATCTTGTGAATAAAATGTTAATTTATTTTTATACTTATTTATATCAACTTAAAACTGCCAATAGTCGTGTGTATATATTTGACATGTTTGCAAACTGCATAAATGGATACAACAATGACGGCAACGTTAACGATAATGAAAAAAGTTTAGAACGGAAATGATTGTTTTTTAATTTACATACAAAAGGAATAAGAAAAAGCGAAATGTTGTAAACAAGACTTAATGGTTGGACGCTATAAAAAAGGCAATAGTGGATAAGAAATATAAATTCTTTTAAAAAACAAAATTTACATAAATGCTTAATTGCCTATATTGAATATTTGTTTATATTTGTTTGTATGTTTGTATTTCTAACAGTGCCACAGTGGGGGCAGAATCAAAATATTTTGAAAATTACTCAACCATTTGTACAGCGCAAGGCTGATCGATCCAAAATATGACATGAACATAGGAAAAAAGTATCATAGGTATGAGTTTTGACGCTGGGTGGCGCTATGCGGTCTCAAAATTGGGTACATCGCACCTGCAAATTCTTTTAGAATTTGGCATTTCTTTAATTTTTGTTTGATTTTTATAATTATACATGGTCTTACAGGTCTAGCTAAGACCTACAAAATGATGCTCTTAACTATAATTTAAGTTTTAAAATGAGCGGGTTATATGCAATTTAAAATTAAAATTTTTGATTTTTCTATACCCTGGTTGAGGTTTTTCAAAATATTGAGTATAATTTTCAGCAAACTTATTTAAATTTATTTCTGAATTAGCGAGCAAAACTTAAAAATTTATGGTTATATAATCTCTTGGAGTGTTTAAGAGATAAATTCTTCATAGAATCTATGCCTTATATAGCTGTGCCCACACTAGTTGTATTTTCTACACGAAATTTTAAGACTCTTACGTATTTATTTTATATAAAGGTATGCGTCCCTGGATAAAATTCTAAAATTATTGTAAAGCTGTGTAAAAGCCAGACAGGAAATGAGTTACTCATTATTTTACAACAGCGCCATCTGTTGCGCAACTGTGCTTAAAATATACTGCTTTCAAAAATAAAACATGCCTTAAAGTATGCAGTACCTTTAAATCGGTAAAAAAATCAGCGTACTTTTATTGATTTTTTTCCACTTTCTTTTACAAATAAGATATTTTTGCAGGAAGAAAGTATCCTATATTGGAATCAGAATACTAAAGTAACTCCTTACAAAAATTTATTAAAATCCATCCAGTAGTTTTTACGTGCGAACACAAAGAGAAAGACAGGCGGAGGAAATGCGTTACTGTTTTATTATATGTATAGATATACATATATGTGCTATAAGCCGACATTGTCTTAGTTAAACGTATCAAATTATAGATTATGTTAGCTAAGTCATGTTGTGAGAATGGATGAAGATGCTTCTGTTAAAAAGTCATTTAAATATGATCCTAGCGACGGTTCTCACAGCAGGGGAAGACCAGAACTTTGATAGATATATCAATTTGAGGAAGACATCTCAGAAAGATGTCGGCTACAGCAATAAATGTTCTTTAATTGCGTCCTAAGTAAGTTAGTTCTAAAATTCCAAAGCTGGTATTAAAGTCCATGGCGGTTTCACAAACCCATATGTGTTCTAAGTTATTCCTAACAGACTTTTTCACAAAATGTGGATTTACGGGATTGTTGATTAATTTTTTTAGGATTTGTAAGCTTCCCCTGATACAATTTACAATTTTATTTAAAAATACAAATATATTTTTATATGTTGGGAATCCAATTGGCCGCCCTAAGAAATCTGAAAAGTACCGCATCAAAACTTTAACTTTTATTATCTCCTTTTCTCTAATTTAACATTATAAATTTTAATGCAATTAGAGCCTTTGTTTCAAAATCGCCGATATGTTTTTAGAATAGTTTGTCTGTGCCTCAGTGTGCAATATTTAATATTTTCGTCTCTTATAGTCTCTTTTAGAGCGGGGTTTTAAGGTGGAGATCAGAGATTTAGTCATCCTTAATCTTTGTTTTTAGTTTTTAAGATAATAATTAACTATTTTTATTTGCTATTTTAAGTGGCCAACGTTGGTGGCCAAAGTATATAATACATGATAAAATAAACTCTCTATAAATTATATGAAAAACTAACAATTTTTTCTTTTTCTTTTTTTTCTTGTTTGATAATATGATGACATTTATAAAAAATGTTGCCATTTTTTGTTGTTCAGTATGGTAACACAATTACCACTCAAAAACATCAACATCAGTTAATATTGGATTAAATTAAGTATAAGATTAGCTAATTAAAACAGAATCTTGTGTTTAAACTAGTATTTAAAACCCGCTCTTAATGTTAAAACTATTGAATAGGCACTACTATTCAACATGCTAATTTTTATATTATTTTATTTATAAAATTTTGGGGAATTTAAATATAAATTACAGTATAATCTCGTTAATCCGGACAATTAAAAACATTGGGGTGTCCGAAATATCGGAATGTCCGAATTACCGAGACAAGAGGAATAATAAAGAAAAACCGTTTGACAAACAAAAAAATAATATGTATTTTTATTTAAAGAAATTAAATATTTACACACATTGTTGTTAATAAACGTAAAAAAACTATGTATTTCAATATTAATTAGATTATCAATTATTGCAAAATAGTTAGATATTTTCGTCTGATGAAGTTTAGTTTCATTTTGCTTTTTATATGCAATATCTCTGAGCTTATAAGCTTTAAAATATCCCCAGTTGGAAACTCCTACTCCTCGCAATATTTTATACAACTATTAAGGGCAGATATGGCTTGAGAGTGCTGTGTTTTTGGAACATTAGTGGCATGTTCTTCACTAAATGATTCAACTTCATCACCTTCTTCTGCATCATCGTCTGTGATATCAACTTCGTCATTAAGCCAATTATTAATTTCAACAGAATTATAGACATCGCAATCGCCTTGTCTCAGCCTTGCTAGGGGTATTTCATCATCTGAGTCCCATTCTTCATCATAAAGAATTTTATTACAACATTTTTTAAGAACATTTTCATTTGTTTTATCCCAAGCATTGCAAATCAAAAAGACGACATCTTAAGGGTCTCCATTAAATTTTCTGAGCTCGACAAAATTGTAGATAATAAGCTTTTACGATAGTTTATTTTTAAAATTCGAATGGCATTCTGATCCATAGGTTGCATCAGTGCTGTGCAGTTAGGTGGAAAGAACATAACACAAATTTCGTTGTTCATATCTGCTAGAGATTTTGGACGGCATGTTTCATTGTCTACTAGCTAAAGTGCTCTATTAGATAAGTTATTCTCTTTGAGATAACTTTTAACTTGTTTCACAAAATATTTTTCAAACCAATTTTTGAAAATTATTTCAGTCATCCATGCGTTTTTGCTGTTTGCATATTCGTAAGGTAAAAAAGAGCGCAGTTTCATCAGCATTATAAACTTAAGAAAACGTTATCTTCATCTCAACCATCCTTGCATGGAGTTCTTCAATAAAGGGTTTTACGGCGGAAGTGTCGTTCGAATGTTTTTCCCCGGAAATTTGTAAATTCTTTATTCCATATCGAGATCGAAAATTGTTAAGCCATCCATTACTTGCTTTCAATTCAACATTTGGTCCATAAATTTCTGCACACAAAAGTTTAGCTTTTTCCTGAATTATTTCAGACGTAATTGGTGCATTATGATGCCTTTTATTAATAAACCAATTGTACAAACGTTCTTCCATAGCCTCATATTCAGCACATCGCATGGTCTTACGTTTTCCTAGTCCACCGTCAGATTTTGAAAAATAGCTACCAAATGGATTATGTTATTTATTGGAAAAAAAAAACGAATGGTTTAACTTACCTATCGATTTTAAATCCACTTAACTTTATGTCTGAAATGGGAGATTTACCTACATTGTACTCTGTTGCTAGCTGTCGCATAGACTTGCCTTGTGCTAATTTAGTCAAATACTTAAAAAGTTATGTTTATTTTTACTGACTGCAAAATTAATATTGCAGTTGAAATTTTTATGCAAAAGCAATAGAAATTTAAACTGTCCGAATTACTGAGGTAGAAAAAAACGATGGTGTCCGGATTACAGAGTCTGCTATGGTAAAAAATTAAGTGTCCGGATTACCGCGTTGTCTTAGCAGGTGTCCGAAATATCGAGATTATACTATTAATATTATGCTAATTAACCATAACGTTTGATAATAAAAATCCAATTTATTTATTGAGAGAAAAGAACTAGTTCCTATACGTATTTTACTGGTTGCTCAGGCCAGATTTTCAGGAAACTTTTTCTAATTTTAGAGAAGCCAAAAATACTCTATAAGTAATAAAATTCTACAAAACACGATGAGAAGTGTATAATTTTTATTAGTTTTTTATTTCATTATTCAAGCGCAAAAATAATTTTTATATAAAACTATTAACACTATAAACACTGCCTATAGACGGATTTGTTTTAGCAAGGCGTTTTTAAATACGTTTTCCGTCAAACTTTTCGAAATTTCCTTTATCTAGGGTGTTTATGTTAATAAATAAGGACAACATGATTTATTGGTTAATCTAGTATTAGCAAATGCTACACCCTAACATTTTTTCGGATAATCTGCGTGCATAGTTTTCTTATCATTTCTGAAGTTTACGAAGTCGAAAGAAAACAACCTTTTATCTCTTAACTATCTTCTAAGCACCTAAATGCATTTTAAGACTGCCTCATATTTATCAATCGTTTTTTTTTTACACAAAATCGATACGTTTATTTCTTTATTCACAAAAAGGTTAGAAAGAAATCGAAAATAAGAATAATCTATGAGAGTTTCATTATCGTTAATAATAAAAATTTAAATAAATAATTTATTATAATAATACAATTTTCAATAAGTTTATAGATTTATCAAATAACGTATTGAGAAACAAAAAAAAAAACAACCGATAGAAGATTACGTTCAAATGTCACGTATCAGTTATTTTATTTTTTTATTATTAATGAAAACGATGGAAAGATTGTTATTTTCTCACACATAATATTGATGAACACGTTGCTATAGTTTCAGATAAGCAATCTGGTTAAAAAAAAAAAGATTTTTTATACTCTGATATAGAAGATGAACCTTTTTTATCTTTATATCTAACTTACATATATTCCTAATACATATTTTGTTTTAAAATCTTCTAATACAAATGAAGCTAATTATATCAAAAAATAATTTAATTTACATGTCACAAAGCCCAATGACTAAATTTTTTGTTGTAGTAGTATTAATAAAAACAGAAACTGTAGGCGAACTTGTTAAAGTTCATAAGATTTAATAACTTAATACAAACTTTAAGTTCGATTTTTGAACACCAAAAATGCTTGGTTATGCTATGACGTAATTAATAATAAAATTATTGAAAAGCAATTAATTTTATTCAATCATTAAACATATAGTTATAATACCTCAAATAACTTTAAAGGATGGTCTTTTTCTTGAGAGTTTAAAAACTATTCATTTTGATTTTCTGTAACTTCTACTCGACTCGCTGTCCTACAGTGTGATACAGCTGCCATATGTACATGGTAACCTGTGATACATATATTTTGTACTACTGCAGAACACAATCGTTTTGAGTTCCTTTCTTATCCCTCTTCGATCTGTAGAGATGGCTCGGTGTCACACTGGTATTAGGCGGCTCTGCTCAATTGAGTGTCGCTCGTTTATTAGGGGTTATTTCTCTTAATAATTTGTTGACATTAAAATCTCAGTTTTTGACCTCCTTTTATTAACTGTAAACAATGTAATCGCTAGCAAGTGTCTAAGATTAAGGTCTCTAATGATAATCAAATGTAATATGTATCTGCCAGCTGGTACTTGATATGCACAAGTAACGTGTCTGCCGCCTCAATCTATTTAAAAAAAAAAAAAAAAATCCTCGATTTTATCATTTTTGCCTTTTCTGTCAAAGAACTTTTAGAAATCTATTCCACATTTCCCAACCACTAGCAAATACGATTCTAGTTTCAGGCTTGTAAAAAGAATTAGCAGTCATATATACACGCAAAGAAAAAACATAATTAGCTTATGGTCACAGGAAACACATTATGTTCTCTGTAACAATATATGGTTGCAATGAACAAATTTTAGTTGTTTGTCACATTACTTTGGTAATGAAAAAACAAGTTATAGTTAAGATTTCATCATTAAATAGGTACTTCACCCAAAAACTAATTCAACATTGTTGGTTTTAATTATACAATTTTTGGTAAACTTCAAACCACAAACAAAGTTTTATAAATATTCAAAAATAATACATAATTTTTAACCATAATATATTAAAAATAAACAAAATATTTTAATTTTATTCATACCCAGCAAAAAATGAAGTTTACTTGGAAGCAGTTTTGTAAGGGAAAGAGAAATATTCTCTTCCTTTCATCTTGCTTTGGGAAGGCATGCTTTTTGTTTGCGATGTCCAACTTAGTAAATCTCCTTGCTTCATCAAATTTTCCGCGTAAGCGAGAGAGATCTCTTTGTTTCACTAAATTTTATAAAGAAAATTTATTCGCTTATATACCTTCATCCTCGTAAGCGAGAGAGGATGCAGTTTGTTTGCATTCGCTTATAAGATGCGCTTATGAGAACCGCTATTACTGCTCACGTTTGACAATTTTTTATTTTGAGAAAAAGAGAAATAGTAAAAAAGTTAAATATTATTTACAATTAAAGTAAATATTATGTTTTGATCATTTATGCATCAATGACAATTTCATTGATACATAAATTAGCAAAACTAAAATCGTTGATAAAAATAATGAATAAAAAACAATTTATTATCAAAAATGTTTCCTGTAACATTTCATAGTTTTCAACCATACTATAATTATCTAATTATTATAATATTTAATAATAATATGGTTTGACTACAACGATATAATTTAACCACAATATTTTACTTTTAGATTATGGTTACCTTAACTATGTTTTTTCTTTGCGTGTATATCCCTTCACCCATATTTGTGTTGTGTTGGTTTGAGTTTCAGAACACATTCATACACCATCAAGTACTGAGTTGCAGACTACATTATCTCAGCAACTTACTGTACACATTCCTTTGCTGCATGTATCTAACACTGGCTATTTCCCCGATGAAATAATATTTTTCTTCTGTTCTAATCTTACGCAGATAAAAGATCAATATACAGATTTCACTTTCACTTTCTTCGTCCTTATTTTTAAAAGGCTTTAAACGTAACCTGGTAACATCGCATCACCGTCTCTCAGAGGGCTGTATCTCTTGAACCTTAATCGATAGACATTTGAAATATTTACAGAATGTATATTACTACAGTCGCTTTACCGTAAACGTTCCAATTGCTGAAAATCTTTTTTTTAGAAAAATATTACATAAAATTTCAAAAAGAGTATGTTTTAGTTGAAGTAGATTTGTGGTTAAAATATATTGCCTGATAATATGTCATTATTTAGTAGAATTTTTATAAATTTCTAAAGCATCTTAATTATACTTAAATATATTTAAGACGAAAAAAAGTATTAGCATTACTTCATATCGCGTTACGTTACGTTACGCAATCAATCCACAATAACTGAATATTTTAGCCTCACACCTTCTTGAAATCATTAATTTTGGGAATTCAGTGTGGAAGTCCTTTCACTAATAATGCTTTATTTAAAACTTAATTACTTTTCATTAAAATTTTTTCCGGTTAAATTTAATTTATTACTTAAATGAGTTGCATACTTTTAGGATGAATATAAAATCTATGCGTCTTAGATTTTTACAAATTTGAAAATCAGCATTGAATTATGCAGGCGACAAGCTTTAAAAACAGTTTTTTCTCATGCATTTGGCTAGCAGTAAACAGTGCAAACATAAGGAAATATAAATATGAGAAACAACTCAACAAGGAAATAAAAAATAAACAATAGAACAAAATAGAATAATGCGTGTGTGCGAATATAACATATTGTTGTTAACTATCTAAAAATCAACAGGAACATTGGACAATTCAATCACCTTATTTATGGTACTACTAATGTAAAGTTAAATATTGTTTAGTTGAATTAAAAAACATATAAGTCCGGCTATTACTTGGTCAATTGATTTTTAATTTTAAGTGAACAGTTCTGTATTTTTAAAATATTAAGATGAGAGAATGAACTGTGGCATTTAAATTTAAAATTTATAAAATATTTTTAATATAAAGTAGTATATGTGTGAATAATTATAGATGCTATTAAATTAGTTAGAAAATAAATGCAAGGTAAATATCAAGGTCAGCATTAAATAAAATTTATATTTCTTTTTGCTCTATAAAGAATAGTATTGCTTAAATAACTAAATGTATATATATCGGATGTTTTTTTTTAGCTACATGAAAACTTAAAACGATAATAAAAGACAGAAATATTGTTCGAATAAAATATTGTTAATTATCTGGTAGATAATTTCATGCAAATTATTTTTGTAGATGATTTCTGCGGCTTCGAGATAAATGGTTAATTCGATCAGTGCAATTTTTGGTAAATTTTTCCAATAAATCTTCCCGTATGGCATCAATGGTGGTTTGAGTATTGTCTTCCAATGCACAGTGAAAACGAGTTATTTTAGACATAATTCGGTATCTTATGAACCACTAAAGATATCTTAATGAAATTTCGCAGAGGCAAATCAAAGGTGTTTCTCAGTTTCTCATTTTTAGGGTTCTGTACACAAAGTGTAAAAACGTAACCCTATTGTTTTCGCTACAATGTCTGTCCGTCTGTCAGCCCCTTTTATCTCTGGAACCGTAATAGGTAAAGTCTTGAAATTTTCACAGATGATGTATAGCTGTTGCCGCTATAGCAACAAATACTAAAACTTCGTGAACTGTAGGTAGGATACACTTGAAATTTAAAAACAGTAATTAATTTAGTTCACTATATAAACAACTATAAAAAAATAAAACTAAAAATTAAAGGGTGCCCCGATAGTGGTGTGATTGGCATGTATAAGGCCTAAGTTTTGAACCATAATAGGTAGATGCTTGAAATTTTCACAGAAGGTGTATAGCTGTGGCCGCTATAGTAGAAAATACTAAATTTTATAGGGTGTTCCGATAGAGAGGAGTTATTCACGAATATGTGTTAATATCTTGAACTGTAGGAGGCATACACTAAAAATTTACAAACAGTAATTAAAACTTAGTTCACTATATAAACAACTATAAAAAAATAAAACTAAAACTTAAAGGGTGCCCCGATAGTGTGTGATTGGCAATTATAAGGCCTAAGTTTTGAACCATAATAGGTAGATGCTTGAAATTTTCACAGAAGGTGTATAGCTGTGGCCGCTATAGTAGAAAATACTTAATTGTATCGGGTGTTCCGATAGGGAGGTGTTATTGACGAATATGTGTTTATTTCTTTAACTGTAGGAGGCATACACTTACAAACAGTAATTAAAACTTAGTTCGCTTTATAAACAAGTCGTAAAAAATAAATCCAAAAATTAAAGGGTGTTTCGATAGTGGTGTGATTTGCATGTATAAGGCCTAAGTTTTGAACCGTAATAGGTAGACTCTTGAAATTTTCACAGAAGGTGTATAACTGTGGCCACTATAGCAACAAATACTAAAACTTATAGGGTGTTCCGAAAGTGATGTGTTATTTGCCTTCATATCTTTATTTCTTGAGCTATAGGAAGCAACCACTTAAAATTTGCAGTGATTTAAACTATGTTCGAGTTCTAAGTAATTATACAATTATATATGGCCAAGAATTGAGGCTTTTACGTGTTTTTAATCGGTGCTTGCCACTCCGAGAAATTTAACGATAATTTAAATTAATTTTTTTCAAAATTGGCTATGTTTCGATAGGGCTGGAGGGAGAACCGTTATAACTTTTGACCTATGTTTTCTTTTATTCGCATTTGCTATAGGTTGTCTTTAAAAGGGTTTAAAAAAATTACCAGTAACGAAGTAACTTTAAGTTACACAAGCAAAAAAGGAATACCACCTTTTTGGGGAAAATCCTGAAAAAACGGTATTTTTACATTTTCCCAATTGAGAGGCTTGTAACAAAAAGCTCTATCAGAACAAAACTTGAAAGTTATTTATTATAAATTTTATCAATAATATAGCCAATTTGTTAAAATAATAGTCATTAATAAGTACACCAAGTCAAAAATTTAAAAAAAAAAAATGGAAGCCAATTTTCTCCCAAACTAAAAGAGATAACCTACATATCGCACTTGATCAACGAAGGGTATTAACTCAAAATTTTTAAATTTTCACTTTTTGCAAGAAATCAATCAACAACATCAATATCCATCTACTGTAAAAATTTCAACATATTGCGATTACTCTTTCATCTCAAAACCCGCATATGAGACCATTTTCGTGATAGTGTCTTGAGTACCTTTATATCAACACAAAGGTAATATTTTTATTTGGCAATAATTGTAAAAAATTTAATGGAAAAACATTGTAAATATATATTACTATAATATGTTCTGATTATTATTAGATTATCTTAATTTTAAAATTTTGAGTTAATACCCTCTTGTTGATCAAGTGCGATATGTAAGCACATTTTTTATAGATATTTGCAAGGTCTACTTAAATTTAAAAATCTTAATTTTTGAGTTAAAACTAAACTTTTTACGACATTCCACAAAAATTATACCCGAGGTACCCAACTTTGGGGTCTTACCCAGAAGCCCCCTTTACCCTAGGAGACCGATCGGTGGCAGCTCCACTCAGAAGCACCAATACTTTGCCTCTGTTCATTTCATTAAGATATCTTTAGGGGTCATGAGATACCGAATAATGTCCAAAATAAATCGTTTTCAAACCACTGTGCAATACTTCAAGAGTTGCTATCGGCATGAACCGGCCCCATAAAAAGTAATCCAGTAGCATTTAATAACACGTAGGAACAGGACCACTTCTGTAAATAAAGTTGTCACGAAATCAGTTTTGCAATAAATCGATTGTTAAGCGAGCGTCTTGTTGGAACCAAATATTGGTGATGGTTATGTTTAGTTGATTAATTTTTGAAAACAAAAATTCAAAACGAATGACTCGATAGTGCTCGCCACTGACTGAGCAGCAATATTTTCTTCGGTATGCATTTTTCTTTGTCTTGTTAATGATTTTGAATCGAGATAATTCTTGAAAAAAAACCGACTTCAAAACAAATAGTTGGGTACCAGTTCTAAATTAAAAATAAAATAAGTAATCTGTAAGAACTATATATAAAACAAATAAAATATATACACAATGCGCCAAAATTAGCAAGAAAAGAAGTAAGGACTTTGTGAAAGCATATCCTTATAACTGTTCAAAAGTTAAGCTATTTGCATCAACATCCGTCATTTATGAGGACACTATTTAATTTTATATTTTTATAGCTGTAATAGCGACAAGTGTAGTATACATTACGTGTAAATTTCAGTTGTCTATCTAAAATGGCTCAAATGATAAGCCATACATCAAATATCATTAACTATATAGACACCCTTTCATTTCCAATTTTATAATTCTTATAGCGGACATAATAATACACGCTCTGTGTAAATATCAAGTCTCTATCTATAACGGTTTCAAAGATAGGGCAACATAAATCAAATAACATCACCTATTTGGACACCCTTTAATTTACAATTTTAAATTAAAGACCTATTGATATTGAGAACTTGGCCACAAAGATTTTTTGTAAATATCAATTTTATGCTTGTAACGGTTCAAAGGTTTATTCATATACGGCAAATTATAGAACTCCTGGGACACCCTTTAATTCATAATTCTAAATATTTATACTAGCTGGTATACCAGACAAAGTTGTGGAAATACTGTCTAATTTTCAAGTGTTTGTCTATAACGGTCAAATATAGGTCAAATTACATCAATTATGGGTACACCCTTTAATTTATAAATTCAAATTATATACCTGTTATAGCGGACTTAGTAAATATAGGTTCCTTGTAAATTTCAGCTGACTGTCTATAACGTTTCAAAAGTGTGGCCTATACATAAAATTTAATGAACTATTGTAGCACCCTTTAATTTATAATTTTGAATATTTATCCTCTTTATTATAAAGGTCATAGTAATCGAAATTCTGTCAAACTTTCAAGGTTTTGTCTTTAACGATTCAAAAAATAGGCCATAAAGGTCAAATTACGTCACCTATGGGGACACCCTTAAAATTTTAAGTTTATTTTTTTAATACTCTTTATTGGTGACAGCTGTAGTGATACAAAATTTTTTAAAACTTTAAATTGGTGCCCTTTAGGGTTCTTAGTACACGAAAAAATATGTATGTTGTATGGGGAAACCGTTTAATTTTTAAAATAATGAACTGTTTTTTAAGCGGGACCAATCTGTAAGCATAACCGTTCTAATAAAGAAAAAATTTTTCAAATCGGTTTAGAAATGGCTGAGTTCTGCGTTCACAAACATAAAAAAGCAACATTCAGACGAATTGATAACCTCCTTCTTTTTTGAAGTCGGTTAAAAAGTAAAATTCGTTCGAAAACAAGCAACAACTGCACGTATTGCTTGCTTACTAGTCGGATTATGTTGACCGAAGTGCTCTTTTCTTTTATTTTCAAAATTTCCACAATTTGGAAGGGTTTTTCTGGCGTTAAACGATTCATGATGACTTGCTAAACCTTACTAATCATTAATGTCAACAAAGTTTAACCTTCTCAACTGTCAAACCATGGTTATCGTTATCGATATTTCTCTTGTAGCTAAACAAAAAACACCCGATATATGTGTGTATAAAATTAATGACATCTCATATGACTTGTACACGTGATGTAGGCAAAGGTATAAATTAAATTAAGTTAATAAAATTAAACTTATGGTTTTCTTTAAATTTCCTTTCCTAAGCGATCAGCCCATTTTTATTGCTCTAATAACTTCATGTTCTCACCTCTATACTTCCGCTTATTTATGTATATTTTTTTGTTTTCCAAGTTTTAAGTTTTAGTTTTAACAAACTTTATTTCTAGTATTTGATTTAATATTTTTTCAAAATTTATTTTCTTAAATAATTATTTTATTCTTTTTTGTTACTAAAAATTTAAAATTCAAACTGAGTTGTTGAAAAAGTCAAAAAAAAAAATCTTAAAATACTACCATTTGTGTAGGCTGTTCACGTACAAGGTTTTAAAATATGCTTTTTTATTTTTCTACAACTATTATCTTTTTTTTTTCTGAAAAGTAGTATTTCTTTTAAAGAAAAATGTTATTGAAGCTTTTAATAGCCATAATCTTAGACCATGGCAATATGTGAACATAAATGAGTAGAGTTCAACAAAAAGCAAATTCATATGCAAGACATGTGCCGTCAGGCCAGGCCCTAAATATATAATCAAACAAAATACTTTCAAAGAGGGAGGAATTGGGCAAAAACCAGTTTTAACAAGAGGGGCCAGTAAATACGTACACACATGCAAACAAGAAATAATACTGGTCTATGAAGAGTTTATTTTAAACTAACCACGTCAAATTTTAACACTCTTACTTTTATAGTGCTTGAGTTATGCATTTTCTTTATATAAACCATATAATTCTAAAATTTATATAAAGTTTTAAAGTTATTGTAGAGTCCTTGTCCGCAAAAATCACTCAGAGTCTTTGGCGTAAATCGAATAGATAGATAGAAAGATCAATGCACAACGGATCAGTATAATCAGAATAGAAAAATGAAGAGTGGTTGGAATACCTCACTGTATAAAAATAATGAACCAGGGCTGCTTACTACAATAGTAGGATATTTCCGATATAAGTTAGGAAGAAAAAAAATTAATTACAAAAAGTTTGAAATTTTTTGGGAAGACCTTTAATAGTGGGGGTGTATCTGAAATAATAATTAGAAAAATTGATAAGAAACGAAATCTTAAGACATAGTCATTAGTAAAAATTTCTTGCGAAGATTAGTCGCCAGTACCAAAAAGTGGAGAGAGGCTGGTATAACACTTTATTTATCAATAGTGGGGCTTTTAAAATCTTTCAAAAGAACAAAGAACATTTTTTGATTTTTTAAAGTATTAGCGTTCAGAATGAAAAATGGTGGTACAATGATTATCATTAATAATAAAAAAAGGGCAGAGGGACTGGTATATCACACTACATACAAATGTTGAACCATGGAGTACTTTTTTGTTATTAAAATTAATGGTTATAAAAAAATAAGGGCGAAGAAGCTCATAGGAGACAGTAGGGTATCCAACTCTATTGACTCTCTTGAACATCGACGCAATTTGTGTTGTGTTTCGCTGTTTTATCGCTACTACAATAGAATGTGCTCTGATGAGATTAGGGAACTAGTTCCCGCTATCCGCAAGTTTTCGCGCACAACACGGTTTTCATTAAGAGCTCATCCATTTGTGGTCGATTGGCCAGTGAATCGCACAATGCATTACATTTACATTATCATTCTAGTAGTAAGTTATAACTTTTTTATAATTTCTGCAAACGTCTCCTTATTTCTTGCTTCGCTTAGAAGCCCCTGCTCAACACACTATATACAGATGGTGCTTCAGGAAGTCCTCAGAAGCAGCCCTATTATGGGTATTCTGATTACCATACGCAGAGTGTACCACGGTTAGGGGAGGGATTTTTAATTCCAAAGGGCAACTGCTTAGCTAGATTAAATGGTGAGTTTGGGATATGTCCAGCCATCAGATCAAAGTTAAGTTCGTCCGAAAGCAATAATGTGAGAAAAAATTTAATTCTATAGTAAATGTTTTGCACCTCAAACTGAATGATGAATAAAAGGATTCCCAAGTTTAATTAGTCTAAATGCATATATACTTGTATGACCATAAATATAAATATATATTTATATACAAATATATATTTATATGACAAATGATTATTAGGAACTAGATCTTTTCCCCCAACAAATAAATTGCATTTTTATTATAAAATGTTATGGGTAATTAGCATAATATTAAATAATTAATATTTAATTTCCAAAAAAATGTTATAAATAAAAAAAAAAAAAATAAAAAAATCTGGAATGGCCTACACTCAACTTTACCATACCCAATGGAAACAGATATTTTCAACTCGAAAAATTAATTAATTTCCGTTTGGGGTGTTAAGTAAACTACAGCTTGCCCCTTCCCGATTATGCCAAAAATACAGCTGTTTATCTCCATATACCAAAGGAACATATTGAATTTCATTTTGATATGTCATACGGCATGACCTGTAGCATTCACAAAATTTGGTAATTTGGTAAGTAAGTAAACTACTCCTTGCACCCTCCCGATTATTCCCAAAATTTACACAGCTTTTTATCTTCATATACCAAAGGCGCATACTGAATTTAATTTTAATATGTCATACGTTATGATCTTAAGAGCATTCACAAAATTCGGGGGTAAGGAAACTTGCCCCTGCCTATTATGGCCAAATTTATACAGCTCTTCATCTCCATATACCAAAGGCACATACATACATACTAAATTTCATTTTGATATGTCAAACGAAATTTTGATTTGTCAAAACCAAAACAGTGCCATACATACCTAGCCACCCACAGACATCATCGCGAAAATAGCCATAATTGATTCAAAACGTATAAATCCGTCGAAATCCCGACCTCGATTTTTTTCACGATTACTAACTTTATCTTATACTACGTATGGTAAAGTAAAAAAAAAATGCAAAAACTGATTTTTGAGAAAGAAAAATATTTTACAGTTTTACTAGCAAAATGGCCCCATCTTGCTTATTGAAGGCCCTATAAAAAATTTTCCCTTTCATGGCCGTAAATATTTGCAAACACTAAGTAAAACATCGTTATACACGTATGTAAGTATGTCTACGTATAGTAAGTATATTGTCGTAAATATAGGTAACATTATTTCTTCATTGATTTGTGTTGCTTATTAGAGAGTCAGAGAAGAAAGGAAAAAAAAGGTGAAATGAGTTTAATGCACTTTTGTGGTTAAGGTTTGGTTTAAATAGTTTTTGTTGATTTTTTTTTCAAATAATGTTTTAATTTGTATACATTTCTTTTCCTACTTGTATTCAATTTTACAAAATCCATTTACATCCACGTTTTTTTTTCAAAACAAAAGAGGTAATAAAAATGTTGGTGCAACTAAGTAGCCAAATCAAACTTTATGTTTATTTCTTATGCTATAAAATTAAATGTATTGTTTTCAAATAAAATTATTATATGGAAAAAGTAGTAAAGATTTGTTAAAAAAAAATAAAATTTATGTTTCCTAAAGCTGAGATTAATTTTAATTTTGTATAATTTTATGAAGGTTTTGGTGGTGATGGCAAAGTTATAATAACGAACGAATAAAAAAATGTAAGCAATTAAAAATGTAAGCAATTAAAAATGGGCAATTATAAAATTAATACCAAAGAAAGGTAAACTATTAATAGTTATATTAAGTTTTGTTTTAGTAGCTGCTTTTTTAATTAATCTTTTGTATGATTTTTAATATTTTTTATTTTTGCTACTTCCAACAATTTTTGTTTTTAATTTTTTAATTTTCAATTTCACCTTTCGCTTTTTATTACAAATTTTGAAGTGAAAATTATATACGTTTTTTCCTTTGTAAATAAGAAAACCCTGTGGTAAATTATGCCATTTCATATTGAATGAAAATTTAATACAATAAAAATGGAAATTTTAATCGGAACGGCTTACTGGTACACGCTTAGCCCGATAATCTGGAAGATTGATCAAAGAAAACTTGTTTAATCCGTGTAAAAACACATAATATTGCATTTGGGTGTATCGCACAGTCGCAATGAGTAGCAATTTATAGAGACACGGCAAGCCTTGACCCATGCTCTAGCCTCTTCTTTAGAGGTTTGGAGACTACCATACTCCTTCTGTTGAGAGTGCAACAGCACACTTTGATCAACAATGCACCATCCCAGCATTCATCGATCTTAAACACAACCAAGACGTAAACCCCCGAAGGGGACCTCACCAACACGGGTTCCCGTGGTACCAGTCTTTTGGACAATGGTCGGGCCTCGAAGAGGACCCATAATAAAACAGACCTGTTCTTCCAGTTTCAGGCTCCAGGTAACCTGAAGTCTGGTGCTCCTATTTTCACCGAGAGCACATCGTCAAAGCTTTTGGAAATGTAGCAGTGACAGTTTGTACCCCCGGGGGATTCATTGTAGGACAGATGTGTTCTAGATTAACGTGGGCTCCTGCCACGGTGGCTTTATCCCACGGTGCTCCAAACACCGAGTGAAATAAAGACGTAGACTAGCGCCCCCATTGTGTAGTATTTTATATATATTACGATTGCCACCAATCGCAATTTCTACATAATTTGATACAGTCACAATGAGTAGCAATTTATATAATATGGCAAGCCTTTCCAAGGCAAGCCTAGAACCACATTATATCCTCTTGCTTAGGGGTTTGGAGACTATCCAAAGTCCTTCTGTTGAGAATGCAACAGCACATTTTGATCAACAATGCATCCACCTTGCATACATCGATTTTAAACCACAACCACCACGTGTACCCCCGAAGGGGACCTCACCAATAACCGGTCACAGAGACAGGGGAGTCTCTGTGGGGCCACCGATTCCCGTGGTACCAGTCCTTTGGGCACTGGTCGGGCCTCGAAGAGGACCCGCAATTTTTATCGCAGACCTTTTCTTCCAGATTTAGGCTCTAGGATCCCTAGCGTCTGGTGCCCCTATTTTCTCCGAGGAAACCGCGTCAAAGCATTTGCCATTCCTGTAGTGACAATTGAAACCCCCGGGGTTTCATTGCAGGACAATGTTTTAAAACACAATGTGAAGGAAAATTAAAAAAAGTTGAAAATATAACACCGCAAAATGTTTGGATTGGCCGTTGGAACCGCTGAACTTTAACACAACATAAAACCTATAGGAATTATTAAAGAAAAAAATTATGATGAGAAGTCTGGTTCTTCAAACCTTAAAGAGCTTTGGCTAATATTTGAAGAAAACTGAACTTAGATAGCCACATCCATTTTTAGAAATCTATATTGCTTGTAGTAAAATCCAAAAGTCTTTACTTTAATTACACAGTGCAACAGTGAAAGAAATACAAGGAAGCGGCAGTATAGGTTCGATTCGACTATCAAATGGGTCTCGAAAAATTCGGAAAATCAGGTAGCACCAGTTTTTGTCTAATATCTCATTCAAACTAGCGTGATGGCGCTTAACTTTGTTGAACAATAACACAGTGCAACACGGAAAAAAATAACCATATACGGACACCACTACGTCATAAAAGACCAAAAAAAAAAGACCCCTGTCTGCCAGTTTTGCCCAAAGTCCTCCAGGTTTTTTTATGGGCCCTCAAAGATGTGGGGCCTCGATGTCATTTTTGCAAAAAAAATTATCATTTCCTCAAGCTCATATTTTGCAAACCGTTTGAAATTTTGATATACTCTCTGGGGCAAAGTTGTAGCTCTTGTCATAAAGAACAAAAATTCTTAACATTTAAAATCAAAAACACTTCATCTTCAAGGTCAAAATCGCAAAAACCTTAAAAAAATTTAATTTTTTTTTACCTTTTTTTTTTTTTTTTTTTTATTAATTCTTCTATTATATAACTGAGCTCATAAAAAAAAGCCTTATATAGTTAATAAAATCTACTATACAAAAGTACTACAGTACAATTTTTTCCCCTGTTCAGATCCATAGGTAGCAAACCGTTCAAAATTCAAAGAAACAATCAACTACAAAAATGAACCTAAGATCTCAGTAAACAACTTTCTACAACATATGAACTTCCTAGGAATGATTCTTAACACCGTTTAGGTAGCCGCAAAAGTGAAAAATTTCCCGAAAATTTTTTAGCTACCTAAGCGCTATTTTATGGAGTTTGTACAGGTCATACCGTTTGACATATCAAAATGAAATTTAGTATGTTCCTTTGGTATATGGCGGTGAAGAGCTGTATAGTTTTTGGGCATGATCGGTAGAGGGCAAGGTTCCTTACCCCAAAATTTTGTGAACGCTCTACAGGTCATACCGTATAATATATTAAAACGAAATTCAGTATGTGGCTTTGGTTTACGGAGTTTCGATTCGAATATACTTTGAACTTATATTCTTTATGTAATATATCCACAAAAATATCTGTTTCTATTGGGTATGGCTACTTGAGTATAGGCTACGCGAATTTTGTTTTTTTTAGAAAATGCTGCTCAACATTCCATTTCTATCAATGGCAAGCACTACAGAGCAATGATTACGCACTTTTTTAGGCCTAAAATGGATTATATAAATTTGTGTTATCTTCGGTTTCAGCAGGATAACGCCCCACATAACATAGGTCGATCTTTGCTTAATAAGTTCGGTCCTTCGACCATTTTGTGGTGAGCCGTTAAGCAACGATGCTATATAACCACAAACCGTAAACTATGACTTGAAAATATGAAATTGACTTATAAGCCAGCCGAGACAGTCGCACACTGAAAAAAATATTTTCAGTTCAAATTAAAGTTCAATTATTTTTTTTTTATTAATTCAAATATATATTTGTTTAAAACAGAACAAAAGAATCCTTATTAAACAATTAATTGAATCAATTAATTTTTTATTAATTGAAACAATTAATTATTTAATTCAATTTTAATCTGAAACCAATTACAACTTTAATTAATTTACAAATTAAATTGTGACTTATTATATTTTTATATTTTTAAAAAAGTAAAACTTATTTATGATGTATTTTAAAACAACTGTTGTATGATGAAAATCAGTTCTAAAAGAGATTTCAAATATATTTTATTTTTAATAAATATGGGGCTAGTATAAATGCTTTTTTAATAAAGGCATATTAAAGCATAGGAAGTTAAGTTAAGTTCATTAAACTATTAAAAAAGAAACTTGCTTTTGGGCTACTGGGTACATAGTCTATACTTTATTTTTTATAAAAACTACTCTTACTATAAAATGAGTTCACTTGGTAGCTTTTAATTTATTGATTTTCTGGTGCCGAAAAGTCTGTTGCAAAAAAACTATTTTTTTCTTAACATGTTAATAACTTTTATTTTTCCCTGCAGCTGTTTTATTAATTAAATTATTGTTTTGATACTTGTTCAACAAATTATTCGTGTTTCCAATTAAAAAAATATATAGAAATATAAACATTTGTATGTTTGTGGCACCTTTTAAAATGTGTAATTATAAATAAAAATATAGAAAGAGCGTAACCACAATAATTTTTCATTTCCTGTAGCTCACTTAATTGCAATAAGTTTTATTTATTGTATTTAGCTGTGATTCAAGCAAACTTAATAGCAAAATTTTGCAAAAACAATTACATTCAGATAAAATACAAATATACAAATTTAGGATTCAACGAAGACGATAAGTTCGTTTGAATACTTTTTTAAACACCAATGTGGGAATTACTTATACCAAATCAACTGAAATTAATTTTTGTAATTATTTTAAAAATAAGACAGATTCTCACACAATGCAATATAAAGTCATATGACTACAATCATTATAGTTTAAAATGACTAAATTTGAGGCAGCTTTAACAATGACTGCAATTATTTACAGCAAAACGAATTTAAAATTACATTTTTTTGTTAGCAAAATACAAATAAAAAAAAACTTTTTAAACACAAACACACTTTATTTAAATAAAAAACAAATCATAATGAAAAATAAAATAATCATGATAATGATCTACTGTGGTTGTGGTGTCCATTAATTATTTCTTAATGTTTTTCATTCAACATTGGGAGCTTTTGATTATTAAATAAAAAAAGATTTAAACTTCATTTCGCTTTCTGACAAGTATCGCGGTCTTGCAATAGCGACATGTTAATCACACTCAACCTTTACATATTAAGATGGACAATTTCGCAAATAATCGAACATTGACTCAAGTTGTGGTCAGTGTCTTGATTACAAATAATACCAGAATCAATAACACTAGAACTTATAGAAGGTCTGTTAAAGTTGTATGGCATTCTAGTCTTATCAATAGGTCAGTTATATATAGTTATAACATAGTAAATCATGTCAGTGTCGGAACACCCTTTAATTTTAAGCAACTGTTATAGTTGCCATAGTAATACACCTTTTGATAACAATTTCAAGAATCTACCTCTTACGTTTTCAGAGATATAAGACGCTGATGACAGACAGTGTAGAGAAAACAATAGTCACGTTTTTACCCTTTGGATATGGAACACTTAAAATAATAATTTCTACTGCCTTCATTCCTAAGATTAAATTACACAGACTCCTAAAATCATTCAATCGTTATCAATAAAAATGAGGTGCAATAATATTTTTAAAATAAATCGTCATTGTGGAAACGCCAAAATAATATAAATTAAAAACAAGTAATTAAAAACAATTCGGCCGTGCCGAATCTTCTATACCCTTAACCACGATGGTTTTATTTATACAGACATGTACAGCATGTATGACATGTATGAAAAAAGTCATTATTCATTTCTTACAGAAATAGAAGACAGCGGCTACGCAGCTAAATGAAAACAAATTCCGTTGGCCGTGTTGTCAGCTACTTAATGATATTGAAGACGACATCTACATCGTAAACTCTGACATTGTTGTAGAAATACCTATTTTGCTTTTATAAAATTAAATAACTTTGAATATTTTGAATTTTCCCAATTTTTGTTTAATAATATCACCAAATTTTAATTTAATTTATTCTTTCTTAGAGAGAATAAAATCGAACATAAGCTTGATTTAAAATTTAATCTGTATTAAATAACTTTTTCAAAAAATAACAAATATTTTCTCCAAAATTTTTGTTTGTGTAGAAATTTTTAATTTAAATTTTGTTACATTTTTTTGGTTTGAATAAAATAAAAATGTCGCATACAAAAATAGAAATTAGCCTAAGTTGACTACAGCCACAACGGTGGTCGTGTAGCCATGTAGCTTTGCTGGCTTCAAATTAATCGTTTACCTATTAACGGCTGTATTTTATTTTTGACAGTTTGTAGTCGGTATCCAAATGTTGTCTATGTGTTTAGTGGATCTAGGTTTTAAAACAGAGACCTCTTCTATTTAAAAATCAAACGCAAATATATAAATATATTGTTAATAATAAAATTAATGTTACACTCATGATTTTTATTTTCATAGGAATATTGATTTTTTTTAAATATTTCGAAAATTGTTTGTAAAAATATTTTTTTTTTGGAAAATTTTTTGAAAAATTTTATTCGAAAGTTTTATGGAAAATTTAAAAAAAATGTTTGTATTATTTCTCTATAAAAAAAATGTTTTAGAAATATTTAAAAAATTCCTTTTTCATTTTATTATTATTTTTTTTTTTAATTTTATTGAATTTTTTTTTTCTTATTTAGGACCTTCCTGGCTTCCATATAGAGCTAATGCAAAAAAAAAAACATTAAAAAAATTTCCTTATATTGACCCCCCCATGTGCCTTTTAACTGTTTCTGACTAGCAGTGAACACCCTGTAGATCCATTGGCAACCTGTTTCTTTCTGTAAAGGTCTTTAATACAAATCAAAACTGAATAACCATATCAACCTAAAAACAAAAAAAAAATCGCCCCTCACAAGGGGTTATTGATCCAACCAGATCTGTGTGCACTCCATGCGGTCTACTAGTCTCAGTCTAATATTTATTTAATAAAAAAGCAAAAGAGAATCATTAAAACCGAAAAAAATAAAAACAACCTGAAAAAATGTTTGAAAAATATAGGCAGGCCCGCTGCCTCGCATTGAGTGGTCTTATGTTGCTGAATTTCGTTAGCGAAATTTTCGAAACTATGCGTGGCGATTCGTGTGCTTAATTTTTCTGTATCTCTTCGGGTGCCTTGGCAAAGTTAATTTAACCCCTACACAGACGGACAGACGGATATCGCTAAATCAATTTCGCTATTTATAAGTATTCAGAATATATATACTTTATTGGGTCGGAAATTAATATTGTAGAAATTACACACGGAATGAGCAACTTATACATATATACCCTTTCTACCTGCGGTGAAGGGTATAACAAGTAATCGCAATTAAATTCATTTCATGATCTAAAGTTGTAAGGAACAGAGCTGAACTAAGAATACACAAACTCTATTTCGTTTGCTTTCGAGATGATTAATTTTTTAATTTATTAAATTTTAAATCTAATTCAAATTATTAAAATATAAATAATTTAAGAAAATATTTTATTAAATTTAAATCCACATCTATTTTAACTTTTGTTTAGGTAAATAAACACCTAACAAATAATAAAATATTAATAAAAAATTTTTTTTAAGTAAACAAAATTTTAAAATCAAAACTATTCAGCAATATTTCAATTGAATGAGACATGTTTACAATTTGGTTGCGCAAAAAATGCCAATAAAATTTTATTTTTGTATTAATCATTTCTATATACTGTAACTCATTTCTATATACATTTTTTCACTTTTCCTTACATTTTATCGTCTAGAGATGGTTTTATTCTATGTTGTTTATTTATTTGAGTTTGTTTAATTTTTGTTTTTTTTGTGCCACAGAATGCGACAAATACAAAAATGTTTAGGTAAATATTTTACTGGTACGTTTGTATAGATAAAAATAACTGTTCGTTTGAAATCCGGTCGCATTAGGTTTTTGATGAGCGTTGGTTAAACCAATGAAATTGTTAATTAATTATACTGAAACCGAGTAGTGCTGGCAATTATACTATCGGGTATCGTTTAGTACTCAATACACAATAGAAAAGCACTCAATGTACATAATAGCAACGGCAAAGTCCTGCTTTCTAGCAATAGTGGAAGTGCCAGCTCTAAAACAATGGCCTGCTGCGGTACCCTAGATACAAAATTTCTCGTTATCAGATTTTGTTGGTTACTTACTAACCGATACGTACTCAGTTTTCGTTACACATTCAGATTCAATTATATTAAATACTAGCTGTGCTCACACACGTTGTAAGCGTCCTGATAATATTTTGTTCGATTTTGATTTGAAGGTAATCCACACCCAATTTTAAGACTCTTACGTACTTACTTTATATAAAGCTACCCAGCCTTACTAAAATTTATATTTAAATTTTAAAAATTATTGTTATAAAAATACAAATCAAATTAAAATTTTATTCAATTGGCTATTTAGAAGTAAGTAATTCATATTTTGTGATTACTTTAAAACAGCGCCATCTGTTGCACAACCGTGTTTAAGATATCCCACTTTCAAAAATAATAGAAGCCTTAAAGTATGCAGTACCTTTAAATCGGTAAAAAAAATCGGAGTACTTTCACTGATTTTTCTCCACTTTTTTTTGGAAATGAGTTATTTTAGTGGAAAAAAGTATCCTATAGTAAAATCAGCATGCTAAGGTACCTCCCCTCAAAATTTTTTTTAAATCCATTCAGCAGTTTTTACGTGATTCGAACACAAAAAAAAAAAAATACAGACAGGAAATGATTTACTATTTTATTATACTTATAAATGTATGTATTGATTTAAGAATAAGAATATTTACTATTTATTCTGCAATGTTTTCGGACTTTTTCAGAAATGTAACTGTCGTTTTCACATCCCTTCATTTCGGAGAATGAAACCTGGTGGAGAAATGAGACAACAATTATACTAACAAACAGTGGTCACATTTTGTGTAAATTGAATTAGTGAAAATTAGGATTATACTAACAAGCTGTGTATACTAATCTATAAATTTGATACCCTGAGATGGAAGGGTTTGGAAATAGTAAATATACTTTTGAAAGAATTATTGCACAATTTATAATAAATAACCCCTAAGGGTCTGTGAGCATATACACAATCTCCACGAGATTCTCACAAAGAGAACAAAACATGTAAAAATTTTAAATCAGTAGCATACCAGCTTTCAACAAGGTAGTTTTGTGTCACTTTGCTAAATATTTAGCAAAAGAATGCATTTTCATTTTAACCATTTTTTTTTTTTGGTTGGGGGCCTTTGATTTATGCTTTCATGCTATATATTTGTAAAATGTATTTAACTCTGAAAATTGAAAATTTTTAAATTATGAGTTGACTCTCCTTAGAGAAATAAGTGCGACATGTTCAGAATAGCTGAAATATTTCGAATACAATATTTCGGATTCGAATTAGAGAACAGGGGTGAATATTTTAATTTAATAACAAATTTTATGAATTAGAATTTAAAGAATTAAATTAAAATTTAATATAAAACTAATTTAGATCATTAGCATTTTTGCTGTGGGTTTTTTAATATTCCGCTTGCTTTCGATTTTATTTTAATTGATTTTTTTCTTAATCGCTGGATCAGCAAACAATGAAAATAAATTAAAATCAATACAACAAACATATTTTCGAGAAATTCAAAGTCTTGCAATAAAATAATTTAACTTATTTGACGTAGTATAACACCATAAATTATTAAATTAATTTTAGCCAATAATACAATACATTTAATGGAGATTACTAAAAAAATCACAAGAGCAAAATATAAGCAGATGCAGACCGCTCTATTAAGTTAATATAAAAAATTTTTTAATTCGTTTTCGTAAAGTTATTTGTGCATACAAATTAATTAATTAAGTAGCAGGTTTTATAAAATCTTTGAAATCTTTACATCAACATGTTTATATCCAAACAAATGGTCAAGGTTGAGCAAAATAGACATTTATATTGGCGTGGCAGTTAAAAATTAACAAAGTTTAAATAAAAAATGTCTATAACTTTAATCGAAAATCAAGTCATATACGATATACATATTCGTTTTTAAAAGTCCAACATTTTTTCAAGCTTAAAAATTTCAAATATTCCGAATTTTTATTTCACTTGATAAGATGTAAATCATCTTTTTTTAAAACAAAATATTATTTTAGGTGTTAAATAAATAAATACATATAAAACACAATATGAAATGTTTTTCTCAATTCTTTCCGTGTTTTTTATAAAAATAATAATAATTTGTAAAAAATATGATGTAGAACACCAACTAGCAACCTAGTTCTCATATAGACATTTTCTAACTATACAGCTTTTCGAAACATTCAGGAAAGTCTCCAAGTGGAATTAATATTAACAAGACTTAAAAATGGTTGAAGAATCAAAGAATAAATGTGAATAAATAAAAATGCACTTACATGACGTTACTATTGCGTAGAGACCCATATCAACCTATTCGCATAATGAAATATTATTACACGAAAAGAAAAAAACATGGTTGAGGTAAACATAATCTAAGAGCAACATATTATGGTTGTAGTGAAACCATGTTATTGTTGAACATTATAATATTGGTTAAAAAATATGAAATGTCATATGAAATGGATATGACAGTTTTTTTACATTTTAAGATACAAAATTATTTATTATTTTTTATTAATGATTTTATATAAAAAAACAGATGTTTTTATTAATAAGTGGATAAAAAAATTTAATTAGCATTTTTCTTCTTCCAAACCGTGTTTAAAGGATATAAGAGAGGGAACATTTTGGCCATCGATTTAACGGCATTCGCAAATGGCCCATACCATCGCAGTTCATGGATTTACCAGTAAAGAATTGTTCTGGAAGACATCAATTTCGGGGGATTTCTTTTTCAATTCAGCCCACACCTTTTTCATGTAGTCTTTCAAGTACAAAGTAAAGTCTTTCTTGTCTCCGAAAGCATTCTTGTAAACTGTGAACAACATCAACGCCGGTCTCAACGGTTGAGTTTGTATCCATATCAGCTTATTCAGCTTAGGTATAGAAATCTTCACTTTTAATGTCACCTGGTAAATTACATCACCGACCAATTTCGTGATGTATCTGCGAATATTTCATCATCAGTAATATTCTCCCTGTTGATTTTTATGATTTCGAGGTTTTATTAATTTTTCTGGTCTAAAAATTAAAAATAAATTACAGTCTCACACCGAGAGGACTTGAATTGCAGGTATCCAGAGAAGATGGTTGCCACGCGCTCAATTCAACAGCGAAAAATAAATAATTAAATATTTAATTTTAAATTGAATTCCCGAAACAATTGTTTATACATTTTTTATTATTTTTTTAAAGCACAAACCAATAAAATCCGATGACATAAACAAACAAATAATTTTAATTTTTAAAAATCTTTTGGTTACCTACGAAAAAAACTTTGGTTGTGGATTAAACATTAAATATGTAGTTAAAACCAACCATGTTGAATTTTTTGTACGTAGTAACCATTTAATGATAAAATTTTAAACAAAACTTTTTTACCGGGACCAAAGTAATGTTACAACCAACTAAAATGTGTTCATTGCAACCATATATTGTTACAGAGAACATAATGTGGTTCCTGTGACCATAACCATGGTTTTTCTTTGCGTGTATATTCAACTTTCAGAACTCTCAAATTTCAGAAGTCAAATACCTTGGTATTGGCGCCTTACTTATAAAAGTCATATAAAATCAAAGTTAGCGCAAACGAAGATAAATGCAGTCACACTTAACTGGATTATTGGTAGTTATTCGACCCTCAGCTTAAATTGCAAACTTCTACTGTACACTCGGATCGATCCCCAAACAAACATGGTGTTATGGAATTCAGTTATGAGGCACTGACTCTGCCTCACATTGTCTTACGTCACGTCTTTAAGTAAGACGTCAATTTTGCTCCGTGATATATAATAAAAACTCGTATATTCACAAAGGTCTAAACGTAACATCATTTAATAGATAGTAACGTATTTAAATTTTGACAAATCAACACGTTTTTATTTGGCTCTTATACAAAACAGTATATAACCATACCCTGATTGCTTTTATTCAAATTTGTTTTTTTTTTAAATGTATGTACGTGTTCTGATTTCCACTAAAATCTCAACGAATCAACTTCAGACTAATATCGCCTCTTAATTGCGTTTATATAAACATTTTTTTTTATAACGAAAATTTTGTTATTCCACCAACACTTGCACTGTAAGTAATGTTTTGTTATTAAGAAATTCTTAGAACTAAAAAAATTTTTTTTCGTAATTATTAGTAATTTGAAGTGCCAAGGAGTGAATAAAAAAAACTTTCACATTTTCATGCTCCACTACAAAATATTCTTAAAGATATTTTTTCTTAAAAATTAAAATGGGAAAACTATACGTTCTACAAAACAACAAAACTTTCAATTTTCATTTGACAACATTTGATATCACAACCAGACCATTACTGTTGTTTCCATTACACAACAAACATAATAAGTAAACATAAACAGCCTTAATTCATTTAACAAATAAGAATTTACATGAGAAGAAAAAAATATTAAATTTTAAAATTCATTGGGCAAGAGCACAATTATGGTCACCCTAAAGCGAAGGTTTAAAAAAGAAATTTCTACAACCGATTTTATTTAAAAAGAAATAAGTGAAAGATTACCCAAATTACAGGCGACAAAAAATCCGCTCACTATTGATTGAAATGGCGTTTCATTCATGACATATAAGAACTTTTAGATATTCGTCGCGGTGAACGGTTCCTAAAGGTCTAAATTATATGTCATAAAAAATTGGAGTGTCCTACACTCAACTTTACCATACCCAATGGAAACAGATATTTTTATGAATATATTACATAAATAATAAAAGTTCAAAGTATATTCGATTCAAAAAATTTATTATTTTCGGTTTGCCCCTTCTCGATTATGCCCAAAATATATTTAGCTCTTCACCTCTATAAACCGAAGGCAGATACTGAATTTCACTTTGATATGTCACACGTTATGACCTGTAGAGCGTTCACAAAATTTGGGGGTAAGGAAACTACCCCTTGCCCCTCCTGATTATGCCCAAAAACTATACAGCTGTTTTCCGCAAAGCCATATACTAAATTTCATTTTGATATGCAAAGATATCAGTACCTGTGCAAACTCCTCAAAAATAGTGGCATACACACCCTCCCACTCACAGACATCATCGCCAAAATGGATTCAGGAGACCTCTAAATGTATAAATCTGTCGAAATCCCGACCTCGACTTTTTTCATGATTACTATATTTTACCTTACATATATTACGTAAGGTAAAGTAAAAATAATAAAGAAAAACAAATACTACAGTGTAGGTCATATAAGGTTCGTCATGTCATAAACTTTTTCTTTCAACCAATTAGTGCGTGCTTTTTCCACAACTTTTTTACTAAGAATTTGCTTTACAAAATTTCTGTTTAAGATTTTTAAATTATTCATGGCTTTTATTCTGGTGTGAAATCTTTGTAGCCAGAAATTTTTCTCTTCGTTTAATTGTAGTCGTATTTAAATTCATTTGTTTTATTTAATATTTATTTAGACTACTAACTGTGGCCACACACGTTGTTTGCGTCCTGACAATATTTTGTTCGATTTTGCTTTGAAAGTAATCCACAGCAAATTTTAAGACTCTTAAGTATTTACTTTATACATGGGTACCCATCCCTGGATTATATAAAATTGTAAAAATAATTTGAAAGCCCTGTAAAAGGTCTTTAAAATATTTTAATAACAATGTAATTCCCCAAAGTGGAAATCCAAATCAAATACAAATTTTATTCAATTGGCTATTTGGCAGTAAGTAATTCATATTTTGTCATGGTTTTAAAACAGCGCCATCTATTGCGCAACCGTGTTTAAAATATAACGCTTTCAATTCATATTGCGATTATTTGTTTAGAACAGCGCCATCTGTTACTAAACCCTGTTGCAAATATCCCAATTTCAAAAATAAAAGAGGCTTTAAAATATGCAGTACCTTTAAATCGGTAAAGAAAATCTGCATATTGTCACTGCTTTTTCTCCACTTTCTCTTGGAAATAAAATATCCTATTTTGGATTCAGGATACTAGGGTACCTACTCACAAAATTTTGTTAAAATCCATTCAATAGTATTTACGTGTTGCAAACACAGATACATAGACAGAAAATGAGTTACTGTTTTATTATATGTACAGCTGTGTTAAAATTATGTAAACATCTATATTCAATGGCGCAGACACATATTCATTTCATTTTCTTTATACTTTCCAACAGATTTTAAAATCTTTGAACAGTTTTTTTGATTTGTTTGAACTTTTATTTGTGATTTATATGTGTGCGTGTTTATGTAATTTTTACGATCACTAATAATTATTAATTTGTAAAATGTTTACTTAATTTATGCTTTTGTCAACAATTTTTTTAATAGACAAAAATAGGTGACTTTAAAAATTGACGAATCCATTTGATTTATTAATTTATTTAGTTATTTAAATATAAATTTAGGTTTAATTGTTTATAAAAAAAACCCAAGCAACATTAAAATGAAATCATGTAAATACAATTAATGATTAATGAATACACAAAATAAAACTTTTAATTTTTCTATAGTTTTTATTGATCTTGTAAAAATAGACTTAAAAAGATGTTTGTCTAATGTTAATTTCTTCCCAAAAATATCAATACTATTTGGGAGGAAAAAACATTAAAACGTGATGTCATTTCGTTAATTAAGAGAGGTTTGTTTAGTTTTTTAATTTTATTATTAAAAAATCAAAAGCTTTTTAAATTCATCAATAATTAAATAGAATTTATATTCTAATTTACAACGAAAGAATGTGTCTAAACTATTCAATTGAATTTTGAAACTGAGTGCTTAAGAACTTGGTTGACCGCAAAGAATGTTAATTTACTCGCAGTTAACAAGTGCCTCGATAGACTGATTGGTTGAGCACTATTTTGTTAGTCTGGCGATTGCAGTTTCAATTCCCGCAAAAGACTCTGGGTGTTTTCTGCCATCAAGTTGCAAGCTTTGTAGATAGTGTTGTCTTAAGTAGATTGGAGTTAATAGCTTCATCCTAGCCTTTGTGTAGTAAACGGTAAGGTTGTGGCCTTATAATCACTAATATATCATGAATATTTTTTCGCTTGAAATATTTATATTTTTACTAATGCACTATAGGAAATTTTACCCCTTTTTTTCCAAAATTAATTACAGGCAAACGGCAGCACCAATTTGAATGATTTTTTTTACCGGATCCTTAAAGTTTTGCATACACTCAAAAAAACGTTGGTAAAGTTATCTAAAAAATTAACTAAGAATTAGTTTCAAAGGGGTTTCCAGGGTTATAGGTTTCCGTATCCAAGATTTTTTAGACCTTTAATAGATTCTCCGGTGTTCCAAAATGTTTTTTTACAATTTTTTTTTCGAATGTACTCTTACTTGTAAAGATAGCAGTAGAAATTTAGCTTACCAATTTAAAAAAGTGGAACAAGATTAACGTGAGTACCTGCCTACTCGGCCTAAGTTTCACTCGGTCTTACCACCGAGTGAAAATTAGGCGTAGACTAGCGCCCCCATTGTGTAGTATAACAACACTTTACGATTGCCACCAATCGCTTTTTGTGTGTGATACAGTCACAATGAGTAGCAATTTATATAATATGGCAAGCCTTTCCAAGGCAAGCCTAGATCCACATTATAACCTCTTGCTTAGGGGTTTGGAGACTATCCAAACTCCGTCTGTTGAGAGTGCAACAGCACACTTGATCGACCTTGCACCTTACCTACTTAATCGATCTTAAACCACAACCACCACGTGTACCCCCGAAGGGGAGCTCACCAATAACCGGTCACAGAGAGGATAGGCTCTCTGTGGGGCTACCGATTCCCGTGGTACCAGTCCTTTGGGCACTGGTCGGGCCTCGAAGAGATCCCGTGATTTTTACTCACAGACCTTTTCTTCCAGATTTTGACTCTAGGAACCCTAGCGTCTGGTACCCCTATTTTCCCCGAGTGAACCGAGTCAAAGCATTTGCCATTCCTGCAGTGACAATTGGAACCCCCGGGGGAATTTAAAGAAGTAAGAAACAAAGTTATGTTTTAAAAGAATTTTATGCAAAAATTTGACTTTCGAGTTCCAATTCGTCAACTACGTCGCTACGTATTGAATAACTCGGAATTTTACACGCAGTAGTAACCTGGAAAAATTCGTTTTTTATAAAATTTTGCAGATATCCGCAGTTGAAATTTATAAAATCCGGAAGGTAATTGAATGTTCTAGAGAAATATTATGGTTTTATGGCTAAATAAAATTCCAATTCATAATTCCGTAAGTTAATCTTAAGGTCACTTTAACTTTTCCAATTAAATCGATCTAATAGATGAATTTACCAACATTTTACTATTTATCATTAAAGTACTCACCTTCGACATTATTTTCCATTATTTACTTTTTGCAAATTATAAATTATTATTATGAAAGCTTTTATTACAAACTATCACAAAATTCACTGCTCTCAATCTTTTTTTGATAACTAATTTAAAAATCGCAAACAAAACATGTGATAAAGTAACAGTCAGTCAATTCTTTCGAAAAATTTAATCAGAGACGTTGACTTTCATATTGTTTTTTATGTTGAAGCAAACAAAAAAATACACTTAACAAAAATTTTGATTTTAACTTTTGGCCAAAAAAATGGGTAAAATTTCCTATAGCGTAATGTTCCAATTGTGAATAATTCCCCCAAACATTTTTCAAGTCAACCAAAAAATTCCTCTTATCGTGAATGGCTTTTTCCTCAAAAACTTTTGATTTTTTCCTTTGTTTTGTTATCTTTAATTAGAATTTTAAAGTTCGTAATAAAAATGTTAATAAAATCAAAGGAGTTGTTAAGTTTCCAGTATAATTTAAATAGAAAAAATGTCATAATTTTTATTTTCCCCTGGAAATGTGGAATTTTCTCATGAAAGTATCATATACTAGGTGTGCCCACACGTTGTATATGTCCTGACAATATTTTCTTTAATTTTTCTTCGAAAGTCATCCACACCAAATTTTAAGAATCTTACGTATTTAATTTATCTAAAGTCACCCATCCCTGAATAAAATTCTAAAATTTATATAAAATTCTAAAATTCTATTAATTCATATTTTGTCATTATTATAAAACAGCGCCATCTGTTGCGCAACTTTCACTGCTCTTTCTTCACTTTCTTTCGGAAATAACACATTTTTGCCGAAAAAAATTATGTCATATTTGACTCAGGATTTTTCAATCACAAAATTCTGTTAAAAACCATCCAGTAGTTTTTACTTGATGCGAACGAAGACATAAAGGCAGACAGACAGACAAACAGGAAATGAGTTACTATTTTATTATAAGTATAGATATAAAAATATAATAAAAACTTACCTTAATTTTATTGAGTAGCAGTGTTAAAAAATAAAAAACTTTGAAAAAGTTTTGAATAATTTTCTTTTAGTAATCCAATATCGTAGGGAGCTGCAATAATGTAGAGCACAATCACATGCAATTTTATTAATTCTTATTTACCACACAACACACCTCTTTATTATTCAAGGAATTTTTAATATTTTCAGATTATACTTTTAACAGGTTTTCTCTTTAGATTATTTTTTAAATAAAAGCACAAAAATCTGTAAGAAAGAGAGAGAGAGGGAAAAATTATATTCAATTTAGATACACATTTGAAATGAGAGGGCAAATAAATAAAATAAGAAAAATAACAACAAAAATACTTAACCTCATCTCAGAACTTAATTTGGAACGAAAGTAGTTTTAATCCTTATTTTAGTTAAAAGTCAGAGATTTTGTAATTTTCACTAATAAGCAAAAACGGACTCGAAAGATCGTAAAGCAAAATAGATTGGATTTGCAAATATAGAATAAAAATAATTTCGATCGGAATATGTGACATGTTTGATTATTTAAGTAAAATAAAATTTAAAAATATTTTACATACCTATATTTATTAAACCAAAATATTTATTAGTTTTATATGTCGATTATGGATAACAACCGAACTTTAGTTGCGTTGTCAAAAGGTAACCCAACTGGCAAATAAATTGATATTACGTATGGCAACCTTTTTCAGTTGCCATAAAGTTATCGATAATGCTATTTTAACACTCTAGCAACTGAAAACTAATACAAACAATCATAAAGTTTTCAATAAATTTTATAAATAAGTAAGAAAAAAGTAATATAAAGTAACTAAAAAATAAATAATCTTATATTAAATGCTGAAATTGGTGCTGAAATGTTGTGTTATTGTACGATTTTGAAATTTAAGGAATACGTATGTATGTATGTATGTATGTATGTATGTATGTATGTATGTATGTATGTATGTATGTATGTATGTATGTATGTATGTATGTATGTATTTATGTATGTATGTATGTATGTATGTATGTATGTATGTATGTATGTATGTATGTATGTATGTATGTATGTATGTATGTATGTATGTATGTATGTATGTATGTATGTATGTATGTATGTATGTATGTATGTATGTATGTATGTATGTATGTATGTATGTATGTATGTATGTATGTATGTATGTATATATGTATGTATGTATGTATGTATGTATGTATGTATGTATGTATGTATGTATGTATGTATGTATGTATGTATGTATGTATGTATGTATGTATGTATGTATGTATGTATGTATGTATGTATGTATGTATGTATGTATGTATGTGTGTATGTATATTATATGAATTTTGTTTTAAATATTTATATAAACTATTAAATATACAAAATTAAATAAAATATATGCCTAGTTTTCTGCAGTTTTACCGCCTTTTTGCTTAAACTGTGAAAATAATCAACAGCAACCAAAAATTGATGGTTGCCAATTTGACAAATGAAATTAACAACTTTTAGTTGCTAGTTGCCATACGTAATACAATTTCGGCAACTGACAACACAACTGAGGTTGAGTTGCCATCCATAATCGACCCAATAGATTATAGTGAGACTACTTTACTTTTTGTTTATCGAGAAGCTATTCTAAATAATAAATATCTTACTCAGTTCACGAAGGAAAATCTCAAAACAAGTTTTTAACGAAAAATAGTCAAAAATTAATATATTCAAATAACCCTATTGGCAAAGCAGATCTCCTTTGTTATACATCACCAGTATTGTTACCGTCTATAATAAACACTTGGAGCTTTTTTTGTTTTTCGGCATTCAAGATATTTGTGTTTCACTTTAACAACTTTCATTCGGCATTAAATTTTACTGTTCTAATGTTTCATGTGGTGGAGTGCCATGCAAAAACTCAGTTTAATAAATGTGAAGATGGAGTGAAACTGTAGGAGTGGATTCCAAAAATGTGTAATTTCTATATGTCAACTAGCAGTTTTCAATAGATATGGTTTTCTTCTGAAGACTATACACCCGAAATTATATTTATTTATTATCATTGTGTAATATAAAAAGCCCAAAATACATATTATATAAATTTCCGATTCAAACCAAGTGCGCTTAGTACAGTGGGGAGCAGTGGTGAGTACATGTTTGTATTTCATCTATTACTAGGTGCATAAAATAGTAATAATGAAGCGATTTCCAAATTTCTTTTTTTGTGTTCTTTCCTATTTAGTTCTTCACAAAATTATTTTAAATATAACAATGGTAGGCTCTTCATCACTTATAGAAGCTAATTTAACCCATCCAGTAGTTATTAGAGTGCTAAACGGCGAAATGAAGCTCCGCAAGGGCAGGCTAGAGGCCGAAAACTATTAACTGGTGGGGACATACTGATTATGATGAGCAAGATGAGAGCTGACATGTCTTTAAAAGCAAAGGAAGCTTCCATAGCAACAAATAAAAATGTTAGACGAAGGATAGCAAGAAGAGCGCCAACATTGAATACCTGGCAGCTGCAAAGAAACCTAAACTTGTATTGATACATACAAATTTTTCGGCAGGCTTACAATTCGCCGTGCATAACAAAAATTGGGGTTTTGATGAGTGGAAAGGTGTAATATAATCAGTTAAGTCCAAATTAAACCAATATCAGTCTATATTGCATTTACAGTATTGCTGGTGCCGACAGCAGGAGACAATTGAACAACACAATATTAAACAGGTCAGGTCGAGCAGATCAGAAACAACATCACAGAGTGGGGTTGTTTTGCATGGTGGCATGTTGATCAATTGAAAAACATTGATGGCATCATGATAAAGAAAGACTATTTAAACATATTGCAGATCCAATTTTTTAGATATGAGAGCATATCCTAAAAAAAAAAAAATTGTGCTTCAACAGCTCCAACCCGAAACAATGCTGAAAAATCATTAAGGAATGTCTAACTGGGCAAAGTTTTCAATAGATCCTGTGGCCTCCGCAAAATCCCGACCTCAATCTAATTGAGAATTTGTGGTCAATTGCAAGAAGATGATCAGAAAAATATCAAAGAGCTCCACCTATCTTAATCGAGTTGTGGCAAAGTGTGCAGCCCGACCTTTTTTGTCATTTGAAACTGCAGATATGGTTTATATATTTAGTTCATATTTGGGTACCCATCTCTGGGTACTTACTCAGGATATTTCAAAATAGGCTTTATATCAAAGTATATTATTGTAGAGTTCTGTAAATAGTATCTACAACTTTAAGTTTGCAAAAATAATGGGTGCTACCAAGTTTTTAGTCACATTAAATCTGTAAAGCTTCCCTAGGGAACCTCAAATTAGTAAACGTGTGCTCCGCAATACACATTTTTTACGATTTTGTGACTTTTAAAATCTTTAAACTGCGTTAATGAAAAATGTTATGGGCAAAATTTTATTTTTATGTTAACCATTAAAGTTTTGGTTTAGACATAATTAATTTGATTTAATTATAAAATTCCTTTTATTTTATTATTTTTAAATTAAATTTAAAACTTCGACCTATAATTATTATCTCTGATGGTCACAATGTGTATTTTTTAGAGCTTTTTAACTAACTAACCTCAATACTTCCGTGCTTAGATTTTTATTTGAAAATTAGTTTTCTAATTTTTTATTTAAACATAATTTGCATTTCTAATAAATTTATCTTTACTATCAGCCCCAAGGGCAACAACAATTTGTTTTTTTTTTAAGACAAATTTAATATTTAAATTATTAGACAGATAATCGATACATGTTAGAATCTTCGCTTGTTTCTATGCTATTAACAAAATATCAAAGTATGTGTGAGCAAGCTTGTTTGAACGTATATATTTTAAAAACGTGTTTATACATTAATTTAACTGCTAATTTATTTGGTATCTATAGGAATTTATATATATTTGTTAAAAAAAATTCAAAAAAAGTGTCACATATTCTAAAACGTGGGAAGGGTTTTTAATCTGTTTTACCAGTTTCGCTTTTTTTATTTTCCAGTAAAAGGTTACGAAAAAGATACGTATGTGAAATAATTTAAAATATGTGAGGTGCTAATTAAAGCTAATGGACAGCTAATCATTTTAAATTTTAGATGCACTAAGCTAAATACATTTGTTGTTAATTTTATGAAACGAAGTAGAAAAATTACAAAAGCCGGCTTTTTAATATTTTAAAAACTTAACCGGAGCTGTTAAATAAATATCATAGATAATATTCAAATAAATAAAGCAGAACAAAGAAATGTTTATTTAAACTATACATATAATAAAATAGTAACTCATATCCGTCTGTCTGTCTGTCTACTGGATGGATTTTAAAAAATGTTGTGAGGAGGTGCCTTAGCATCCTGATTCTAATATCTTATTACCTGGAGAAAGTGGAGAAAAAGCAGTGAAAGTACGCAATTTCTGGTTTGAAAGTACTGAAATTTTCGGTTTAAAATTGAGAGATTTTAAACACGGTTGTGCACCTTTTATTTTTTTAAAATGGGATATTTTAAACAACAGATGGCGCCAATTGAATATAATTTGTATTTTATTTTTACTTTGTGGAATAACATTGTTATAAAAATATTTTAAACACCTCTTACAGAGATTTACCATCATTTGCAGAATTTTATATAAATTTTAGAATGTTATCCAAGGCTGGTTACCTTTATATAAAGAAAAAATGTATCTGAATGGATTTTAACAAAAATTTGTGAGGAGGTACCTATCATCCTAATTCCAAAATGGGAAACTTTTTACCTTATTTCCAAGAGGTAATTAAGAGAAAAAGCAGTAAAAGTATGCCGACTTATATTTACCGATTTATAGATACTGCATACTTTAAGGCATCTTTTATTTTTGAAAGCGGAATATTTTAAACAAGGTTACACAACAGATGGCGCTATGTAAAAATAATGACAAAATATGAATTACTTACTGCCAAAAAGCCAATTGAATAAAATTTGTATTTAATCTGTATTTTTACTTTGTGGAATTACAATGCTATTAAAATAATTTTACAAAGCATTACAATAAATTCTTGAATTTTAGAATTTTTATAAACTTTAGAATTTTATCCAGGGATGGGTACCTTTATAGATAAGTAAATACATAAACCATAACTGAAGCACTCTTACACACCAATTGTAAGACTAAGAGTCTACAATTGGTGTGGAATTTTTTCAAAGCAAAATAGAGCAAAATGTTGTCAGGATGCTCACGACGTGGCTCACACACAGCTAGTGTCCCAATAAATTTATACCAAACAATTGCTAATTTATAAGGAATTGTTAAAAATTCTCACAATACAATTATTTTAAGTGGATGTTTTGCCCCTCAAATGAGCCTTGTTTGGGATGGCGATTTTGTTAACGTAAATAAATTAATAAAATTTTATTATTTAGATGTGCAGCTCAATTGTGTACCTTGCAGTGGCGATTTGTCATCTACATATGTCTGGCTAATAAATAACATATTTGAGTTGTCCTAATTGAAAAACTCAATACTGAAATCTGGTGCCGACCTTTTTACGGCTTATTGAACCCTAACATTTATGGCTCAGTAATTCCGAGAAATTGTAAAATGTTTCATTCATTTATAAAAAGTTTTTTTCATAAATCTATGGCAAGTAACACAAGGGGTGCAGTTCAAACTACAGTGCTTCTGGATTCTGTGTTTCTTACCCAATTTTATAGGTCGATTAGATAAGAAAAACAATTAATTAGATAATAAAAGTAATAATGGAACTACCAATTGAAAAATGGTTTTTTTAAGTCTCACTTACATTTTAGAATAAAATTTTCTTAACTCGACTTAAGTTGTTTTGTCAAAAGTGCACAGACATATATTTATTGAGAGTTGAGAAAGTAAAGAAAAATTTTATTAAATAGTATTTTCTTATAAAAGCATTTGATATCTGTGAGTCTTATTTTCCTATTTTTTTTTTGTTTTTTTTTTTTTGTTCTATTATATTGTTGTTGTCTGTTTTCTTTTGAGACGTTTGTCTGCATATTTTCATCGTCATGTCTAACAACACTTCTGTCTGCATTGCTCAAAGTATTATTTATCTAAACATATTTTTAGTTAAGATATTTGTGTTACTTTTTATGAATGATTTATACAAGGAAAACTATTTACGTAGTAATAATAGTAAGTAAAAGATCATGTTGTGGGGAATTCGAAAGGGGGAATCGAATATAGATTTTTCTTAGATGCTAAAGTTATTATAACATAACCAGTGGCAACTGCACTACACTACACGTAGCATATGATGATGTTGTTTATGTTCGAGATACAATATTGTTGGTTTGTGAATGAATGAAGAATGATGATTTGATACCCCACTAAAAAAATTAATTGCGAACAATCTGTGTAATCATTTGTAAAAAATTATGTTTTTTTCTAACAGTAATAAACATTGTGAAATATAAAAAAGATTTATGTTTGAATCCAACTACATTTGAGTAGTAGAACTACTGGTTTTATTTCCATTTAATTCTGTTGGCATTTGGTTGTTGTAATTAAAGATTGTTTGTTGGATATTTTCTTGTTTATTTAAAACATATGTGTTTGTATAGCCTGTTTATTGAATACATATGTGTTTTATTTACAATTGCGTTTTGCTTGACATGTTCTTCAAATACGAATTTCCCCCCATTTTCTGTGGAACGTTAAAAATTTTTCCTTGAGATCATCTGTACTTTAGTACAGTTTAGTGGTTGTCACCCAATATACGATTTCAATTATTTTTATTATTTCAATTTCTTTTATGAGACTTTAAGTGATTGAAAATTATAACCAAAAGACAAGAATGTTTTTTTTTCATCTGTTAGCTACATACGGTTGCATATGCCGACGATCTAGCAGTTATGGTTGGTGGAAAGTTCGTCAGGCCCATCCAAGGATGTATGAAACTGGCTCTCATAACAACCTAGGCATGGTGCGATGAACAGTGGTTAGTCCCTAAATGAGGATGGTATTGAGTTTGGATCCTTAATGCTTTTTAGATCGGATATCAGTTTGTCAAGGAAGGTGAATTATCTGGGCGTGAATTTGGATAAGGACTTACCTGGAACAAGCATATAGAAATGAAGATACGGAAAGCAAAAACGATCATGCATTTGTGTAAACGAGATTGTGGCCGTTAGTGGGCAATCTCGCCAAAGAATGCATACTGGATTTACACAATGATGATGCGACCCATAATAACTTATGCATCTGTTATTTGGTGGCCAAAACCTCTCAGATTACAATTAAGAGTAAGTTAGATGGGGTACAAAGGATTGCTTGTTTAAGTATATGTAACGCAATGCTTACTGTTCCAACACAGGCAATTGAGGCAATTGAGGCAATGTAGGTATTGAACGGATGCAATGCCAGCTTTCCGTATGAAGAGCGATGATATTTGGCATGGCCTTGGTCCGAACATCGAGCATAAGAGTATCCTGAACCTAGTTAGTAAAGAGGTAAGGGAAGCTCAAATGCCGCTGGAATGCATGAGTAGAAGAATGATATCGAAAGACTGCATCGGACACTCTTTGCGGAAGGCGTTATGCACAATGAATGTATGGAGAACGACATCAGCATTTTCACTCATGGTTTTCTTATGGAATGTAGAGCAGAAGCAGGTGTATACAGCTGAGCTGAACTTGTCGTGTAGTCTCCTTTTGGGGGAGTACGTCTCAGTTAGATGGGGTACAAAGGATTGCTTGTATAGGTATATGTGACGCAATGCGTACTGCTCCAACACAGGCAATTGCGGCAATGTTGGTATTGAACGGCTGCAATGTCAGCTTTCCGTATGAAGAGCGATGACATTTGGCATGGCCTTGGGCCGAACATCGGGCATAAGAGTATCCTGGACCTAGTTAGTAAAGAGGTAAGGGAAGCTCAAATGCCGCTGGAATGCATGAGTAGAAGAATGATATCGAAAGACTGCATCGGACACTCTTTGCGGAAGGCGTTATGCACAATGAATGTATGGAGAACGACATCAGCATTTTCACTCATGGTTTTCTTATGGAATGTAGAGCAGAAGCAGGTGTATACAGCTGAGCTGAACTTGTCGTGTAGTCTCCTTTTGGGGGAGTACGTCTCAGTTAGATGGGGTACAAAGGATTGCTTGTATAGGTATATGTGACGCAATGCGTACTGCTCCAACACAGGCAATTGCGGCAATGTTGGTATTGAACGGCTGCAATGTCAGCTTTCCGTATGAAGAGCGATGACATTTGGCATGGCCTTGGGCCGAACATCGGGCATAAGAGTATCCTGGACCTAGTTAGTAAAGAGGTAAGGGAAGCTCAAATGCCGCTGGAATGCATGAGTAGAAGAATGATATCGAAAGACTGCATCGGACACTCTTTGCGGAAGGGGTTATACACAATGAATGTATGAAGAACGACATCAGCATTTTTACTCATGGTTTTTCTATGGAAGGTAGAGCAGAAGCAGGTGTACACAGCTGAGCTGAACTTGTCCTGTAGTCTCCTTTTGGGGGAGTACATCTCAGTTTACCAGACAGAATTGCTTGGGCAGCATGCGTTGATAATCTGCTAGAATGTCGGATGCAGGGAAGAAAGGTTCCCATTGCACTCGACAACCAGCCGGTAATAAAACGCATGAGAGAAGAATTCAGTATTCAGCACTGAGAGAGAATTCTGTATTATTTTATTTAATTAAACAAAATTTTTTTTTTTTTAATTTTTACTACTAATATTTTGAGATAATTAACCAAGCATAAGATCAATGACTCTTATCTTGTGAAACTGACCAGACTCTATGACGGTTATCCCCAGTTTAAAAGACTAATATGTTACAAAATTTCCCACTAGAGCAATGTCTGAGTTCACTAGTTTCAAGGAAGTAATAATTTCCCTGATAAGAATCCAAAGTACTGCAGTTTATATGCATTCCAAAATGCTTAATTTTAGAACAGTCTCCAACAAACTTTTCTGTGTAAACATTTTATTCTTAACTACATATAAAAATGACAAATAGTTATAAAACATGAGTATTTTTGTTCTTGAGATATATTTTCTTTACTTTCTTTTCACTTCTACATTTTTTAATACTAAGCACTGAAGTTAATGTGGGTTTCTTTTGTTTTTATTTGTACATACAGATATATATTTTTTACATTGTTTTCTCTATCTTTACAATTATTCAACTTAAAGAACGAGTAGTGTCTTGGTGTCTGCTAATCTTTTTTCATCATTAATTCTTTTGTAATTTCTTGACACATAAAAAATGTAGTTGTTTTTATGTCTATTCTGTAGAATTTACAAAATCCAGTTGTTGGTTTTGTTTATTCTTATTTCTTTACAACAACAACAACATGAACTAGGAGGCATACTTGTATCTGAAAGAATCATATTAACATACTACTCGTATCTATATAAAGATAAAAAGATATTTCTGTATACATAAGTATACCAAGTTGACCATATCTTTACCAGATTCTCTTTTATGAGTAAAACGCACTATATGAGAGACATATAGCTCAAACCGTCAAGATTTTTTTTTTAAATAAGTAGCGGGATAATCAAATAAGAGTATAAGAGCTGAAAGAAAACAACAGGCAAGACTGCACGTGTATGTCTCTCAAATAGTAATTAAAGACGGCTAATAAAAGTCTTATCATGAGGGTTTAAAAGAAATGTAATTTAAAACTGACGGTGTTCTTACCCCTGGCTGAATATGATACATCTACCAACGTAACAAACTCATTGCGAATCAAAAAAAAGCAATATTGGAACATAGCTGGCAGCACCATGTTGATAACCATCTAAACACTCTCTACTTCATTGCTGGCTTGAGTTGTAATGCAAGAGTGCACCGCATTATAACGTGGCGGCTGTGGTTTCGGCCCAAACCACAGACGCCTCCTTATTCCCCAAAGGGCCTCAGCAATAACCGATCAGAAGGACTGATGAAGTCGCCGGTTTCCCTTATAACAGTTGTTTAGACACTTGTTAGACCTCGAAAACTCTTCTCTTCCAGTTTTAGGTTTCGTGACCGCCTCGAGGACTTATAACCACTCCCCCCTCTATATATCCCAAAAGCATTAGTGTTAATTAGTTGAGAACCTCCAAGACAATACTATTATTTCAAGAGTTTGTCATTCATATTGTTATTGAAAATAATTTCTTGGAACTGCTGTTGAAAACATAATTCGTCTAAGACAATGCCAACTAGGACAATTTGGTTAACTGGGTTGTTTTCATGTAGCCTTATTTGTGTATGTAAAAATTTATTTTTATTGAATTTCAAGTACTTTTTCCCTCTATTTTATAGTACTTCATTTTTACTTTTTTCCACTGCTATCTATTTTATGCTGTAATGTTTAGTGTGTTTTTCTATAAATAGAGTTCAGAGTTCAATAAGTGTTGATATCTTCTATTTAACCTCATTTTATTCTACTTATATTTTTATCTGAGTTTTTGTATAGAATTAAATATCTAAAGTACATTTTGGAAATATACATTTGGAAATATAATATAAAAATAATGAAAAAAAAAACTTTTTTAACAGCAGCCAACTGAACAAAGTTCATTTGAAAATTATTCTATAATTTGTAATAAAAGTCGTATTGTTGAGTTTTTTTTTGGGGGCACTAGAGATACAAAGGCATTGAAAATTATGTATTTTATAGATGCTTAATTGGTAGTAAAATTAATTACCAAGATTAAAAAAAAACTGTAAGAAACTGTATAATGTGCGTCTTTTAAAAAAAGCGGGGGAAAATATCGTATTAAAAATATTTTTCGAATTAATTAATACGAAAAATATCATATAAAAAATAATACGATATTTTATTTACATTTATTTTTCATTTTGCAAAACAAAAAGAAATTACATCAAACATAAAGTGCTGTTTCTTGGAAGCTTAATTTAAAAATTTTAATTAAAATGATCATCGTGGAAATTCCATTCCATTTAGTTTTCATTTGTAAATTTTAGTTTGGCTAAGAACAGTAAGTACTACACATGTTTTTTTACGAGTTTCGTGCAGATGTAAAGACTTGAAAGTTAAAATTGATTTATTTTTAGTTGTTTACACTAGCAAGTTGAGAAATTATGTCTACAATGTATTGTTTTTTATCACCAATAAAACCGCTTCATTGGTGTTTTTTGAGCTGAATATTTTAATGCAAATCGTTTTAGCCGTCTGAACAATCATGAATGCTTCTCAATCGAAAGAAGTGCTTTCATTTAAGAAAGTATTTAAATGAAAAACAATAAAATTTTTCGTATTAATTAATATAAAATTAGCCGTTAAAATGCAGTTAATGCATGTTTGTAATTCTTTTGTTAACAGAAAAAACACTCAGGCAACTTAAAGTGATAGAGTAAGGAAGCTAAGCAATGAATATAAAGCTGCATGCAAAACGACCCTATGAAAAATCGCCCAAAAAAAAAAAAAAATGAAAAATTTCCGAATGAATAATCATCCTAAAAAAATTTAAAATTGCCCCAAAAAAATGGAAATTTGGCCCAAAAATTGTGAAAACATATTAAAATATAAATAAATTATTATGAATACAAAAATGTCAATTTGTTTTGTAAGGGCATCGTTATAGGTTTAATTCATCGAGCAAGCTTTAAGCTTGCAACTTTTGTTTGTAATTTTAGATCAAAATCCAAGGAAGCAACGACACCTGCTGCTCGTGGTGGTGCGGCTAAAGGAACGCTGCGTAACCGTAGTCACGGTCGCTATAACCATTGCTAAATTAAACCTCGGATTAAAATTAATTAAACCGTTGATTTAATTCATTGAGCAAGCTTTGAGAAAAAGTTGTATGTAATCTGTGATCACAGGCTGGGGGGCTACTGCGTATTTCGATTTGAAAGAAATCTTTTTCGAAACACAATGTTAAAGTCATACAAATTCGAATGATTTCCTTTTTTGAATCGAAATACGCAGTAACCCCCCTGTTAGAAAGCTTTTTTCCAAGTTAAATATATTGTTGCCAATGTACCCAAATAAATTATTGTATGCGTTCAATCAAATAAATATGAAAGGAAATACATATATGTATGTGACTAAAAAATAATAAAGGTAAAAATAGTTTGCTAATATGAGATGAAATTAGTTATTTAAATTAATAAATTAATTATTGTTTATTCTAAAATTTATAAAAAAATTTTTATAAAATATAAAAAATCGCGCTTTTTTAAATTTTTACAATAAACACATTTATAACAATAATTATACATACATATACAGTTAAACCTCCCACAACGCGGTAGATAGGTTCCTAAAATTTTCCGAAATCGCGTTATATGTGACTTTAACTTCATACAAAAATTAGAGTTTGGTTCCAAATCGGAAAGTTGGTTTTTATAAGGTGTATACTTAATATATTTTTGTATTTATTTAGTGAGTCATAACAACATAATTTGATAACAAAATAAAAATGGATTTTTAAATCTACTTAACATATTAAAATTTTATCCCTCTTCATCACTTATTATGATTTGAACATGTCTCGAACGTTTTGTTAGTGGTCGTGCTAATTCAAAATCCGAGCTTGATCAACTTTCAGATTCAGGTAACCTTTCGAAGATTACTTTTATTAATGTCCGTATGCTATAAGTTATATTGAGGAGTTTTATTCTCTATATCCGTGTGCTGTGATTCTTACGACTTCTTTATTGTAAATGACATAAAAAAAGTAAGTTCCCAAAACGCCTCTTGAAACTTTATTTATGGGGAAGAGCCTTTTTAATAAAAATCGTAACGTACAATAATAAAAGCAAGAAAGAAAACACGATCACAATTTGTATCTCGGCTTTTGTTATTGTTCGCAGTGGTAAAAATAATAAATATTTGAAAGAATTCGCATTGTGAGAGTCGCGTTAGAGGAAAATTTCCTCATTTTGCGAACCGCGTTATAAAAGTACCGCGTTGTGGGAGGGTTACCTGTACTTCAACTCATATAATTAACTTATTTACAACATTATAACTAGAAATATTTAATAGTATTAAAGAAACAAAACAGATTCTATTTTTTGCCCAAAACAATTTACGTAAATAATCAGAAGACTGCCACTAGTACAATTTTAAATGTGATCTTAATATATTTTCTGTAAAGTCCGAAACTAAATTGCTTATTTTTCTAGTTTATATCGTGATAAATGTGTAATGTTAAAACTCTTGTAATGTTAACAACTTATTATTAATGATAATTTTCTATTAAAAATATATCGTTTTTAAGACCATTATTTTTACACGCTTATTGAAAAATTTCTTCATCATATAAAATTGCTCAAAAATAGGTGATCTTTCATAAAAAGATTTGGGTAATTTTTCTTTCTAAAAAATCGACCAAAAATATAAAAATAAATAATTCTCCAAAAACGACGAAAAAACACCCAAAATTTTTTGGGTTACTTTTCATATGAAGTATTACCCAATTTTGTATGAAGATTTCTGGGGCTATTTTTAAGCAACTACTTGTTTTTGACAAGCCGGACAATTTATTTATCGTTTCTAATAAGCAATCGTTTCTATAAAATTATTATGAATATAACAATAAATTGATTATTATAAAAAAAAATTAAATGTCAAATTAAAATTGTTTCCTGGAAGTCAGAAAGCTTTTCCAACTACACAGCTATCAGCAGCTGTACATACATTTGAAGATATAAACAAAAAAATACTTGAAATTACAACATTTGCAAAATAATAAACTCATTCTAGTATCCAAGTAGCTTAAACAAAATGTGGTTTGTCACAATCATTGAACACTAGTTATGTGCAAGCACTTTAGAATCACAATTCGATTACATATGTATGTACATATACTGGATGCTAAAATTATTGGTGATACAGAAAATTATCCAAAAACAAGTTCTAGAATTATTTTTATGTCCCAACTAAATGTTAAAAAATTATATTTTCCGAAAACAAACTCCATATCCAAATATTGTTAAAAGAAAATCAAAGCTAACTTTTATTTGTATTAATTCAAGAACAATTTCTAAATGTTTTCCAAAACGTAAAAATATAAATCGATAAAAATGCACAAAAAACATAATTCTTGCAAAAAAACCGACTACAAAACAAATATATATATATCAATTCTAAACTAAAATTTTAAAAGGAAGTAATCTGTAAGAAATAGTACTCAAATCAAATACTTCTATACTCTTTGCTCTAACGGACAAGTAATATACGTTCTGTACATTCAAATGTCTATCCATAACGACAAATTACGTCAGATATCAGGACACCCTTTATTTTTTTACAGTTATTATTACTGACACAGTAATAAAAAGTAAAGGTTCCAAAGATATGGCCATATAGCTTAAACAATATCACCTAGGGGACACCCTTTAATGTACAATTTTAAATTATACACTTACTTTAAAGGACAGTTTCTTTGTTAATTTCAAATGTCTGTCTAAAACGGTTCAAAAGTTTGGCCATATGCATCAATTTACATCAACTTTTGAGACACCCTTTAAAATTTTAAATATTTATAAATTTTATTAAACGGGTCATAGTAGTGGAGATACTCTCTAATTTTCAAGTGTTTGTCTATAACGGTTCAAAAGATAGGGCTAGATAGGTTAAATTATATCAATTATGGGGACACCCTTTAGTTTCCAAATTTAAATTATATACTTGATGTTATAAAGGACTTAGAATTACAGGTTCTTTGTAAATTTCAACTGTCTCTCTGTAACGGTTCAAAAGTTCGGCAATATACATCAAATTACATCAACTATTGGGACACCCTTTAACTTCTAATTATAAATATTTAATTTCTGATTGTAAATATTGGACATTCTGTCCAATTTTCAAGTGATTGTCTACAATGGTTAAAATGGCTCATATATTTAAATTGACGTCACATATGGGGACACCCTTTAATTTTTAAGTTTATTTTTTTTATTAATTTCTGTTATTGGCAGCTATAGTGATATGCAGTTTTTTAAAATTTTAAAAGGGTGCCCTTTACGGTTCATAATACACGTAAAAAACACGTATGTTGTATGGGGACACCCTTTAATCTTCATTTTTAAAATCGGTTCAGAAATGACTGAGTTCTGCGGGCACAAACATAAAAAAAAGCAATATTCAGACGAATTGATAACCTCCTTCTTTTTTTGAAGTCGGCTAAAAAGCAATAAAAGTGGGTAACAGGGTTCCCTGATATTTTGAAAATTTTCATCCCCAAAATTCCCCAAAAAAAAATTTTATTGTTCCAAAATTTATTGTAATAAATATATAAAAATATTTGTATTGTAATAAAATTATACAAGTTGATTGAGTTTTTACCTCGGCATTTTTGGGGATGGATTAAAAGGGATACAACAAATTTCGAAAGACTGATTGGTAGATCTCTATCAGTGTGGGGGTTTGATTCCCACCAAAGGTGTTTTCTGCAAACAAGCAGACTACTTTTGAAATTTATTTAATATTTTATTAGTTTATTTGCCGAAATAAACTTGGTAGTTGGTATGCAAAGTGAGTTCTAAAAGCAAGGTCGTTTCTGCGGCATCTTGATATGTATAAACTTTTGCCCAAATTATCCGAGGTTGATTTTACTTTTTAATGGCATATTTCTTAATTGTGATTTATATATGAATGTTTCTTAAAACACTGCTATTTACTGCTGGTTGTAGTATATCATTATTTATGTTATCGATTGTAACACACAATTTTTTGTAAAATATAAGAAATGTGCAATAAATTTTTCAGTTCTCTCTTAAAATCGTAAGCAAGATCCATTTCATCCAGGGTAAATTCAATTAATGATTTTTTGTTGCTTAAATAATTTTCGTTACGCTTTTTTTATCTTTATTTATAAGTCATACTTTAGATTTTATATAACAAACATTTAAAATAATAATAAAATTAAAATAGTCCAAATAAGAATCCCCTAAAAATCCCCAAAATGTTAAAGTTATCCTCAACGAATTCCCCAAACCAAATTTTTAATCCCCATTTGCAAATAAAAATCCCCGATTCGTGGATAAATCCCCTAATCTGACAACACTGGTGGGTAACATACGCACAGCAAAAAAAAAAATAAAATAAATAAACAAACAAAATATGAAATAACAATAAAACTCTTTTTAATTAAAGTACTAGTATATTTAGGACAAAATGACAAATAAAACAGGGATGGTAAATTCAATATTATGACTTGAGTTGACTTGAAGGAAAAATTATAACGAAAATTTATTAAACTTTGTTGATCGAAGCTAATTCTCATAACTCGTACATAACTTCGGGTATAAAAACGTTTTTAAATCTAGAGAACGTAAACATAATCTCAAAAGGGTACTAAATTGGTTAGTACAAAGTACTAATTTAAAATTCAGCTTTCCATGCCTGAAATGATAAACAAATTAATGAATCAGTACGCCAACAATTATAAAAAAAACAACGAAAAACAAAATAGATAATGCCGATTTTCTATTACTAACATGGAAAAACAATTGTTTCTGTAAACAAAAATTTCATGATCGTTGTAGACTTTAGTAAATATAGCTGAAAAACAACAAGCAATAGCCCGATTACATTCAGAGACAAATTTCCATATAATATAAAAAAAACACTATAAAATTTTGTTAAATTGTATGTACATATGTATGTATATGGAAACTATGCAAAATCGAAGCTGGTGGTTAGAGATGTTTAACAACACGGCACTATTTTGCGTCTGCAATACAAGGTTTTACATTAAACATCTAATGATAATGCTTAGAAATTATTAATTTATTGGCTAATTGGTTAGCATTGAAAATAAAGTTAATAGAATTTTCATTAGCTAATAAAATAGGCAATTAATTAGTCAACATTATGAGTTACTCCCAAGCGGATTTTAAAGTAAACCTAAGCCTAGTTACTTATCAGTTGTAAAACAACTAAAACTAAACTTAGTAAAAACTTTATATATCTATAATGATTCTTAAACTAGCTACGTAGCACCGAACTATTGATAGAATTCTTAAACCGTCATATTTTTAATTCGCTTTCAATTCGATACTGACTACCTTATAATTTCATGGAACTACTTCGGGAGATATACCTACACGCAAAGAAAAAACATGGTTATTGTATGATCACGACAACCACCTTATGTTCTCTGCAACAATACATGTTTGTTGTGAATAAATTATAGTTATTGTAAATAATAGTTTGGTCACGATAAACAAGTTTTTGTTAACAGTTTATCTTAGATTATGGATACCTCAACCATGTTTTTTCTTTGGGTGTATTAGAGGAAGAAGTACAGTTTTATTGTTTATTAATCCTATAACTATATAAATTGTGGAGAGCTATTGCCAATTCAACAATCTGGCAACCGTCACTTCAATAATTAATAAATTTATTTTAGAACATTTTAAGTTCCATATTTACTCTTTTTTATTTTTAAGTTCTCTTATTATATTCGTAGTTGTACTAGTTGTTGTGCTCCCCATCGAACACACTAAGTACGAAATAGGTTATCGAGAGTTATCAGTTCAAAACTTAACAAAGAATGTGATTAAAAAGAGGACACAACAAACACACATATTTGTGGTGACAATAAAAGCAGAAACACAAGCTTAAATAACAGAAAGAAAGAAATTACTAAAATAAAAAGTAAACACAGAAGGTACATTTAAAAACATTAGGATGGCCAGCCTTTATTTTTTATAAAATGTGAGAAATTTTATAAACCGTCACGACAGCCAGTGGTTCAAATTTTTTTTGTCATGCTCTGCGAAATAACATATGGTTCGGCAGAACATCCCAAAAAAAAAAAAAAAAACGTTGAAAATGCCCGCATATATTTTGATATTTTGAAGCGGTACTTTTATTAGGTTGGTTTTTACATAATGCTTTCAAAAAATTATATTTGATTTATTTATTCTTATAAAGAAAATATAAAATAAAACCAATGATTTCTAAACATCTCAATTAAACCACCTTTCCGGATGCGGTATATCATCGTTCCGGTAAACTTGCGGCAAAGTCCTTAATAGAGGTGCCTATTATGAGCAATTTTCGATCTTCTACTACAGTCGAAAGAGCTGATCGAACGAATAGCGCTATTGTGAATTTGGCTCAATTGGATTATTCACAATAGTATATACATATTTATCAGCTGCCACTATAAATAAAAATTGAATTACTAATTTATAAAGAAAAAAAATTAATTAATTATTAAAAATATGACTAATTTGCTGTTGAACTAACGGGTAGCCACCATACAATTTAGCTCCTTCGTGTTTTCTTCTCATTTTTTGAGGCTTGAAATTTTGTGCATATTGTTTTTGCCAGCTGAGGGTTGTGTTCCATTAGAAAAACGAGCTTTCCAATTGTTGTTTTGTACTTACAACCTTTGACCTGCATGAAATTAAATTAAAATAAAATAATTTACCGCTGGCCGCTAGGGAAAAGAGAACTAACATATGCATCGTCACGTAACTAGTTCATAAGAGATAGGGACCGGTTCGATTTCTAATATTTTCTATGAAAAAAAAAACATTATCATGGTGATGGCGGAGGAGGTAGCCAATTGATCTTGTTTCGAAATTTTGAAATAGGTCTAAGATGCAGCCTCAACATGCTTGTTCAGTAAATTGCTTATTTTTTAACACTTTTAAACCAGTTAGCTAATGTGTCCTTTATTTACGATGCATAACTTTTTGTATCACATTTACTTTGACCAGCCATGGCATAGGTGCGATCAAAACAATTATCAGCAATTTCCTACAGGGAACTAATACCTTTCTTGTGTTTGTAAGCAAAGGGCATACGCATAGGAAATTTAGGAGTGTTAATGTTAGATTAATTTATTAATTAAAAAATAAGCTAAAATTTCATCAATAAATGATATTATAATAACACTAGCAATTACGAAGGTTTCAGTTTGTTTTATATTTTAGTTAAGTATAAGTACATACATACATGTCTACAACAGTATTGTGGTACAATTGTACCAAATTTGGTACAAACGACACATCAGCGATACACTGGTACACTTCATGCTTTTTTTTGGTACAATTTCATATAAAAATGATTTAATATTTTTTTTTTATTTAATTAATATATTTTACTTTTTCTTTCAATAAAAAACATTTCTAATTTCACAGTTCTCCAATCCTGTTTAGAACCAACTAAACAACATTCTTGATTTATGTTCAGGATTATTATTATTATTTACTTCGACAATCCTTTTGTGTATAAGTAAAGGTAATTTAGTTTGCTGAACTACAGCTAAGTGCTTAATTTAGCTCATCAATTTACCTTTACCCAAATTTTAGATACCTTAAGATTGAAAAAATTTTTTTTTTCTTAATGCCAAATTTTGGTACAATTTTATCATTGGATTGGAAAGATAGCCATATCCCAACACTGGTCTACAGTCATATTTGTTTTTATGATATGATTGTGATAATGTTCTGTTTGTTATTTTATTTGAGAATTTGATAAAGTATGTATATAAAATTAAAAAAAAGAAAACAAGAAGTAAAGAGCACAAAACTATACGTATTCAAATTGTATGCCGTGCATACTTTTCTCTTGAATGAATCATTAGAGACGAAACTAACAGCAATTAAAAAAAATATAATTTCTTGAACTTTGCCTAATATTTTTTTTTTATTTAATTATTTATTAAAAAAAAAATAGATTATAGGTTATAATCGTTCTCAGAAAACATTCTTCAATTTAAAAAAACAAAACAAAAAATACCTACAGTTTGTTAAAAAATTTTCATACAAGAATTTATTTAACTTTAAACCTCAGATGGTCCTAAAAAATAATAAATTATAGATATATGTATGTATAAACACACATAAGTCAATGAAATAATTCAAAAAGAAGAAACTCATAAAACCACAAAATTTTATGAATGACAAAAGAGCTTAATTTAAAATAAAAAAAATAATAAAAACAAAACAAACTTACCGCTTTTTTATGTTTAATAATAAAAGAAACAAATTAAATTTTTGTTAAACTGACGCACAAGAATGAATTAATGAATGAAAATGTTAAAAATCACTACGTGGTTTGTAAACCATAAATATTTTTTGTTTAAGAATTAAATGTAAAAGAAGAATTATTTAAATAAACATTTTTGTTGAACACTTAAATTTTGTTATTTATTTTAAAATTCTTTTTCTGTATTTGCTTCACTATTACTAATTATTTTTGCTTGTTGTTTTAGAAAAAGTAAAAAAAAAAAATTTTTTTAATTTTGAGTAAGATATTTTTTTGTTTAAAATTAATTTTAAATATATAAAATATTTTTTATAATGATTTAATTTTTTTCCAAAAATTATTTTAACCATATGGTATTTTTTTAATTGAAACACTTAGATTTTTTCTTAAATGTTGTTTAAATTATATATATTTTTATTTATAATTCATTTGTAATAAAATTTTAATATAAATTATTGTTTTTGCCTTTTTTCTTCAAATCTCAATTCACTTGTTTGATATTTTTTTTATTCTGTAACTTAATCACGTTTTAATTAATTTGTTTTGGAAAACTATTTGAAATTGAGACAGAAAACACAAATATTGGATTTTTTTTTTTAATATCCCAACAAACATATAGGTTAAATTTAAAAACACTTCTATGAAATCAACTATTTAAATGTCAAACGTTTACACAGTATTTAAAACTGATCAAAAATAAACAAAATTTTGAAATATTTTTAATTATACTCAAGACGAATAAATAAAAGCAGAAATTAAATAAAATTCATTTACTATTCAAATTTTAAAATATTATATTATATTATTTTGAATATTAGATATTATTTTTTAAGTTATTAACTATAACTTTTGACGTTTTTGCTAGATTTATTTAAGTAATTGGTAATCTTTTGGTAATTGGCATGATTAGTGTGATATTTTATTATTTTTTTTAGTAAAAATTTCTATACACTTGGCTCCAATTTTTGCAAAAATTAAATGCAAATAATAAATAATATAAAAAAAAAAATTGGTGTGAAAAAAATCATTGGTTAAACCATAGTCGTTAGTTAAGTAAGAACTGTGCATTTGGGCCTTAGACTTTTATATTTAATCTTATCAAAACAAAATGTTTCGTAATATTTGTAATATATTCGTAGTTGTTTACTTTTTCTGTTGTATTTTTTTCAATACTTTTGCAAGTTAAAAATAAAATAAAAACTGACAAAAAGTTTTCAAAGCACATACATATTCTTAAAAATTTATTTAAATTTTTTGTTATTTCAAGCCACTTTTTTATCCATAAAAGAGATGTTTTGAATTTGTTAGATATTTTCTCGATTCTTATTATTGAACTGTGAGATAGGCATATACTTTTTCAATAGGTTGTATTAGCAGTACTCGGAAGATATTTTACTTTAATTTTATAAAATTTTATCACTCATAATGAATCTTCATGTCTTTAATTTTTTTTTTCACAATTTCACATTTTTATTACAATTTTTAAATTTATAAAAATTTAATATTTAAGTATAAGATGGATGTTGGTCCGATAATCTAAAAATATTCAGATCTTCACACCTCACACTTCAATCACAATTTTTAACTACACATAGATATAGGTACCTACATAAATCAGTATTTTTAATCTAAAAAAGTATTATTCTGGTTTATCTAAAATTTTAATTTTTCCAGTGCGTTAATATCTATTTCAAGCTTAAAAATGTTTTATTTTAAATTTTATAATTTCATTAAATTCATCAAATTATGATAAATATTTATATTGATATTTTTAGGCTGGCCCTTTCAAAAATTTGTTTTTTTTTTTGATTTGATAAAAAAAATATCACTGTCAATTTAATTGAATTGAAATTAAAACATCTCCTTATTGGATAGAGGTTACAGAATTATAATTGTTATTAATTACAAAAAACCTAATAATAAATGTGTGACTATATGTTTGTTGGGATGCTTCAATTGCTATAGCTTTTTGTTGTTATTAATTAGTTAAGCACTATGTTTTCAATTTTTTCTATTTCTTAAAAGAACTTTGAAATCTCCATTTCGTTAATTTTTCGACGTAAAAATTACATTTCCTTAAAGCACACTTCTTAGATTTTTTTATTTTATTTCACAAAATTTTTTGGATTTTTATTAAAGAAATATTTTCATTTTTTATCATAAAAATATTTTCATAAATAATTTTTTACAATTCAATTTGTAGTTGATTGTTTAATTAAATATATACAACACATTTAATTTAATTAGTCGCTCGTTATTTCATTACTTTTATTTGTTTTTCTGTTATTTTTTTTATTAAAAATTTTAAACACTTAAAACAATCTTCTACAACAAAAAAAAAAATTTTTTTTCTATAAATAAAATTAAAAAAACACTGGCGTACACTTTTAATAAATGTATTTGCTTTTATTTATTATTCATAAATTGTTGTTTTTGTTGTAATTACGAACGCGCGCGCATCTAAAACACGTTTCCATTTAACCGCCGTTAACGAGTTCACTCATTGGCATATGTTTGCCGACTAAATGATCATTCGTTTCGAACATCTGTTTTTCCAGCAACAATTCAGCAGAAATCACTCAAAGCAATTTGTTCCAACTGTTTGATCATGCAAGGTTTGAGCGTTTTGAGACCATCAAACGTGTTGTTGCAACTAACTATTGCCTGTTTCTTTTGCAACTTTTTGTTCAGCATGTTTGTTT
>OX451215.1:81732627-81958328 GCA_949628195.1 Phasia obesa
GAAAAGGGAATGAGAAAAATTTCCAGTGGATATTTTAGTTAGAAGGGGAACAGGGAATGGGGAGATAATTTCCAGGGAATTTCTATTCAAAAGGGGGTTGCGTATACCTACATATATTTAGGCACTTGAATTGAGAGCACATATTAAAAACATAGCCGATTAAGAATTTTTAAAATTAAATAAAATGTAAACGTAGGCTTACATTTTACATATATATTTGTTTTATTTTATATTCTTCAAACCCTCATAAAAATACCTATTACAAAACAAACTATCAAGACGACGAAACAATGTTCAGTATCATGCACTTTTGTTTTAATCAAAGTGAAGGCAAACAACATCATCATATTTATGATTTAAATGATTTTAACAACTTATCATATCTTGAACAATTCTAAGAATCTTAATTTTGTGTATTTTTTGTCTCCAGTAATTTCCTTCATGTGTACTCAATGCCCATGTTTTATCGGTTTAACATTAGATTAAAACAAGTAAAACAAACAAACAAACTAACAACAAACTAATAACAGAAACCTTAAAAATAGTAAATAAAAGAAATTAAATATTTTAAATTAAACACACACTTTAGCATACGTATGGTAAAACGTTTGTTGAGTGTAACAAAATACATATAAAAGAATTTACATATAAAAAGTATGTGCATATCAACTACTAAAACTACTACTATTATGTATTCTGTAGGTACTACGAGTATAAAAAAAGAAAACAACGTAACAATTAGAATTCAAAAACATCTTAGCAATGAAGTGTGGAATTAAGATAAAACTACGAATACGAAGGAGAAGGTATCCTAAGCTGCAGTGTTATAATCGAGATATCACTTAAATTCAGAAATAATTTTCATCCGTTTATTTTCTCTAACAACTCAATAGGATTGAAAGAATATTTTTTTTACCAAATTAGGTGAATAATTTTTTAAGAAAATAGCGAAAAATTGTTATTTAGATACTAACAGAATGTTTATGCCCATAGACATATAATAAAATAGTAATTCATTTCCGTTTGTCTGCCTGCTTTTAATTTGTGTTCGCATCACGTAAAAACTACTGGATGGATTTTAACATAATTTTGTGAGGAGGTACCTTAGTATCCTGATTCCAATATAGGATACTCCTTTTCTGCAGTTAAAAACGTAATTTCCGGTTTACAGGTACGGTTTAAAACTGGGGTATTTTAAAAACTATTGCGTAATAACGAGTGATTTTTTAAGAGCTTGAGAACTTTTTTTAAAAAAAAAACACATAAAATTTGTTCTCATCTCATCGGTTCTTTATTTGAAACGTTAGATTGGTCCATGACATTTACTTTTTGAAGATAATTTCATTTAAATGTTGACCGCGGCTGCGTCTTAGGTGGTCCATTCGGAAAGTCCAATTTTGGGCAACTTTTTCGAGCATTTCGGCCGGAATAGCCCGAATTTCTTCGGAAATGTTGTATTCCAAAGCTGGAATAGTTGCTGGCTTATTTCTGTAGACTTTAGACTTGACGTAGCCCCACAAAAAATAGTCTAAAGGCGTCAAATCGCATGATCTTGGTGGCCAACTTACCGGTCCATTTCTTGAGATGAATTGTTCTCCGAAGTTTTCCCTCAAAATGGCCATAGAATCGCGAGCTGTGTGGCATGTAGCGCCATCTTGTTGAAACCACATGTCAACCAAGTTCAGTTGTTCCATTTTTGGCAACAAAAAGTTTGTTAGCATCGAACGATAGCGATCGCCATTCACCGTAACGTTGCGTCCAACAGCATCTTTGAAAAAATACGGTCTAATGATTCCACCAGCGTACAAACCACACCAAACAGTGCATTTTTCGGGATGCATGGGCAGTTCTTGAACGGCTTCTGGTTGCTCTTCACTCCAAATGCGGCAATTTTGCTTATTTACGTAGCCATTCAACCAGAAATGAGCCTCATCGCTGAACAAAATTTGTCGATAAACACATTTCGAACCGAACACTGATTTTGGTAATAAAATTCAATGAATTGCAAGCGTTGCTCGTTAGTAAGTCTATTCATGATGAAATGTCAAAGCATACTGAGCATCTTTCTCTTTGGCACCATGTCTGAAATCTCACGTGATCTGTCAAATACTAATGCATGAAAATCCTAACCTCAAAAAAATCACCCATTATTAGACGCCAATTGAATAAAATTTGTATTAGATTTGCATTTTTACATTGTGGAATAATAACGTTATTAAAATAGTTTAAACACTTTCAACAAACCTTTGCAAGAATTTTTACAATTTTATATCAATTTTAAAATTGTATCCAGGGATGGGTAACTTTATATAAAGTAAATAATTAAACCATAACTGAAGAATTATAAAAGTAATAGTCATACAATTGGTGTGGAATACTTTCAAAGCAAAATCGAGCAAAATATTATCAGGACGCCCACGACGCACATAAGGGTATTTTGCCAATCTAGCCGGACATAACTTTTTTTTAAGCTTATATTGGGTCGAAAAATGTACTGAGTGCCCCTAGGTTAATGAAACTTTGCAGAAAAATCTGTTATGGGCATAGCCTGTTAAAGCTATAAAATAGGGAAAATCGGACCGAGGAGAAAAAAGTTCCCCGTGGAAGAACTATTCCTACCTCTGAAAAATCCATTTTTTTTTTTTTTTTAATTTTCCCGTCATTTTGTTTAGCAATTTCAACTTTTAAGGTCAAAGAATGTTCAAAAACTTAAAGTTGGACTCAAGAGAATCTTAAATGCCATTTTTATCCCCGCCCCCTTTTGTGGGCGGTGAAATAAAAGAATCTTTGAAAAAATAAGGTAATTACTAAAAGAAATGGATTTCATACTACTTAAAACCATAAAAATTAAATTTTATGGGCAGGGGGAGGTATTCCTGCAATCTCACCCCCAAAACGTCCCTGTGAAAATTTTTTTTTGTTTTGCCAATTCCCTAAAATATTAATTTTTAAGCTTTCCAATGCCAAACCAATCCCCGTCTCCCAAGAATATTATTAAAAATATATTTTTGTAATTTGATACTTTATAGTCTTTTATTTATCGGAAAATAATTAATTTATTCATAGTAATAACTTATTTTTGATTGTAACGATAAATTTTATTGAAAATTATAACAATTAATTTATTAAAAACAACTTCTCCTTTCCACTAAGATGATGATGAGTGCCATGGTTCTTCTTCGTCTGATTTTTCAAAGACCTCTTCCGAATCTGAATCTTCTTCAGCGTTCAGTACAGGTGGAAGCATGAAAGAAATTGCTTCTTTCGTAAAAGGTAATGACCTTTTATTGGAGCGGGTCTTATACTAGTAAAGAGTGGGTCAGAACTTAGCAAAAGCCTATGAATATGTTACACTGAACCCTTGCAATATTTCTAGGAAAATTCTGCCTGTAAAGCCAGAAATGTTTTTTCGTGTCTCAGCCGCTTCTTCTGATAACAGCCTATTAGGCAACAATGCCTCATTCATAACAGTTGCACCATGTATTAAAATCTTGTGCATTGTAGGTGTCATAGGATGCCACTCATATAGAGAAACGTAAAGTTTTGCAGTATCTAAGCAACAATCGGCAAACTCGTGCATTTGCATTTTGTGACCACTTGATATTACTTCAGTAATAACTTTGATTCGGTAAATCAAATCAAACTCAATTCCAGTTATTTCTACAGCTAATTCAGGACTGCAAAAAAATCTTCTGCTAGTGTTACCATCGTCGGTGTTTCCAAATCCAGCTTTCGGTACACCCACTATTAGCCCTAATTCACTTCTAAATTTTTCTTGGATATTTTTTTTCCTCGCGTTAACAATGGCTTTGTCCGCATCAGATTTTATTTGCCATTTTTTCACTGTCAGTTTATATGACGTAATATGCTCTCAAATAGGCGAATTCTGGCGTGCAAAGTATATAGTCCGAAAGAAAGCCATCTACGTCTATATCTCTTTTGATATTTAAATTGTTTTTTGTACAGGTAATAACAGTGTTAGATGTAATGATTTAAATTTAAATTAAATATTGACCTATCCAAGATAAGAAAAAACATAAAAAGGTAAACTTTTCAAAAAATCGCAAAAAAATGGCGGAAAAACGCGCAACGTTTTTTTCGCAGTATAAGAGTAGAGATCGAAAATTTTATACTGATATATAACATTTTTAGAATCGCCATGGAGATCACTCTTAAAAAGGTTTTCACTTTTTTTTGACAAAAAATTTTACAATAAAAAAGTTTTTTTTTTTAATTTTGAACGAAATTTTTTATGATTAAAAATTAAAAAAAAAATTTCTATAAATCAACATAAGTAGCTACTAATAAAACCTTTCACAGAAAAAAATACAATACAATACAAAATCTTTATTCGTTTAGCCACCAAAAAATATATTGCAAACCTTTCAAAATCGTTTAAAGTCAATAAAAACGTATGCGATTTACTCAACATTCCTGATTGTAACAGTGTCCCAAAACAAATCTCAAGCAAAAGCCTTGAAAATTCACTATACGGTGCAGAATTTGGTTATCTGTCAAGCTGCGTACTTACATTTTTATATTTCTCAAAATTAATTTTTGGCCTAATTTTCGGCTAGATTGGCAAAATACCCCTCTGTGCGACTTGGCGGGCACAGCTAGTAATATATAAAACTTACTTGAAATGTAATTTAGAACTACTTTAAAAAAACAAATGTTCTAAACTAAATATTTAATATATTTTATTTAATATGCATATTAGTATTAGTGTCTAGTTAGTTATCTATTTAACCAACAAAAAAGTTATAAAATAGAATACGAGAAATTTTATTCCAATCATCCATATTTCTTTACAATGAAGTTAATAAATTGTTGTTAAAATGTTAGAGCTAATTTAGTTTGAAACTTAACACTCTTTTGAATAAATTTGTTTTAAAAAACCCTGAAAATAAACTGAATTTTTTGTAATTTCCTTCTGATTAGTGGGAAACAATAAACCTAATAATTAGAAGGTGTTCCGTTAGAGACGTTTTATATGGTCTAATTTTTGAAACATAATAGATAGACTCTTGAAATTTTCACGGAAGATATGTTGCTAAAAATAAAAGGGGTTCCGACATTGATTTTTTTTCACGTAGGTAGACTCTTGGTATATTCATAGAAAGGAAATTGTCATGGCCGCTGTTGCAAAGAATAAAATTAAAGGGTGTTCCCACAGTGACGTCCAAATTGTATACGACCTAATTTTTTTAACCATAATAGGTAGACTCTTGAAATTTTTACAGTAGATGTGTTGTTATCGCCTCAATAACATATTTTTCACTTATATTGCTTTATTTTTTGAAGCGCAATAGGTAGGCTCCAGATATTTTCATAGATAGTCCTTATATTTGTACAGTAATGCGGTGACAACTAAGATTTACACAGATTATATTTTACAAAATCTACTGTAACAACAAATAAAAAAAATAAATTTAACAAAAATAAAAGGGTGTGTCACGAATTTGATTAATTTGACCATCTCACACAGCGCACTTAGTATTATGCTCTAGTATAAAAATTAATCAAAAAATATATTTCATAAGACTTGAACAAATTAACAACTTGTATATTTAAAGATGTGAACAAATTAACAACTTTTATATTTAAAGATGTACAGAACATCGTAAGGAACAATGCGAGTGTAAGCCTGACTCAGACTTGACTGATTTATTTAAAAATATAATTTGAAAACCCTGAAAAAAAATATTTTTATAATTATTTTTTTTTTTAACTTAAGGTCTTTTTTTTAATATTTTTCATTCGTTTAAAATTTTTCATTCAATTAAATATTATAAAACTATTTTTATTTCCTAACGATGCATCCCAATGGTGTAGTGAAATATGGAAAATAAAAATACAATTAAAAACATGGCATATCAAGGTGATAGCGTAAGGGAGAGAAATATCTTCAAACATTTCTTGATTTTCTTTATATGGATTTTGACAGTAATAATTATTTTATTCTTTCTTAAAATACATGATTAATGTCAAACTTTATATAAAAAAAATTTTAAAAATTTCTCTTTAATATTAGTTCCGCTGCCACCTGCTTAAAAATTTTTATAAAAGGACCTAAAGCTTAAAAAACATAATTATAAAATGATGAAAAAATTATTTTAGTCTTTTGTTTTTTTTTTCAATAATTAAATTTATTCTGGCTGCTTTTTATGTTTAAAACTCTGGTAGCTGCATTTAAGAATTTATTTGAACATTTCTCAAATTGATCTTGGTCTGACCTACAACATAAACTAGATAATTTTAAAAGTACATATATTATAATTGTCATATTGTGATATTAACATTAAATTTTAAAATTACTAAAACGATAAAAAACACTCTTATTTGGGTTTTCTTAAAAAAGAAATCGGTTGCCTTTATTTTAACTGTGTTGAAAATATATACTTACTTGAAAGCATAAAGAAAACGGCAGCACCAATCGCACAGTTTGTCTTAGTATTTACTTCTAAATCAGTTTACAAAAACATACAAATATTTAACTTAAAATGAATATTAAACAACAAAAAACATAAAAATATTTAAATAGATAAACTTCATGAATTGTACCTAAATTATAAAATATATACAGGAGATAATAATTATTTTGGGTAATTTTATCATTTGAAGATAATTACAAAATGTTGTTTTGTACGAATGTTGAATGAAAGAAAGTAAATATCATGTTACATTTTGAAAAAGAAAAACAAAATAATAAAACAACGAAAACATTTGATAAATGTGCATCCTCTTTTGAAGTCATCTGCTAAAATATTGAGCGTCCTTAAAAATATAAAAATATTTTTCCATATGACTATTTATTATGTTTTATGAAAAGATGTTGCAAGAGAAAATTTGTAGGGGAAATTGATATTTTAAAAAAAGTTCGTTTATTAACTAAAGGCTGATTACTGAATGAACATTTGCCAAAAGTAGTAAAGTTATGCATATTTCACGAAATACAACTTTTGAATAAAACACAAATTATTTAGAAAATTATTGTCATTTCTGTTTATTTTGGAAATATTGGTACGGTTTATGTATGGAACAAAATATCGGCCAAATGACCGCCGCGATCTCGACGGCACACCTCCATCCGATGCTCCAAATTTTTGATGACGCTGAGGCATAATTGAGGTTCTTTGCCGTTAATGTGCCGTATTGTCTCATCCTTTAGCTCTTGAATTGTTGCTGGCTTATCGACGTTCACCTTTTCTTTCAAATAACCCCAAAGAAAGAAGTCCAACGGTGTGAAATCACATGATCTTGATGGCCAATTGACATCGCCACCACTTGAGATAAAACGGCCATTGAATTTGTCGCGCAAAAGAGCCATTGGTTCGTTAGCTGTGCGGCAAGTGACACCGTCCTGTTGAAACCACATATCGTTCACATCCATATCTTCCAGCTCGGGCCATAAAAAGTACGTTATCATCTCACGATAGCGAACACCATTCACAGTAACTGCCTAACCGGCCTCATTTTGGAAAAAATAGGCTCGATGATGCCGCCAGCCAATACACCGCATCCACACAGTCACTCTTTGTGGGTGCATTTGTTTTTCGACAATCACTCTTGGATTATCATTCGTCAAAATGCGGCAATTCTGCTTATTGACGATTCCATTGAGGTGAAAATGTGCCTCATCACTGAAGGTGATTTTTTCAAAAACTGATCATCCAACGTTGCCATATCTTACCACCATTCTGACCATTGCTCTATTGTGTATCTTTCCATGGTTTAAATTGAGTTAGTCTGAAATTGAGAAATGTCAAATTAAATGCAAAAAAAACTTGACGTTTAGGCGTGGTTCACATTCAACATTCGACCTTAAAATTTAACCATCCGATATAACTGTAGCACATGTCCCACATTCGTAAAGATTGTGTCCTTAAAGATGTATCGTTCTCTCGAAATTTCTAGAACATTCCACAACATTCAAAAGTATTGAAGAGCATTCCACAACATTTTGAAATATCCCGGAATATTCTGGGAATTTTCGGGAATATTCCGAAACGTTCGGGAACACCCCGCAACACCCTAGATCATTGGGAAACACATTCCAGAAAATTTTCGAATGATGTCTAATGTTTTGGAACTTTGAGGACAATGCATTTTTTCGATGCATTTTTTATATGAGTAAGGTTACCCATACCCCACTAATGGCTAGTCCAAATTTTCCATCTCTTCTCATATTTACAGTTCTTTTATTTATTTTAACTACCATACAATTTCATAGGAATTCCCTGAGTGAAGCCAGATACTCCAGGTAATAATTATTAAAAGACTTTCTATTGAGTACAGCTTTTTGATGCCAATTACAAAAAAGTTCCAAATAAAAATTCCCTCAAATGTCCTATTTATGTACTCCTTTTTTTCGTCCATTCAACCATTAATTACGTAGTGTTTGGAACAGCACATGAAATACAATACCTCTACCTCTACCATCAATGTGTGGCATATTATCAAGGGTTTCCATCACAATATGCTCCATACTTCAATCAAAAAGCGCACATTCTTGCTTTGAAATCGATATGAGCATTTGTCGACCGTGGTGTTATAAATGCAAAAACCCAACAAAAAATAAATATCTTTGTAGGTACGCATTAAAAAAATATAACAAAATGTTAAAAGAAAGAAATAAACGAATGGATGGATAAAAACGGGAATACAAACTAAAACAATATTGTTTGAAGTATCAATGGAACAAAGAGGAGAACAGATTAAAGAAAACATAAACTTAAAAATATCATCAAAATTATCAAAAGTAAAATGATCGATTCCTAATGGATGTGTGTGTACCAGTGTGTGTGTGTGTGTCAATAACGATCATTTACATTTTTCAACGAAAAGAACGAAACCCAAGGCAAAATAAAGGAAGATGCCTCCGGTGATGTTATGAATATTGTTTTTTGGAAAAGAACAAATCGACCTTCATAAGCGTGCAGACACAAATATTTGTGAAATTGTTTTGTAGGTACGTATGGCTTGTTTGCTTTTTTAAAGGTTTTTTGTTAGAATTTCTATCTTTTTAAGGTTTATCGATTCATTGTCTTGAGGAACTCCTTTTTTTAAGGGCTAGGCCAATTAATCATTGTGTCGAAAGAATGTGACATGTGCAGATGAATTGAGATGCTGGATTAAAGAGTTTAAAAAATTTTATTTAGAAAAAAAATTTTTTTTTATAAAAGAACAAAGTTTAACTACTGATAGTGTTTAAGAAGGAATAAGTTTTTGTTTATAAAATATTTTTTGAATGCTTCCAAACAAGTAATTTTATTGCAAGAAGCACGATGTGTCTTAAGGCTTTTTGTTTTGGAAATAATTCGGTGGCTCATGATATATTATAGTACACTTTTTGTTGTGGTAAACTAATCGACAGAAATCGGTTTAAAATTTTAAAATTTACAAGAGTTTCACCGACCCAACTCTGCTATCGGATTATTCATTATGGCCTTAAAAGAGCACTCATACTCAAGTCTGCCTAGTGCATTTAATGTGGAAGCTGTAGAGCTGGCAAACAATCGATAGTACTATCAATACTATCGTTCTAGTTCTGTTTCAATTGGACTATCGATAGTTTTTTTTTCGATAGCGATACTATCGTCGAATATTCGATACTGTATTAGGTAAATTTACAGAACAGCGCCATTTCGATATCAGATATAAAATTATGTGCCTTATGTTATTTTTAATAACTGCAACATCGACAATATCCAACAGCAAAGCAAGAACCATTATTTATAAATTTTATAATTAAGTTTTTTCCAATTTTTTTTTTTTTTTTTTGGTTTCGATAGTTTTTGAGACGCTCTTTCACGTGGTGAAAACTAGAAAGTCCTAACTTGCTTAGAAGTGTACTAAAAATGTAGAAAAAGAAGAGCACAAATGAAAGAAAAACAGAATTTTATTGAAAATCCACAAGTCCCCTGTAAAAATATTTTCTTCCAATTCCATTTGATCTTCAGCTTGAAACAATGCTTTTAGTTCGTACTCGTAATTGATACCAACATCATCGAAAGAATCATCATCATTCTCTTCGTTTCACAGAAATATGTTTGAAAAACCTCGCTAAATTCTTCTTCGACAGACATTATTCACAAGTGACACAGGTCAGGTTTCTGGAATATTTTTGTAAAGCAGATGTTAAACAATTAACTAAGTCCAGAATTGAAAATATTCAAATATTACAACAAAGTCGATTTTGGAATTTTTTTGGGGATAAAATCCCCAAAAACCTGACTACACTGGGTCAGAAACTGGTTTGTGCTTTGCATTGAAAAAAACATCGCTCTTTATATACACCCACGAACTTATCTCATTTATGCTCTTTTGCATTTTTTGGTTGCCTTTTGGGCATGACTGTTCATAATGCAAAAGAAAAACTACTAAGAAACTGACGAAATGCATTGTCATGCTTTCACAGCTAATTTTTCGACATTTTGTTTTTCAGTCATAAGCCAGCTTTTCATAGACCGGGTCACATATAATTAATATAAATCCATATTATATGTAAACTTAATTTATCCACCCTAGTAACGTAAAAATTCACTCGTTATAGTAAAACACTCAGAGTCTTTGGTGGGAATCGAACCCACAACCCCTAGAATGATATACTACCTACTAGCCCACCAGTGCACCCGATATATTGGTCTTTATAAACAAAACTTTTTAGGTAACTCGATAATTATAAACAAAACTGCTTTGATGAACAATATTATTGTAGAGACAATAATTTTGACATAGTATTTATATGAAAATATTTTTAATAAATATATATCTCATTTTAAGACTTCTATTTTTTAATAAAAATAAAAGAAAAGAAATTAAGTTAATTTTGCATAATTTTCTTTTATTAAAAAATTAAATTTAATGATATTTAAAAAAATTCGATAGTATCAATAGTTTTCGAATATGGTGACTATCGATAGTTTGCCAGCTCTAGGAAGCTGGTCAAGCAATGATACCGAAAAAAAACAATCTATTTATTGGACGTTTGAAAAAGGATTTTACTATAAATATGTTGACAGATATAGCGAGATGCCACCTGTCGAGTTTAGTGCTGGACTAATACTACGATTTCAATTTCGTGATATTGTAAGGGCAGTAACCGATTTAAACCGCAATAAATCTCCTGACTTTGAAAAAACCAATAACAAGATGCAATTTATGTTGCCCCGGGTAGCAATAAAAAATAATTATAATAATAACTGTAATTTCCTCCAGATTGGGAGGTTTGATAACTAAGATTTCTAAGCCAGGAAATCATAATCAAACATATTTAAGAAGATGTTAATAACAAAGATAAAACCAATTCTATGCGAAGAAGGAAGTAAAAAATAGTACAACCGGCCGAAAACACAGTGAAAGGCCCTGAATAAATAAATGGTGACGAAATAAAAATGGAACTTATGCCGCTCTTTTTGCATAAATCACCAAATGAAAACGTTCTTAAGTCAAATATCTTGATCGGCGTCTTACTTGGAAAAGCCATATGGAATCAAATTTAAGAATAAAATTGAAATCAGCCTTAACTGGATTATAAGCAAAAACTCTACTCTCAGCTTAGTTTGCAAACTTATACTATTCAACTCGATCCTCAAATTAATACTGAAATAAAAACCTGTTTAAAAAATATATAAAGTAGAAGTAGTTATGCCTACTATAGATGGAGAAAAGAGGCCTTCTAAAACGTACCGCTGCACATAGGGGTAAATCTAGCCGGACATTACTTTTTTAAGGTTTCGTACCCAAAGGGTAATAACGAAACCCTATTGTTTTCGCTACAATGTCTGTCCGTCTGGCCGTCTGTCAGCGCCTTTTATCTCTGGAACCCTAATAGGTAGACTCTTGAAATTTTCACAGATGATATGTAGTTGTTGCCGCTATAGCAACAAATACTAAAATTTAGAGGGTGTTCCGATAAAGAGGTGTTATTCACGAATATGTTCCTATTTATTGAACTGTAGGTGGGATACACTTAAAATTTACAAACAGTATTCAAAACTTAGCTCACTATATAAACAACTATAAAAAAATAATAATAAAAATTAAAGGGTGTTCCGATAGTGGTGTGATTTGCATGTATAAGGCCTAAGTTTTGAACCATAATAGGTAGATGCTTGAAATTTTCACAGAAGTGGTATAACTATGGCCGCTATAGTAACAAATACTAAAACTTATAGGGTGTTCCGATAGAGAGGTGTTATACAGGAATATGTGCATATTTCTTGAACTGTAGGCAGAATACACTAAAAATATGCAAGCAGTAATTAAAACTTAGTTCGCTATATAAACAAGTCTAAAAAATTAACCTAAAAATTAAAGGGTGTTCTGATAGTGGTGTGATTTGCATGTATAAGGCCTAAGTTTTGAACCATAATAGGTAGACGCTTGAAATGTTCACAGAAGGTATATAGATGGGGTCACTATAGCAACAAATACTAAAACTTATAGGGTGTTCCGAAAGTGACGTGTTATTTGCCTTTATGTCTTTATTTCTTGAGCTATATGAGGCCACCACATACAATTTATGGCATAAGTTTTGAACGATAATAGGTAGACTCTTGAAGTTTTTACAGGAGGTGTATTACTAGGGCCACTATAAAAAATAGTAAAAATTAAAGGGTGTGCCGATAGTGACGTGATTTGCATAAACATTGACTAATTTTTCAACCATAATAGATAGACTCTTGAAATTTTCACAAATGGTGTATTACTATGACCCCTATAAAAACAATAAAAATTTAAAGGGTTTTTTGACAGTGGCGAGTTTTGCATGTTTTTTGAACCGTAATGGGTAGACTCTTCCAATTTGTATAGAAGATGTATTGCCAAGGCCGTTATGACAATTACTAAAAATTATAAGGTTTTCTGACAATGACATGTTTTTCTCTTATAGTAATTTTTTTAATAGTAATAGATAGACTCTTGATATATTCAAATAACACTATAGCAAATAACAAAATTAACGGGTGTTCCGACGGAGACATGATTTGTACGTAAATAACCTTATTTTTTGAACCGTAATAGGTAGACTCTTGAAATGTTTACAGTAGATGTTGTACTTCGGCCGCTGTAACAATTACTAATATCTAAAGGGTGTTCCATCAGAAACATGTTTTTCACGTATATTACCTTATTTTTTGAACCGCAATAGGTAGGCGCATGTAAATTTTTATAGAAAGTGTATTACCATGGCCGCTATAACAACAATTACTAAAATTTAAAGGGTGTTCCAAAAGTGATGAAATTTTCGCGATTATGACTTTAATTTTAAAATTAATGGGGACTCATAAGAAATAGTACGGAACCCTACGTGTGTGAGTCTATTGGCTCTAAATATTTACTGAGTGACCCTAGACTAATGAAACTTGGCAGAAAAATCTGTTGTCATAGGTTGTTAACGCTATGAAATAATCCTCCAATCCCACACCCAAAACATCTTGGTCAAAAAAAATATTTTTTTTTTAATTTTTTGCCAATTTCCTAAAAATATTCATTTCCAATGCCTAAACAATCCCCGCCACCCAAGAATATTATTAAAAAGATATTTCTGTAATTTGTCACTTTTTTTGGAGTGGGTCTTATACTAGTAATTAGTGGGTCAGAACTTAGCAAAAGCCTACTAATAATATCTATGTTACACTGAACCCTTGCAAACTTTCTAGCAAAATTCTGCCTGTAAGGCCAGAAATGTTTGTTTCTTGCCTCAACCGCTTCTTCTGGGAACAGCCCAAAAGGCAACAATGCAGTTGCACCATGTATTAAAACCTTGTGCATTGTAGGTGTCAGAGGATGCCACTCATATAGGTAAACGTTAAGGTTTGCAGTATCTAAGCAATAATCGGCAAACTCGTGATTTGGATTTTGTGACCACTTGATATTAATTCAATAATAATTTTGATTCGGTATATGAAATCCTATTCAATTTCAGTTAGTTATATTTATAGTAAAAAACTTATTAACTGCAGGTCAGATTTGTTTTTTAAACATAATTTTTGTTTTTAATAATTTGAAAATTATTTAAAACAGGTACATTTTTGCTCCAAAAAATTGAAAAATATGGCACAAAAACGCGCAACGTTTTATTAATACAGTATAAAAGTAGAGATCGTAAAATATATAGTGATATTTTTTTTATTTTTATTTTTCTTAATAAAACCATTTTTTTTATATCAGTATTACTAAATTTGAAAACTGGGTGAAAAGTCTGCTCTCAAAAACAATCGCTTAAACTCAGCCTAGTCTATTCCCAGTGTTATCAAAGCATTTGGCTTTTGATGCCTTCGTTGATATTTCAAACAGCTACATTTTTCCCTTTTAGAACCCATAATGAAAATAACTTTAGCCTTCTTTGTACATTTTATGATAGTGTAGGAGTCAATCTTAATCTGTCAAACAGTGAGAGAAACATTGGCTAGTATCACTTTATTTTCGAATTTTCAGCATAATGGCGGAACTTTTTGCCCTTTAACTTGAATGCCATTTTTAGCCACGCCCCCTTTTTGAAAAAATAATGTGATTATTAAAGGAAATGGATTACATACGCCTTAAAACCATAAAAATGTTTTTTTTTTTTTGGTTAGGGGAAGGTATGCTTCCAATCCCACCCCCAAATCGTCCCTGGAAAAAATTTATTTTTTTATTTTTTTTTTTGCCTATATCCTAAAAATATTCATTTTTAAGCTTTTCAATCCCAAACCAATCCTAGCCACCCAAGAATATTATTAAAAAGATATTTTTGTAAATTTTTTACTTTATAGTATTTTATTTATCTGAAAATAAATAATTTATTCATAGTAATAACTTATTTATGATTGTAACGATAAATTGTATTAAAAATTATAACATATTATTTAAAACAACTTATCCTTATTCCCTTCAGCGTTAAGTACATGTTTTACTTGGCGTTAAATAATTAGATAAGTAACGAAGAATGACATATGTAGGAAATATTCACTATTTGCTTTTAAACTACATAATACATAAGAACTAGTTAAATGTCTAATATCTTATTATAATGTTTAAAGTAATGTAACAAAAGTAAGTCATTATGGGACAAGTACTTCTTTTAGTAATGCCTAACTTTTTGCTGGGAGGTAGTTTTCTTTTAAATCTTAGTAATATTTTATAAAAATAATATTTATTGTATATTTAAAATTAAAAAAATGTAAAAAAATTTTCCAAACACTGCCAAATTTAATACAACTTTCTTAGATTGAAAAGATAAAAAAATAAATAAAATCCCATTAGATACCAATGACATTTTAATTGTCATTGCAAAAGTTATACTCTTTTTATGTAGTGGAAACAAAAATAACAAAAAAATCAACAAAATGAAAGTAAGCGAACAGACGACGACTGTGAAGAAAGAAACTGTTAATTAGAGCCGAAAAAAAAAATTGTTACTTAAATTTGAAAATAAAAAATATTGGAAGAAATGACAATAAAAATTTTAATATTAAAAAAAGTAAAAGTGCTATGTTCGGTCATGCCGAATCTGATATACCCTTCACCAAAGTAATGTTAAATATTGCCTTACTCTGTTGCTTAATTTTGCAATAATATACATTCTATTCTTACTTTTATGATTTTTAGCTTCATTATAACGAATATAATATAAAGATAAAGATTTTTTTTTTGTAAAAATTGTATCGAAAATTTTTTAGAAAATTTTATCGAAAATTTTGTAGAAAATTTTATCGAAAATTTTGTAGAAAATTTTGTAGAAAATTTTATCGAAAATTTTGTAGAAAATTTTATCGAAAATTTTGTAGAAAATTTTGTAGAAAATTTTATCAAAAATGTTTTAGCAAATTTTATCGAAAATGTTTTAGAAAATTTTATCGAAAATATTTAGAAAATTTTATCGAAAATTTTATCGACAATTTTTTGGAAAATTTTATCGACAATTTTTTAGAAAATTTTATCGACAATTTTTTAGAAAATTTTATCGAAAATTTTGTAGAAAATTTTATCGAAAATTTTTTAGAAAATTTTATCGAAAATTTTTTAGAAAATTTTATCGAAAATTTTTTAGATAATTTTATCGAAAATTTTTTAGATAATTTTATCGAAAATTTTTTAGAAAATTTTATCGAAAATTTTTTTGAAAATTTTATCTAAAATTTTTTTGAAAATTTTATCGAAAATTTTTTAGAAAATTTTATCGAAATTTTTTTGTAAAAACTTTATAGAAGTTTTTTGTAAAAATTTTATAGAAGTTTTTTGTAAAAATTTTATAGAATTTTTTTGTAAAAATTTTATAGAAGTTTTTTCTAATAATTTTTTAGAATTTTTTTTTGTAAAAATTTTATAGAAATTTTTTTTAAAAATTTTATAGAAATGTTTCGTTAAAATTTTTTTTGTTAAATTTTTATTTGTTAAAGTTAGGTCCTTTCTGCAATCTATATTCCTCTATAATGGTCAGTCTAAAGCACATTGGGTGTCGCATTGACCGCCTAATGTGCCTATTGACTGCACTGGAAACCAGGAGCTATTGGCTACCTCCATGTGTATTGCTTTCTATAAAGGCCTTTAATACAAATCAAAGCAGAAAAAAATTACCAGCCTACAATAAAGAAAATTTTCGCCCCTACCAGGGGGTATTGATCCCCCGAGAGCTGCATGCACATACTTGTCTGGGTCTAATATTTATTTAACAAAAACGGCAAAAGAAAATCACTACAACCGAAAAAAGAACGTGAAATAGGTGGGTGTGGTTTTTTGGCCGTAGCCTCGAATAAAATAGTCTCATGTTGCTGAATTGCAATCCTAAAAATTTCGAAACTATGCCTGGCAGATTGGAGGGCTTAAAACTTCTGTACCTCGTCTTCAGAATATATATGTATATTTTATTGGATCGGAAATGAATATTGTAGGAATCACACACTTTATGACAAATTTATATATACCCTTTCCACCTGTGGTGCAGGGTATAAAAACTAAATGAACTAGAGTTCAATGAGCCCCAAAAAATGCGTATTTTGAGTAAAAAAAAATTGCATCATATCACAACATGCAGCTGTACTTTGCGGCACCAACTGTCTCTTTAATGATGCTGCAATAAAAGCAAAACTACCAATTGCATTTAATGAATTGCAAATATCCAGCAAATGTTGTAATGAAAATATTGTCAACTTCATATTAATTGCAATTTATACGGATTTCGTTAAACAACAAAACACAATAATAAAACATCTTAGTTTTTTGGCCTTTCAAGTTGTTTGTCGTTGCCTTTTTACTCTTTGTTTTCTTTTTCTATTTAAAACAATTTAATTTAAGCATTTGTAATTACAATTTTTTAAGACACGATACCAAAAGTATTAACGAATTCACCATAACTCACTAAATAAGACAAAAAAAAAATTTACATGCAGCAGAAGCAGACGACAACCGAAACTTGACAAAGGAAAGTTGTTTTGTAGGTGTTTCAATTTATAATTGTTTTATTTTCTGTTTTCAATTAAAAAATTAAAAAAACGTTAATAATTTTTAATTGAAAAAAATCTGAAAAATAAAGATTTTGTTTTTTTCTTAATTTATGTTTATAAATATTTTAACTTTTTATTAATTTGCTTGGCAATGACACACTGTATTGCAGGGTGCTGGCATCAAGATGGAAATCCAAAATAAAAATGTTGAATATTTTGAAGTACCTACTTAAAGTGAATATTAAAGTAATGCAGTACCACTATAACTTTTTTCTATAACTTTAGTCACACTTTTCTCACACTATAATTATCCTAGTTTTATACATGGTGGAGTGAGCTTCACATATTTCATAGAAAGATACCGAAGCAGATCACCAATTTTATGCGTCCACTTCGTTTCCATTAGATTTCTGGTATCCGACTAGTAATTTACGATTAGCAGCCTCGTGCTGTCACTAGCCTCTTACTCTCGACTGTAGGGTTTTCACACTGGCGACTGATACATGTCGACATTCTTTCTTATTATAGAGTCTATGTTAATTGCTAACACTTACCTAAGGCTTAGGTCTCCATAGCATCTTGGTCGGACCAAAGCCTTTTATGTTAGCCAGTCTGCTGGACATCCAGACAAAATGTACTTGCCGTCTTAGCCTTTTTTCAGGCACAGTCTGCAAGTATCGTCTTACCTAGATTTGTATCTTGGCCACGTAATACTTGAAGTTTCCGTGACCTATCACTAACGCAGTTAACCCTTTGTAGACACCCAGATTATATCCAAGTACCTTCTTGGGTCATTAAGTTATTTTGTAGTGAAAAATACCAGTATTTTATGGGAAACGAACCTACAAACCCCGACTAATAGATTAGCACACTACCTACTAGCTCAGCGAGGCACATGTAGAATGAACTAAATGTAAACTTTTTAAAATGAAGTAATAAAAAGTTTCATGATTAAAACAAGTTGAGAAATATCTCAGTTAAGTTACAGAAAAGAGTCTCAGGTTCTTAGTTAATTGCTATGTCATAATTCCAACCTATACCACTACTTGTCGGTAACCGGAAATTAGAAATAAATTAGTCAAGTGCGAGTTAGACTCACACACTTAGGGTTCCGTATTATGTTTAGTACAACTTTAAAAATTCAAGTTGTTAATTTTTTCATGTCTTATGAGTCACCCTTTAATTTTAAAATTAAAGTCATAATTGTATCATTGTTGGAACACCCTTTAAATTTTAGCAATTTTTGTTATAGAGGACATGGTAATATACTATCTATAGAAATATACATGAGCCAACCTATTGCAGTTCAGAAAATAAGGTAATATACGTGAAAAACATGTCGCTGATGGAACACCCTTTAGATATTAGTAATTGTTACAACATCTACTGTAAACATTTAAAGAGTAGTACGGTTCAAAAAATAAGGCTATTTACGTACAAATCATTTGTGAAAATGATTTATTACTTACTATCTATTATGGTTAAAAAATTAGTCAATATGCATGCAAATCACGTGACTGTCGGCACACCCTTTAATTTTTACTATCTGTTATAGTGGCCATAGTAATAGTCATCCTGTAAAAACTTCAAGAGTCTACCTATTATCGTTCAAAACCTATACCATATACACATACAAATCACGTCACTAACGGAACACCCGTTAATTTTTAGGTTTAATATTGTATACTTGCTTATAACGCGAACATAGTTTAAATCACTGCAAATTTTAAGTGGTTGCTTCCTATAGCTCAAGAAATAAAGATATAAAGGCAAATAACACGTCACTCTCGGAACACCCTATAAGTTTTAGTATTTGTTGCTATAGTGGCCACAGTTATACGCCTTCTGTGAAAATTTCAAGAGTCTACCTATTATGGTTCGAAACTTAGGCCTTATACATGCATGCACCACTATCGGAACACCCTTTAATTTTTAGGTTTTTTTTTAGACTTATTTATAAAACGAACTAAGTTTTACTGTTTTTACTGTTTGTAAATTTTTAGTGTATGCCTCCCACTGTTAAAGATATATGTACATATTCGTGAATAACACCTCTGTATTGGAACACCCTACAAGTATTAGTATTTGTTGCTATAGCGGCAACAGCTATACATCATCTGTGAAAATTTCAAGACTCTGCCTATTACGGTTCCAGAGATAAAAGGCGCTGACAGACGGACAGACATTGTAGCGAAAACAATAGGGTTTCCTTTTTACCCTTTGGGTACGGAACCTGCACAGTAATTGTTTTCTTTTTCCCAATTGAAACTATGAACCATTCTGCAATAAACGCTTTTGATGATTTCCTACCAAAGTTAATCATTTCCTCAATTTAATTGTAGCCTTATTTAAATTCGCCTTCAATTCTATCAAACATTATCTACTTGTTATACTCTTCACCGCAGATGGAAAAGGGAAATGTATATAAGTTTGTTAATTCGTGTGATTTCTACAATATTCAATTGCGTCCCCATAAGGTATATATATATTATGTACTTTAGTTTGACCACATACAATATAAATTGCCTGTAAAATTTTTACAAGAAACTTTCCATAAAATTTTTACAGAAAACTTTCGATAAAATTTTTACAAACAAAATTGTCTATGGTGTCTATTATGAGCAACTTTTGACCTTCGACTGTTGTCGAAAAAGCCGATCGAACGAATTTTCATTTGGTATTATGGCGCATATTCGATAAAAATAGCGCTATTGTGAATTTAACTCAATTAGATTATTCACAATAGTACATATTTATCAGGTGGCCCTATAAATTAATATTGTATTACTAATTTATAAAGTTATTGTTGTTCTAGGGGGTGGCCCCATACAATTTAGCTCCTTTGTGTTTTTTTTTTATTGTTTTTGCCGCTTTCCTTTTGCCAGCTGCGGGTCTTGTTCCATTAGAAATACGAGCTTTTCCAATTGTTGTTTTGTACCAACAACCTTAGACCTGTATGAAATTAAAATAAAATAATTTATTTCTGGCATTTGTAAAAATTGAGTTCGATTGAAACATCGTTATACAATGAAATTTTCGACTGATAATATGAAAATGAAATCGAATGTCAAGATTTTCGTTGGCCGGCGAAGATCGAAAATCGAATGCAACTTATAATAAGGGCCTATATCTTTATATTGTTACAAAAGAAGAATTGATTCATTATAGGCTCTGAAAAACAATACTCTCGAATAACATCTAGAAATGCCTCATGAGTAAACATTCATAAAACAACAAGCACCTGATGAGTGGCGCATATACACACGCACATTAAATAAACACTCTTCAGTTAAATACGCATACATAATACAAGCATAAAGAAATAAACAACCACACAAACAGGTATAAAGAAATAAACAAGAGCAATAACAATCGAACCTGCCAGATCTGTCTGGAATAGCATATTCTGGTGCTTTTAAATCGCCTAATAAGCAAATCGTGCTGGCGAGTAGTATGGCAGTATTATTTCAAATGTCAAAGAGTTCAATTGTCGTATTGTAAGAGAGTGTTTAGCAGTTTGTGTATTTTTGAACAGTGGTGTTAATAAATAAAGTGACTTACAGTAAAAGTAATAACAGTGTGTATTTATTTTGTAATTGAAAGCAACGTAAAGTAAAATTGTAACAATATTATATTTGAAATGAAGTTGAAAATCATAAAAATAACAACCGAATGTATATTATTGTGAAATTGGGAAACATAACAGAGTAAGAGAATATTTAACATTACTATGGTGAAGGTTATAACAGCTGGTTAAATTTTAAAAGCCGAGTTTGAATGTGAACCACACCTAAACGAAAAATTTTTTCTGCATTTAATTTAACATTTCTCAATTTCAGACTAACTGAATTTGTACCCTGCAAAGATGCACAATCAAGCGTTGCATTTTATAGCATAGCACCTCAATTATGCCTTAGCGTCAGCGAAAATTTGGAGCATCGGATGGAGGTGTGCCTCTGAAGTCGCGGCGTCCATTTGATCGATATTATGTTCCATACATAATTGAACCATACCGATATTATCAAAATAAAAAGAAATGACAAGAATTTCCTAAATAATTTGTGTGATAATCAACATCGGCCCTTTAAATTTAACCACCCATTATAAGATTCGGCATGGCCGAACAAAGCACTCTTAGTTGCTTTTGATTAACTACTTCCTATTATAGTAAAGTCCGTAATAAAAAATGTTAAGTCATAATATTTTTAGTATTTATTTTTGATGATTTGGTTGGAGCGTATAACTAAGTAAATAAGTAAAACTGCATTTAGTGGTTGGAGTTACAGTGGCAATAGAGTGGTGAGAGTTTTTGATGGTTAGCTGGCAGTATGATTGAAGTTGCTTAAGTCATAAATATTCCTTAATGCACCTCAATAGTGTGTGACTTTATGTGTATGTTGATAATGTTTATTACTTTCACAGAGGGTATAAAGTTTTAAAAATACGAAGATATTTTTTGCTTTTTTAATTTTTTCACCAAAATTTCCTGCAATAAGTTGCTTAAAATATTGTCATAAATTGTCCAAGTAAATCGTTAACAAAATATGTACTACTCAAACACACACTCACACGCATTCGTTCAGAAACAGGAAAAACTAAACCACCTCTTTGCAATGCTTAAATCGTTGATTACAACTGTTTAAAATGTTGTTGCTATTTTTGTTCCGTCTTTTTCTCTTTTGGGCTGTGGGAGCATGTGCGATATTTCGTTGTTTATGTTTATTAAATTATTTTCCTTAATGTTGTTATTTTGCTGTTATTATTTATAATGTGTCATGCATATGTCACATTGCATCCCACACGCAATTTTCATGTGTGTCTTATTTTGCGACAATGTACAATTAAGACTGATTTTAAAAATCAGACAGCATATTATAAATTTGTACCGATGATTGGTTTATTCAAAAACCGTACACTATTCGTTAGTGTATTATATTTTAGAAGAATATATGGTTGATATCTGCTACAATACACATAATTCAGTCAATTTATTTCATTATTCTACTATATTCAAAGAAAATATTGCAACCGGCAACTGATACTTAACTGGATTTTAAAGCTATAAATATATCTGGAGTGGCCTACACTCAACTTTACCATACACAAGGGAAACAGATATTTGTGTGGATATATTACATAAAGAATATAAGTTCAAAGTATATTCGAATCGAAAAGTTAAATATTTTTGGTTTGGGGCGTTAAATAAACTACTCCATGCCCAGTCCCGATTATGCCGAAAATTTATAAAGCTCTTCATCTCCATATACCAAAGGCACATACTGAATTTCATTTTGATAAGTCATACGGTATGACCTGTAGAGCGTTCACAAAATTTTAGAGTACGTAAACTACCCCTTGCTCCCTCCCGATTACGCCCAAATTTTATGCAGTAGTTCATCTCCATATACCAAAGGTACATACCGAATTTCATTTTAATATGTCGTAACGTATGACCTGTATAGCGTTCATAAAAACTGGGAGTAAGTTAACTCCCCCTTGCTCCCTCCATATTATGCCCAAAATTTATACAGCTCTTTTTCTCTATATATCACAGGCACATACTGAATTTCATTTTAATATACGAAAAAGTATAGAAATAGTATATAGAAATAGTATGACCTGTACAAAATCAACAAAAATAGTGGCATACACATCCACTCATCCACAGACATCATCGCGAAAATAGCTAAAATAGATTCAGGAGAACTCAAAACGTATAAATCTGTCGAAATCCCGACACCGTTTTTTTTCACGATTACTATGCTTTACCTTATACAACGTATGGTAAAGTAAAAAGGGTACCCTTCTGGGATCTAATAGTAACTATAGACACTGGTGCCACAGCAATTAGTAACCCTAAGGACGACAAGTTCAAGAGACTGTCTTGTCAGCAAAGTGGTAAGAAACGCGGGAATCTTCATGAAAGAATAATTTCATAATCGAAACAGTGTTGGTGGAATAGTTGTTACTTTATCGCCAAGTGGTTGCATGTTTCACCTAGTGGTAATACCAGCATCAATTATGGTTTTAAAGAAGGTACTTAAGTGAATACATATTTTCAACAACTGTAATCTGAGTTAAAGCGGCTCAAGAGTAGAAAATTTATCTTTACAAGAGCATCGTTATTTTCAAATAAATACAGGGTATAGTGGGTTCTGTTCTACAATATCAAAATCGCTTAAAAGCCTTTTAATTATGGCTTCTGACAAAATAATACAAAAAGGGGATTTAATACAAATAAGTTTAGCCGAAGAGAATTATTAAAAATAAAATATTAACAAAATTTAAATATTACGCAGCGCACGGTAGAACATTTCTCGTAAAGATGGAGAAAAAAAGTTGTTTAGAGGTAGAATAAAACTATAAATCCGGCTTAAAACCGCAACACCGCCAATCAGATTCTGCTGATTTAGTCCCCCGTGGCCATTTGCTATTTAAACATATCTGAAAAACTGACACGGCTGTAACAGAATTGGGGCCTTGAAAAAGTCTTTATTAAATGATCCTGAATATTGGAGTCCTTAGAAATATCTATTGAGTGCAAAAATAAATGAATTTAGGATAATATAAATTATCTCTTAATTTTCGTGGAACTTACAACGTAATAACTCTGTGTTGAGTGTTGATTCATGAGGGTCATATAGGCAATGAGAAAGATGTTTGTCTAGGGGTTCTACGTAGGTTATGCATCATAGTTTTCATGTCATTGGGTGGTTCTAGCACACGCAAATGTTCTCTGTAAAAATATATGTTTGCTGTGAACAAATTATAGTTATTTTATTTTGGTTACGATTAACAAGTTTTTGTTAACAGTTAATCATTTAATGGTTATACGCACAAAAAAATCAACATGGTTTATTTGAACCATATTAAAATTAAAACCACAACCAAATTTGCTTTAATATTTGAAAATGAAATTATATTTATAACTATAATATATTATTATTAAACATAGTATGTTAAGTATGACTAAAAATAAACAAATAATGTTTGGTTTTAAAAATACATATTTTTGTTTTGGCCTTTTATCAGTTCAGAAATAAGTATGTGTGTAAGCTATCGGTTCATCTAAAACCGTAAAAACACAAATAAATTTGAATATAAAAATATAAAACATAAAAAGGTAAAAGGTAAAACGAAAATATAAAAATATGTATGCAAGTCTAAATGGAAATATGCGTCTATTTGTGTTTTGTTATTTACAAATATATTCGTACGTTGTCAGATATAACCATTTACATGTATTACATTATATTATAGTCTATTTATATTATAAACATAATTATGGTCGTATTTTACAATGTTACATTTATGCAAGACAATAATATTTTCCAGCGACAACAATATTATTATTATTATTATGGTTTAAAATAATATGGTTTGAATATTACCATATAATTTAACAATAACATGTTGCTCTTAGATTATGGCTACCTCAATCATGTTTTTTCTTTGAGTGCAGGGCTCATACAGACAAAGCATTTTATTACGCTATAGTGAGGTACAGATTAAACTAAAGTTACTTACCGAATGGTATAATAAACATTGTGGTCTAAGGTATAATCATATGGTTATGCTCGTCTTTGTGAATTACACAATGCTACCCTAGAACTCGTTATCTGTGAGTGTACTTCCGAATAATGTACGAAATCCAAAGTCTCGTAGAATAAAATTCTTAAGAGGCACTTCGCTCAATCCGAAAAATATATATAACCTGTAAAAATAAGGCTTCAGCCTTAATATAGATCTTTTACAGTGAATACTAAAGATACCGTAGATCGCGGTACTTTATAGCTTTATAATATAAGAATATTAAAACTCTTGTTAATAATAAAAGTTTAAAAGATACTTGGCTCATATTACCAAAATACCACCAACATAGTGCCTTCGGTTGTTCAAATAATTTGCAATAAAAAACTCCTTCTTCTTCTCAACAATATTTTCTTTTTGCCTCTTCATTTATTTGGACAAACTTTATTTAATGTTTTTCCTTTTGTTAATGTCTTGTTGGAATCTCTTTCAACTTTACTTCAACTGAATGTTGTTGGCTGGCGAATACATGTTACCGGCTTTTTTTTTTATCTCGAGTGTAGGTGTTATTTGAAAAAAAAAAAGATTAAGGTAGATCCAGACACAATGCATGTAGCACAACAATCTTACAATGATGATGAAAAAAACATCATTATCTTAAATTATTAAATGTTGCTGATTTGTTCACTCAATAATCATGATGCTGTCGCTGATAAGTACTTTTTTTAATTGCAGCAGGAAACACAACACAAGCCTTAACACAAAGCAAATCGGTGATAGAAAGTAAAAAGAAACATTTTATGTTAAATGATTATGAGTTTTGAGTGTGGGGGGCTGTTACATGTGTAAGTTAATTAAAGAAAATTAATTAAATTTATCAAATCATAAGAAAAGAAAAAGTTAATGTATATTGATTGCATCATAAAGATAAATATGAATTATTATAATCTTATGGAAATTTATATGTAAGGAAATATTAAATGGCAGAAATAATAATTTGACTGTAAATTATTAAAATTCAAGGTTGTAGCCATTTAGCTGGTGCACAGTGTTCGTTTTAAAAACCCCAATTCGAAATATGTTTAATTTTAATTTTAATCCCTTTTGTGAAAGATGTGTTAAATAGGGCCTTCTGAATGCAGTGCCTCGTTTCTGTAACTTTTGTGAGAAACTTTTCACGTGAAATTATTATAGTCATCTTGTTTTATACAGGGTATGCTAGAGATAATAACAAAATTTGTTATTGCATTATTTAAAAAATTTTAGGATTATATAGAGCACAATTTCAAAAAACAGAATGACTATTATATTTTTATGTGTAAAGTTTCTTACTTTAGTTACAGAAACGAGGTACAGAAGTTTAAACACATGCAATAGTCAACTGTTTCATTTCTTTTACTCAAAGATATATCAAAGATCTTTTATCTATGAAATCATTTAGGATATTGCGGACCAGGGGCTTTGGATATTCTTTAAATATTTAGGCTCTGTCTAATGGCACATTCAAATTTTTGTTGTAACCTTTTAAATTATTTGTTAAATTAGGAAATTTTTTGTTCTCTTTTAAACAAATATACATATATTTGAATCAATTAAAAAATTAATTGAAATTTAATTTGAAACTAATTTAAGCATTTAATTGGGACAAAAAAATATGATTCTGGGTATAATACCTTGGAGAACTCCGGTTTATTTGGCTGACATGAGCTTAGAAAACTCCTTCTTTCAGTATAAACCTTCGACCAGTTAAATAACATTAAAAAAGGTTTTGGGCAAGTTAACGTATCAAGCCTGCATACCCTGCCTTGTTAAAGGATTGAGACACGCCACAATATGTATATTATAGATCCCAATATACTACCTTACGGAAATCCGGGTTTAATTAACCCTTAACTGGTGACGTTGGTCCGGTGGACCACCTTAAAAAAATAAAAGCCTGTAAAACTTTCTCTTTCCTATATAACTTCGCTGAGTCTCTCAGTCGCTTTAAGTAATTTAGTCTTACTGCACGTGTAGAGGTGAACAGTTGAATTCTTTTGTTATTCAGTTAGTAGGAGCTACCTTCATTTAGAAGTGTGGTCCCCCAGACCAACATCACCAAGAACGTAACTTTTTTTACATAAATTTAAAGATGAAAAATAATATTCCGTCGACTTCCGTGCGAGCATCTGACAGAAATTTTGAGAGAATTATAAACGAATGGATAAATGACGAAGAAGGTGGCGATTATTGCGAAGAATCTGATTGAATTTGTTAAGTGTAGTGTTCATGAAACTGTTTCGGAGCAATCAATTGATGATAATCAAATTGGTGAATATTTCATTAGTAATCAAGGTAATCTGGCAGAATTTTCTGAAGAGCCAGATGTAGCAATTCAGGGAAAAGAGAAAGACTTCTATTATGGGAAAAATCTCTTCAAATGGGAAAAGGTTGGCACTAATAGGTCTGTTAGAACACCTACGCATAACATACTGCGGATTTCAGTTCGTAAAAATCAATACAGTTGCGAATGTACATGGAAAGGATTTTGGGAACAACTTCAAACACAAAATTCCAAGCAGACTAAAACGTACAAAATCTAGACCGTAACAAAAGAAAATTGCGTTATATGTGCCCATCGAAAAGACACAGAAAAACCGTTCACCTTTGCACTGCATGCAAAAGACCTACATATATGCCTTCAATGTAGTGATAATATTTGTTAAAATTGTCAAAGTAACGTCTCAATTACAAAGGCAACTATGAATTCATTTAATTTTTTAATTTTAAAAATTTTGTATTCAACTTTATTGTAACTCAAAAACTAAATGATACACCTGAATATGTTCCAAAAATGCTTTAAGAGAAGGCTTGTAAATTTTATGATCTCAAAGATTATCATTAAAATCTTAATTTTATCCGATAATATAATATCTAAATATGTTTTTGTTTTATTATTACGAAAAAAATTAATTTTGTTAAGTTTTCAACAAACATCACCTCTAAAAGAGGTGTGTTATAAAATGAAGAAAAAACTCGTTTTTGTTAACACAAATATATATATGCTTATTTTGCTTTTAAATAAAACTGAAATATGTTTATAAATTCGTTCTATAATTAAATAATTGATATTTGTCTTTTTTAATTAATAAATAATTTAGCAGTGTCCCATGTATCAACCTCCCCATTTATGTAACTTTTTTTAACCTCACCAGTGAAGGGCTATGTGCCCGTCATGCCTTATAAAAGATAGGTTTATGTTGTACATGTTTATGATTAAATCAAATGACCTTTACATTTTATAAGTGTGTTTAATCCTTTATATTTATTTCTAATCGTTTGAATGTAGATTTTTAGTTGAAGAAATATTGGCTGATTATATTGAAATATCACTTTTCCCTAAAATGACTTATATTAAATTTGCGATTTAAACACAAACTAGTCTGTCTTAATGACAAAAACCAAAGATTTAAGAAACACACATGATTATTTTTTCGATTAATACAAATTTCAAAAATTTTGTTGTAAAATAATTTCTCCTTTTAGACATATTTTTCAATTAAAGCAATTAATGTTTTTTATAAATAATTCATGCAAGTTGTTGCTGTTCACATGTTACAGAAAGATAATTTTGAAATGGAGACAACAAAAAGCAAAATGTTTTTATTGAAAAAAACTAAACGAAAACGAAAACGAAAATTAAAATGAAAATGAAAACTGTAGTAAAACACGCACTTGTTTTTACAACGTGATAGATTTTAAAACGTTACAGACTAACAACCAGAAGGCAGAAACTTCAGCATTAAAAAAACTGTACTAAATAATAATGGTAATTTGTCAATAGTGTTAGCATGATTCTGGTTATTTTTATAAAAAAGAAAAAGTTTATTTGAATGATTTTGATACGCACGACTCTAGTCAGACATCACTCAGCACTACTAAAGACCATCACTTTCAGTCTGTTAGTCTTTTAGTGGTTGCTTATGCTGTTGCTGTTGGTGTTGTTGCTATTTTAATTTTAATCACTTCTGTCGGTTTTGAATGTTTTTATGCACTTGTTATTTTAAAGAGTTTTTCAACTTTTTAACAACTAATCAGATTAATTGTATTTCAATATCAACAGTAAAAAAAACTGAAAAATTTCTTTGAACCAATTAAAGGTTTTAATTAGTTTTAAATTGAAGTTTAAATATTTTTTTGATTAATTCAATTATATTGGTTTAAAACAAAACAGAAAAAGTTCCTAATTAAATGAATAACTCAATTATTTAGGCTTAAGTTCTTAATTATAAAGAGATAAAGAAAAAATTAGACACCAGCAGAGTGGAATGCATTTTCTAGACAGCTACGTCCGTCATCAGCCCTCTTCGTATCTATCTACTAGGTAGTTTCAATTACAGCGTCAAACTATGTGTATTCCTTTCTATAAAGTTCTTTAATACAAATCAAAGCGGGAAAACCCTAACAACCTAACAACAATTAAAAATCGCCCCTCGCAGGGGGTTATTGATCCGCCGAGATCTGTGTGCACTCCATAGAATCTACTAGTCGCAGTCTAATATTTATTTAACAAAAAAAAAAATCATTACAACCGAAAAAAAATAAAATCAACCTGAAAAAATGTTAAAAAACATAGGTAGGCGTGATGTGCTTTTTTTCTGTATCTCAACCCTAACATAGACGGACAGACGGACATCTCTAAATTAGCTTCACTATTTATAAGAATCCGGAATATATATAAACTATGAGGTCGGAAATTAATATTGTAGAAATTGCACACGGAATGACAAACAAACAAGAAGCTTGATTGCTCTTAATGTTATTCAACGTAGTTCCCTTATAAAAACTTGTCATAAAAAAGTCCATTATGATTTATATAACAAGAAGAGTAGACAATTTAACACCAATATCTTGTGTTTTGACTTAGAAACTACACTTAGATTTTCTTTATTTCTTCGGTTGTCGTAACCGAAATAATGATTAAAACATATATAAGTTGTTCATCGCAACCATATAGTTACAGAGAACATAAGATGGTTCTTGTGACCAGACCATAACCACGATATTTCTAAGAAAATTGAGACTTAGGGGTAACATACATGTACACCTAATTCTGTTTTTCCACGGTAGATTGGTTTCAGAAAAATCCGTGTAAAAACAACTGTGTAAAAAAAGACATTCACCATATACAAAAATAGCTGATTGGTTCCTTATCTCTAAAACCTATTAAAATTATTGAAAAACAAGAATTTTTTTAAGAACAAGAAATCATGTTTTTTTTACTAAATCATGTAGATAATGTGTATTTGCACCGTTTATTTGCATTTTTAGTGTATGATGAAGACTTAATAGATAGTTTCGATTCAGAAATCAACGATTGCCTAATTGAATTTTAATTTTTTTATAGTTCTTACTGTAGCTTCGTTAAAACCGAACATTTTGCTAAGAAATGTTGATCCTTCTCCATTTCGAAGGCGACCTAAAATTTCAATTTTGTTTTCTAAAGAAATGGCTTTACGCTGTAGTTTTTTATTTGTAGTTTTCAACGTCTTCTTTTAGATCTTAACACATTTCAATGGCTCTAACAAGTAAAAATGCTTGTATGCACAAAAAGGGAATTTCTCTAAATTTGTGATATAAAAATATTTCGCAAAACTTAAATTTAACAAATAAAATCTAAGCCCAAATGATTTTAAATCGGGCTAAATGGAATAAAATCGTGTAAAAAAAATTATTTTTTTATTTTCAAACTGTGTGAAATCAAAACCGTGTAAAAACAGAATTGGGTGTATTTATATTTCCGACTGTAACGATAAAGGCGTGCAAATATTTGCGCTTGTAAAAATGTCATAAACATTTTTTTGTAGCGCAGAATTAAAAATCTCGGAAAAACCGACACAACATTTTTAAATTAAAAAAATAAAGCCATTAATATGTCAACTTTTATAACTTTTAGTTTAACCATTTTTTAATCTATAAATTGCCACATTTGAAATTTTTGTTTTTTTTTTTTGGTCATAGATCTTGTTTCTCATACAACAGTGATTTCCTTTTTGTATAGTTACGAGTATATAATATCAGATATATTTTCACTTACTATATACAAATTATATATATTTAATTAGCTGTGTCACATAGGTTGTTTGCGTCATTATAGTATTATATTCGATTTTGCTTTGAAAGTAGTCCACTACAAATTTTAAGACTCTTACGTATTTACTAGTACCCATCCCTTGAAAAAAATCTAAAAATCTAAATTCTAAAATTCTAAAAATTATTGTAAAGCTCTATAAAAGGTGTTTAAAATATTTTAATAACAATGTAATTCCCCAAAGTAAAAATAGAAATTTTATTCAATTGGCTATTTGGCAGTAAATAATTCATATTTTGTCATTATTTTAAAAAAGCACCATCTATTGCGCAACCGTGTTTAAAATATCCCGCTTTCCATTAAGTTTGTCATTATTTCAAAACAGCGCCATCTTTTACGCAACTGTGTTTAAAATACCCCGGTTTCAAAAATAAAATATGCCTTAAAGTATGCAGTACCTTTTAATTAGTAAAAAATTCGGCGTAACTTCACTGCTTTTTTTCCACTTTCTCTTGGAAATTAAATATTTTTGGAATCTGAATACTCCTCGCAAAATTTTGTTAAAATCCATCCAGTAGTTTTTACTTTATGCAAACACAAAAAAGAAAGACAGACAGACAGACAGACAGACAGGAAATGAGTTACTATTTTATTAAATATTTAGATTAGCATCTTGTTAAACTAAAAACACAAGGTAAATAACTAACAAAAACGCATCGTTAGTAACAACAGACACACTTCAGACAAATATTAAATGTGTGTTGCTCTTGCTAGATGTTTAACACAAAATTTGTGTAAATTTACATATTGTAAACAGTTCAAAAAAATATTTTCTATAATTAAAATTAATAACACATCATTTGTCTAAAAATAATTTAAAAATTTTTTTAGTTAAATAAACGCGAACAAGGTCATTCGTTCACTAAATAATTTATTTAAAACTTACAAAACGACTACAAACAAAAGTGTGTTTATGTGCACATTTATGGGTGGTACGGCTAGCTTTAATTACAATATTTATAAAAGCAACTTTAGGTAGATTACACAAGTTTTTTTACTACATTTGTTTAGCTTTTCGGTTAAGTTATTTATTTCCATTAATTTCTAACCTTTTTCTATGTGAAGTGTTTCAATTTTATTGCGTGAAGTCTTAGGTCGACCCTAACACTTCATGTCATAAAACTGAAACTTTTTTTTTCTGCTGATGAAAAATTACTTATGTATACTTATACTTACAATTTATACGATTGTCGGTTCGAATTGTGCGTTTGTGTTGTGAAACACATTTACACAGTTAAGTGTGAATTTTTTTTTTTAAAAGATAGAGGGCAAAGAGGCTTCCTACTTGTAAATGGGTATGTTTTGCTACAATTCAGCTTAAAATTAACAAGTTTTGTATCTGCTTGTTTAATGTTTGATTAATACACACCAAATTTGTTACTAGCTAGCTATCAAGGTTATAAAAGGGTTTTTTTTTTTTGTTTAAATAAGCAAATGAAAAATCTAAAGATGGTTGGTTGACGTTTGTTTGGATAATAAATACAAAATAATTTTTAGTCAAATAAATGAGCCTACAAATCCCATTGATTTAGCAGAGTAAATTTATAAAGAATTTAGACTTGATAAAAATATAAACAATAACAAACGATTGCTATGTCAACAAGGTCTGATATAGCCGCTGTTAAAAATGGGGCATGCTATGGGCCACTGTTAAAAATGGGACATGCTGTGGTTTCTTCTGTGGACCTTGGTGATTGACGTTCTACTTCAGCATTTAGCAACATAGCATTCCGAGAGAGAGTAATGTCAGAAGCTACACAGCAGGGCCTAGACGTAACTATTAAATAATTGCACCATGCTTAGAAAATTTACCAACAACCCAAAAAAACTATTTTTGTACTCTTTAAAAAACGTAGAAATTTCAGACTTTCCAGCTAGACATTAAACGTCTTGACAATTAAGTTTTCTGATGAGTTAATATATCTCGAAATAAACATATTTCTCGTACTACATATGGAGAATTTTTCTCTGCCGAAAACTCGTTGGTAAGACGTTGAACTCAAAACAAGAGTGATATACTAATTCTGCACCTATAGCGACTCCCCTTAATTTTTAAAATTATTTTAAAGTGAAAACATCTTTAGGCACTTTGAGCCCTTTTCGGTGGTATAAAAATCAGTGAACTCGCGTCATCGTGACCAAACGCTGGTTTCTATAGATATGTGTATGGTATCCCTATCCAGCAAAAAAATTGTTTTCAAAAGGAAATGGTTTCATCAGCACTTATGAAATGATTCTCTCAGAACTTATTTGAAAATGATTTGCTCAGCACTTATTTGCTCGAATGCATTTTTAATTTAAATTAAAATTATAAATGCATTAATTTTTTTAATTACGAACGCATTCGAATCATCGAACTTTTATTACTTCTAAGTACTTATTTAAATGGCAGTCAGTGTATTTAAATTTGAACACATGACTTCCAATGACACGCCAATGCTTTTTATTATCTTGCTTAAATAAAATTTTTATGTCAATATCATTGAACTATAAAAATATTTTTATTTGTTATTTGTTCTAAAAACAGGTTCGTTTCTCAAGTCTTTTGTTTCAGTTGAAATACAAAGTAAAAGATAATGAAATTATATTAAATATGGTTTTTTGTTTTTTAATTAATATTTTTAATATTTAAAATATACACTTTTGTTTTATAATTATTGCTTTTGATAATCAGCTTTAAACAACCTCGTGGGGATGCTGGAATAAGGTTAAGGAGATATTTCTGTCAAATAACCCAGGAAAAAATTTTTAATTTGAAAGCAGTTGCATTTGTTGTCGTAATTATGGTGCCTCCGGGGGCATTATATTGTCTTGTTGACAATAGAGGCACCAGCTCCAGCTCAATAATATGCTATCTTGGAATAGTTATAAAACTTTAGTTGTGGTTCGAAGTTTAGCAAAAATTGTTTAATTAGAAGAAACCTCGTTGCACATTGCGTTCGTAATAACCATTTAGTAATAAAATTTAACCAAAAATTATTTAACGTGACCAAAGTAATATTAAAAACAATAATCAATCAACCATATGTTGTTACAGGAAAAAATGTGGTTCTTGTGACTATACCACATCCATGACTTTTCTCTGCGTGTACGAACATTTTTTTCTTAAATAAACATAAATATCTATTCCGATTCCATCTATCGGATATAAAAATATTGCACACAAAAATGTTAAAAAAAAATTAGATACCGATAAAAGCGCCTACATCGAATCTTAAATTTAATTAGAAGTTTAAAAAATTAAGGTAAAATCTTTAAAGGAATTAAAAAAACCTATTGTGCTACTCTAATCAAATAAGCTCAAATGACAGATCGTATAAAAATAAGATTTTGAAAGACTTGATCGTCTTACTATATGGCTTAGCAAATATCAAAATTTAAATATGATTCAAAACGAGCTTGGTTTGTCTCTTAGTAGTTCTATTCTCCGTAGCTGTTAACTTATTTGACAAAAGACTAGAAAATTGCCAAAAACATACGAAATAATGGAATTGATGTTACACAGCGGCCTGCTCAGGCCCCTGATTTAAATCCCATAGTGTATCTATGTGGCTACATTGTGGCCATCGGAAAATATGTGGCAACAAAACACAGGGGGTAAAGGTTGAAATCAAATTTGCCAAGGCACCAGAAGAGATACAGAAATCTGCCAGCCATAGTTTCGAAAATTTCTCTAATGGAATTTAGCAACATCAGACTATTCCATTCGAGGCTGTGGAAAAAAATACACGCCCACCTATATTTTTTCACGTTGTTTTTATTTATTTTTTTTTTTTCGGTTGTAATGATTCTCTTTTATTTTTGTTAAATAAATATTAGGCCGCGACCAGTATATTGCATCGAATACATATAGATCTCGGGCGATCAATAACCAACTGCGAGGGGAGATTTTTGTTGTTTTTAGGTTCGGGGGGACATTATGACTTTCCAATATGCATAGTCTGACCGTTCTAACGCAATATAGATTTAAAATTTTTCTGTAAAATTTTAAAACAAAATTTTTACAAAAAATTGTCGATAAAATTAAAAATAAAAAATTTCGATAAAATTTTTACAAAAAAATTTCGATAAAATTAAAAAAAAAATCGATAAAATTTTTACAAAAAAATTTCGATAAAATTTTTACAAAAAATTTTCGATAAAATTTTTACAAAAAAATTTCAATAAAATTTAAAAAAAGTTTCGATAAAATGTTTACAAATAATTTTCGATAAAATTTTTACAAAAAAATTTTCAATAAAATTGTTTATATTGTTTAAGAAAGTTAAAGATCATAAAAACCGAATGTATGTTATTGTAAAATTGGGAAACATAAGAGAGTAAGGGAATATTTAACATTATTATGGTGAAGGGCATATAAGATTCGGCGTGGCCGAATATAGCACTCTTACTTGTTTTTTAATACTTATTTCTTATATTCTAATTGTAAATAAATTTTATACATTTTTAGTAATGGCAACACCACATTAAGTATTAGCAAATTCACTTCAATAACGAGGTAAAAAAAAACTTTTTGGAATGTGAAAAATAAGAATGTTGAGCTCAAAAATTAAAATATCAACGTCAAAAGAAAAAATCTATATAAAGGCAAGGGATACTGTAACAATAAACCTTAAGGGTAAGATTATCTGTTCGACAGGGTGTTGGACGCGTTTGGCTTAAGGTACACTTACATTAAACCAAAAGCTGAAAATGTGTACAATAGCAATTAATCTTTTGCATATTGATAAGTATTAGCAAGGTATTAAATAATGGGTATTCAATCTTTAAAAACGGTTTCTCGGTAATACAGCATTATATTTTTGGAAACGAATTAAATAGAAAATATAAGAGAATAGATTAAATTATTGACAGTGTGTTTTTTTGTGTAAACAAAAGTAGTGAGTACCATTGAGTATCCAATTAAAAAGTATTAACTTGTAACGAGTAATCAAAAGTAGTAGAATTGTCAGAGCCATCCTTTTAAAAAGCTACTTAAAAATCATTTTTTAAACATTTAATTCTTTCCTATTTTGCTGGGTAACTTCAACATGTTATAAAGTATTAAATTTTTTTTCATATTCAGTAAACCTTGAAGCTCTTTAAAATGCAAAAATATTGCAGTTAACACCCACACACCATGACCACAACTTTGTATGTTTAGCTCTTGTAATATTTTATAAAATTTCGTTTGACCTGAAAATTATTTTTTTGTTTCACTCATGTACGTGAACGTACATGAAGTATAAATTAAAATTTAATAATCACTAACTTGACATGTTTTTGAAATAAAAAAAAAACGAATAATTAAAACTGGTTGCCAAAAATTAATGAAAATTGAAGGTCACATAAAATGTAATCAAATCAATTTGAAAACAAGTTAACATAAAATACAATTGGCCATTAAATCAATATTAAAGCTAAGACTTCTTTTTTGAAATTTCTCTTTTGTTGATGTGAGAGACACTATTTTCATGTTCAGTATTGTATTTTTTTTTTATTTATTGCTTCATTTCAGTCATTGTCTTTTGAGTCAATCTGATCCTGCCAACATGTCATAGTTAATTGCTAAAAAGTAATTTATGTTTTCGACCAAAACAAATTTTTATTTATTTTCCTCAACAAATGAAATTTTAAGACATCAACGCTGATTTGCAAGAAAAGTGTAAATTGTCTTGTAGTGGAAATGAAAATTGTCACCTTCCATTGAATGTGTCCAAGAAAGAAATGAAATATTTTAACTTAATTGTAACAACTATATAAAGTAAATATCATGAGGAACAAATGACTACATAGATGTAGTAGCCAAAGCAAACTGTAGCTTTGTAAAATGGAAAATGGGTAGCAATTGCTACAAATATTTTTTTTTTTTAAGAAAGAAAAAAGTAGCCGTAAATAACTACTACATCTAGATAATTGAAATAAAAAAAGACTAGTAACAAAGAAAAGACTGACAGCTAACAACATTTTTAACATAGAAAACAAAACAGGGCCTAAATACAACACTCGAGGAAAAATAATGATAAATTTTAAAAAATTTACTCTTTTAAATGTTTTTTTATCATTTCGGTAAAAATGCTAAGAACTCCGAGTACTATTTTTCAAAACTTACAATAAACTTATAAACTTTTTATTAGACCATACATTTAGTACATTAAATGAAGGACATTAATGTAGAAAAGTCAGTGAAACTCTTAAGCGTAACTTCAGGCAAGTGGTAAAAAGTGAAATATTCAACATCTTCTCATGCCTAGAAAACACAACCCACTGTTTGCTATATTGAACCTCTGTAGATGAATAACATTGCACTACACTACACAACTAACCACTGTTCTTACTCATAAATCCAAAGTTAGATTTTATTATATATGAATGGTTTTTAGAAAACTATCCACCCGAGACACTTAGACCATTGTAACACTAAGGATGCCGGACTTAAACAGAGATCCTACCAATCAGAGCTCATAATGAAGTCAGATAGATCCGAGAAAGCACAAGATCCCATAATATCTTTACATTTTCTTATAACTCAAGGACAATAACGCAGGAGGTTTTCCACACTATTCTCTTCATTTTCATCACGGCAACTGCAGTTTCCAGTCAAATTTAAGGAGATGTTCCTTCTGGCCATCAAAAATAGAGAGACAGAGCGACTCGAGATTAACAGAGGCAACAATTTTTTTCGATTTTCTTAAGCCAGCTGTCTTTCAAAAAGTCTTCTATGCTATTAGCTTCTCTGCTACTTGCTACATCTAGTAGAGGAATAGAAAAAATACTGGAAGGCTATAAAATCAGCTTGATTGTCAATATAATAACAATGGCAGGGCATGGAGAATTCTATTAAATATAGAGACGTTTATTTCTGCGAAACAAGCGTATGAATTGAAAAATTATATCTACCCCATTCATCGTTTCTATATAAAGCTTGAGATGCTAAGCATATTGCTAGCTAGCTAGATGCTAGCTGTTATCTATTTTCAACCTCGAATTAAATTTTTTTAATTCTTTGCAGTTTGATACCACTTTTCTACTCAGTCCTAGTGAGTTCAGAATAACATCCAAATTGGTAGGTGATAGATGGACTAGTGAAGAACCAGTTAACTAACTGAAGAACCAGTGAACTAGCAGTAAGGTGCAACTGTGGTGTATATGAAAATATCCAGTGGCTTTGAAATCGTGGAATATAGCGGAAAACGGTTTTGGGTTTACCTTTACATTCTGCTCAAAGAAAAAAAAGTGCAGGGCAGTCGTTGGAACTGCCAATAGAAGTGAAAACTAAGTAACTTGTATTACTTTTTCCCGCTATTTTTTATGAAATACAAAGCAAAAGGATCATTTAAGTTTTCACAGAATACATAAATACAAATATTGATAAATAATAATCTTTTTGTTATTGGAGTTAACAGATTTACTACAGTTTTCGACTCTACAAGTTTTGTTTTTTTTTAAATGTCCGCTTATAACAAACTTTTTCTTTGGTGATGCAGTAAAGCAGTAGCAAAGTAAATACTAGAGATCTTCTTAGTTCATTAGTTTTTTAATCATATTATTACACTAACACGCATAAACTCTTTTGTAAAAATATGTGTTACAGTGAGCAATATAAACATTTTGAGTGAATCAGCACAAAATCTGTATCAGAGAGAATAAAAACATGTTTCTTTTAGTTTTTTTTCAAACTTAAACATCCCAATGTTGCTAACGGTTGTGTGATAAAATTATCATTGTGCCAATAGAATGAATGAAATTACAGGTCTCATTTGTTTGCATAAAGACAAACTGAATGGCAGGAATACCGATGGATAGAACAGTCAAACATACAGTCAGACGGACCATCTGATAGTCAGACCGTCAGTCAGACAAACCAGCAGACAGTCAGTGCGACCATCAGACAGTTCGTCAGACCGTCAGATCGAAAGTTAGCCAAACAATCAGTCAGACCGTCAAATAGTCAGACCGTCAGATAGTCAGACCGTCAGATAGTCAGACCGTCAAATATTCATACCAGATAGTCAAATAGTCAGGCTGTCAGACCGTCAGTTTGTCTGACCTTCAGTTAGTCAGACCGTCAGTTAGTCAGACCGTCAGTTAGTCAGACCGTCAGTTAGTCAGACCGTCAGTTAGTCAGACCGTCAGTTTGTCAGACAGTCAGTTTGTCAGACAGTCAGACCGTCAGACAGTGAGTCAGACCGACAAACAGTCAGACCGTCAAATAGTCCGAAGGTCAAACAGTCAGACCGTTAGTCAGTAAGGCAATCAGTCACACAGTCACTCAGTCTATCTATAAAAACCAACGTTAAGTTGACCATGGTGGCGATGATATGAGTTCAATAATTTTTCTCCAACCAAGTCGTGCATAATGGTGACGACGGTTTTTGAGTTCAATATTTTTTCTTCAACCAAAAAGTGCTCAAAGTAGCTACAGAAGCTTTCACTTCAATAATAATCAATAATGATGACGACGATTTTTGGTGACGACGGTTTTTGGTGACGGCGGTTTTTGGTGGCGACGGTTTTTGAAATCAGTATTTTTTCCTTAACCAAAAAGTGCTCAACGTGCCTAAAGAAGTTTTCACTTCAACAAATGGTGAGCGTCCGGTAGCAGTGGCCTAAACTTTCAGGCGTTTGCTTTCACTGAGCAATACTTCGGTATAAATTGTCTTCTGTTTACATTCTTACATTCACACGCACGATCGGTTTGTTCCTAAAAGAAATCATGATATAAAAATATATTTTAAAACGTCATAAACGTATAAAGTGTTTTGACGATTTTTGCTCTTTTTTTTAAAAGAGAAGTCCCACTCAGGCAGTAAATGTCTACATTAACTGTGGTACTTCCTTTGGAAAGGGATAGTAGTAGTAGATAAGACAGATGGTTAGTGTGAAAGTAAAGCTTCGATTCTGGCAACACTGCAATTGCACGTTCTGAGTATTTTTAGAACAGTATTGCAGCGCCGCTGGTGTTATTTAGGCGAATTAGTTCGAAGCTAGCATAGCCAATTTATAATTATTTTACTTCGCCGGCGATTTAGTGCTATGTGGTAATACCGGCGAAGGAGGCGCTGTGACCTGCATTATTATTAAGAAAAATTAATACATATCAGAAAAATTGATGTTGCCACGACTGAGATTTGAACTAGTGACCATTGCTTAGTAGTCAACGTGCTAACCAGTTAAGCTACAGCACCCTCAGTATTTGACATGATAGAGTATCTACTTGTGTGAGTGTGTGTGCTTTTTTTTAAGATATTATTTTCTTTTGTTTTGCACATACTTATTGCTCATGAAAGAAACTGAGCATTGTATTTTTTCATTCACCACTCATAACTGAGAAAATTGCACATTAAATTTTGCACATGAGCAAGAGATGCCCACATTTCACTTTGATCTTGAACCAAGTTCATTGTGGAAATAACAAGTAAAGCAGACACTCGCTCACGTACAGTGAACATGAGTGAGTGAACAAATACGTACCCTGCTTTTGATGCAGTAATTATTATCGTATCGTGTAATATTTCGAAATACAAACATTTTGTACACACTTTTGTACGCTATATCTTTAAATAGCCAATTAAGAATGATCGGTTGCAATTTTCCTACCAAATTTATAGAAGGAATACTGTAAACATTTTGACAAGCAAAAATATGAAATTAAGAAAACAGTACGAATAGTAGAGCTGGATCTTTGTCGGTGTCTATATATAAGCGTTTATTATCCGAACTTGCTGATTTTTTAAGGTCAACTTTCCAATAATATGCTGTTTTATTAACACGTAAGTGGTTGAGTTCTACGGATATTAGAAAGCGAACATAGTTTAGACCTTGTTATATAAGGTTCCTTTATGGGTCTCACATGAATATTTAACAATAAAAGTCAGATGTCAGTCGATTTGTAGTGGTGGCTAAATTATAGATAATGCTACTATATACATATTTTTCTAAATTAATTAAATATAGTTATAATAACGGCTAGATAAGTATCGGTACTTTCTAATATTTCATTTAAACAAAATGTTTTTATCTTCAAAATTTTTCTTCGAGTGGCTTTGGGCAAATTACAATGCCAAGAAAAGGAGTAACAGATTAAACAGAAAATTGTCTCTCTATTGTCAACTATTGATGCTTGCTATACAAAAATACATCGTTGTAGTAATACGACTACTACAACTGAAACAAACATTTACAATATGCAACATTTTGAGCTTAAATATGAATAAATATTGTTGGTTTCGTTTGCTTTTATTTGTTGGCAATTTTTCGACTGTTGTCTACAACAGCGACAACAATCGTTTACACCAACTGAAACGTGACAGTTGTAAGTCAGTCATAGTTGATTTAATATGTTAATGAATTGTAGTTGCATTTTTTTGTTTCTACTGCTAATGCTGCTTTAAAACCTTGACAAACAAAATAAAACATCATTTTGTTAAAAATGACATTAAAAAATAAATAGAAAACGTGTTGGGATGTATGTACATCCATGATGTATGTAGTTTAAACAAATGTTGTACTTCAGTTCACTTTTTGGTACATTTAGTATGAATTCAACAACAAGGCAATGCAACTAATGTTGAAAATTTTAAATTTTGGAAATTTCGAATTCGTATGAAAAACTGTAATTGCTTTTGTCAACAGCAATTTTTTGTAAATAGCGGAGTTCAGTGTTTGATGCAAATGGTCTACAAAAAGTGCAATCCAATAACAATTTGAAAACAAATTTATAATAATCAAACTCTGAATACCACTAATGTATTTCAAGTGCAAACAATTCATTATCCATGTGGTTGTAGACTGAAAAACGCAAATTATGTTTTTTTTTTTAACCGAAGGAAACTTTCTAAAGTAAACAACATTTTTGAAATATGCAAATTTCTGAACAAGAATTGTATTTAATATTTGAAACTATTAAACTTTTTTAAGTTTGTAGCAGTTTCTGAACAAACGGCCAAATTAAAAAACTTTTATTAAAGAAAATTTATTTCAATATGGGCATCAGCTGTAGCGTTATCCTGTTGGATAAATTAAAATTTTGTGAATGATCAATGTAAAAATAATGGTACCGTGAAATATTTCCCAAATGAAATATAACCCAAAAAAAAAAAAAAATTAAATAACTCCCAACGAAAAATTAAAAAATCCCATTCAAATTGGAATTTATTTCATAATGAAATAACTCCCAATTTTTTGGAGGTTATTTCATAATTTTTCATTGGGAATTATTTCGCAATGAAATAACTCCCAAATGAAATAACTCCCAAATGAAATAACTCATAACTTAATTCTGTTGAGAGTTATATCATTTATTTTGATTGGGAGTTATTTCATTTGACTAAAATTGCATTATTCTGGATACAGAGAAAACTTTTAGTCAGCGAGCCGGTGTTGTTTATACCATAGAGGAGAAAATCCTTGCGCTCGGCCGAAAGCCGGCTATTCAGGAAAACTTTAGTAAGCGATGGGATGGCTCAATGATCTCTCTATGGTATATGGAACAGCGGATTCGCTAACAAAATATTGTCTGTACAGCCGGCCTTTGGTCATATATCTATGATATATGGTATGATATCAAAGTTATGGACCTCCTTCATCGGGAGGTACCTGTTATACCATAGAGTTTAAAACAGTTAAACAGTCCCCGGGTGTAAATATAATTTTTATTGGGAGTTATTTCATTTTTGTTGGGACTTATTTCATTTGGGAATTATTTCATTTCTTTTTTTTGTAAAAATATAATTGTTTTGAATTAACGGATAAGCTTTTGGATCTTATTTCATTTTGGCGCTGGGAGTTATTTCGTTTTTTTAATTTGGAAGTTATTTCATTTTCGTTGGGACTTATTTCATTGGGAGTTATTGCTTTGAGAGTTAATTCATTTGGGAGTTATTTCACGGTACCAAAATAATTGCTTAGAGTTCTTTTGCATGCACTTACAAACAGTGCTCTTAGTTTTCAGGATTATTTTCTTTCGATGACGTCGGGTTATTGGCTAATTTTTTAGTTATCTCGAATCAAATTTGGCCATCAAACTTTGAATAACAGGCTGTTAACGATAAGCCTGTTAAAATGAGCTCAACATTCTGACAATAAATAAATATACATATTTAATTACATGCACGTTTTAATTTGTTATGGGGATTTGTTTTAATTGTCTGAAATCATGATAAAAGTCATTCAATGACAAATCAAACAAAAAAAAAAAAAAAAAAAAATGTTTTGGTATTACAACTTTTATAATTTTAATTTTAAATTAATAGCTTGCTATTAACCCAAATTGTAAATTCACTGAAATTGATTAAAATATAAAAAAAATTGTTTTCAAATTTGCCATTCCATTCCTTGAATCTAAATATAATTTAATAAAATTCTCCTAGTTGTTAAAGCTTATAAAATATTCTTTAAAAGGAGCTTTTTCTCAACTCAGAGGTCAAATAATTTTTAACGCTTAATCTGAATAATTCTTGCAAAAAAAAAAAACCGACTTCAAAACAGATAGAAGGGCACCAATTCTAAACTAAAAATGTAAGAAGTAATCTGTAAGAATTAGATTTAAACCAAATAAAAGATGCGCCAAAATTAGAGGGAAAAAATAAATACTATTTAATGTCAAGCCTCTCCCTATTACTGTTTAAAAGTTAAGTTATTTTCACCAGCATCCGTCTTGTATGGGGACACCATTCAAGCCTCTGTCTATAACAGTTTCAAAGATAGGGGCATATAGATCAAATAACATCACCTATTCGGACACCCTTTAATTTACAATGTTAAATTAAAGACCTGTTGTTATAGAGGACTTGGTCACAAAGATTCTTTGTAAATTTCAACTATCTGTCTATAACGGTTAAAAAGTTTAACCATATATATCAAATTACATGAACTATTGGGACACCCTTTACATTATAATTCCAAATATTTATATTTGTTATCATACCAGAGAAAGTAGTGGACATTCTGCCTAATTTTCAAGTGTTTGTGTTTAACGGTTCAAAAGATAAGGTCATATAGATCAAATTACGTAATTTATGGGGACACCCTTTAATTTCTAACTTCAAATTGTATACTTGCTATAGTAGACTTTGCAATACAGGTTCCTTGTAAATTTCAGCTGTCTGTCTCTAACAGTTCAAAAGTTTGGCCACATACATAGAATTACATTAACTATTGGGACACCCTTTAAGTTCCAAATTCAAAATTTTATACTTTTTGTTATAGCTGACTTAGCACTACAGGTTCTTTGTAAATTTCAGCGGTCTGTGTACAACTATTCAAAAGTATGGCCATATACATCAAATTAAATGAACTATTGGAGCACCCTTTAATTTAAAATTTTGAGTATTTATACATTTTATTATAACGGTCATAGTAGTCGACATTCTGTCCAATTTTCAAGGTTTAGTCTATAACGGTTCAAAAGATAGACCCAAATAGGTCATATTATGTCACCTATGGGGACACCCTTTAAATTTTAAATTTATTTTTTTATTAATTTCTGCTGTTGGGAGCTATAGCGGCACGCAGTTTTTTAAAATTTTAATTTGCTGCCCTTTACGGTTCTTAATACACGTAAAAAACATGTATGTTGTATGGGGACACCCTTTAATTTTTAATATAATGAACTGTTTTTAAAATGGGACCAACCTTGAAGCATAACCTTTCAAATAAAGCAAAAAATTTTAAAATCGGTTCAGAAATGGCTGAGTTCTGCGGTTACATACATAAAAAAAGCAACATTCAGACGAATAGATAACCTCCTTCTTTTTTGAAGTCGGTTAAAAAAGAAGTTAAGGCAATAACACCGAAACATGTAGCATAGTATCTAATGGAGCTTAAAACGCATACAAATCGGCTGACCCGTAACATCCTGAAAGATCGTGGCTACGTTCCACTAAGAAGGAGGAATATTGCCTCTCTTGGCCGAACATCAGAGAGGTGACGAATAAATGTTGAAATGCAACCGTGAATCATAAAGCTTTTGTATAGCACTAACACCTAATATATGAGCACTTATTGTTAATTGTTATAATGGGTGATTTTTTTGAGGTTAGGATTTTCATGCATTAGTATTTGACAGATCACGTGAGATTTCAGACATGGTGCCAAAGAGAAAGATGCTCAGTATGCTTTGACATTTCATCATGAATAGACTTACTAACGAGCAACGCTTGCAAATCATTGAATTTTATTACCAAAATCAGTGTTCGGTTCGAAATGTGTTTTATCGACAAATTTTGTTCAGCGATGAGGCTCATTTCTGGTTGAATGGCTACGTAAATAAGCAAAATTGCCGCATTTGGAGTGAAGAGCAACCAGAAGCCGTTCAAGAACTGCCCATGAATCCCGAAAAATGCACTGTTTGGTGTGGTTTGTACGCTGGTGGAATCATTGGACCGTATTTTTTCAAAGATGCTGATGGACGCAACGTTACGGTGAATGGCGATCGCTATCGTTCGATGCTAACAAACTTTTTGTTGCCAAAAATGGAACAACTGAACTTGGTTGACATGTGGTTTCAACAAGATGGCGCTACATGCCACACAGCTCGCGATTCTATGGCCATTTTGAGGGAAAACTTCGGAGAACAATTCATCTCAAGAAATGGACCGGTAAGTTGGCCACCAAGATCATGCGATTTGACGCCTTTAGACTATTTTTTGTGGGGCTACGTCAAGTCTAAAGTCTACAGAAATAAGCCAGCAACTATTCCAGCTTTGGAAGACAACATTTCCGAAGAAATTCGGGCTATTCCGGCCGAAATGCTCGAAAAAGTTGCCCAAAATTGGACTTTCCGAATGGACCACCTAAGACGCAGCCGCGGTCAACATTTAAATGAAATTATCTTCAAAAAGTAAATGTCATGGACCAATCTAACGTTTCAAATAAAGAACCGATGAGAGTTTGCAAATTTTATGCGTTTTTATTAAAAAAAAAGTTCTCAAGCTCTTAAAAAATCACTCTATACATATTTTGAAGATACAATAAATAATATGAAAAAAAAATCATTTGTTTTTGAATACTTTCTTTTGAAGTTCTAAAGGTAAGAAGGCGGTTTAAAAATTAAACACATTTTTTTGTAATTTTTTTTTTTTATGTTTTCTCAATTTCCAGGTTATGTTTTATGATGGTAATTACTCTACGTATAGCGTAAAAGCCACTGTAGCTAAAGTTTTAGTTTAAATGTTTTTTTTGTATTCTTTTTTTAGAAATTAAACACTATTTTTCGAAAAGAAAAAAATTATGTTATAAAATTCAATAAACATAATCATACTCACAACTTTCCGAGAATATCTTATTAAATATTAAAATAAAATTTCTCCTAATCAAAGTGAAAAATCACATCTGATTTTTATTTGAAAATTGTTCCATTAGAAATATTGATTAACGTTGGCTGGCTGCCTGCGATTTTATTAGAAACTGTAATAATTAGCTTTCATTTTTCATTATACATTTTTATGATTGTGATTACTCATAATGTTTTGTGAAAAAATTATATCTTCCTAAGATTAGTGTTTTCATATTCATAGTGAAATTTTATTGCTCCATCATAATCATAAAACTGCACAACAGCAATTTCCACAAATTTTCCTTTTTAGAGTGTTGAAATTAGCCTGGATAAACAGTTAGCCTTTATTCGAGCTCCATTTGTTTATTCAATGAAATTCCTCCACACTATTTTATTATTGATGGAAAAGCGAAAAATAATAATAAATTCAAATAAACATTATCCATGTTGCCATAAATAAACAGCGTGTGACCTAATTTATCTAATTGTTGTGATTTAGGAAAAACAATGTAACAATATATTTTGTGTTTTTTAAATTACTTTTTATTGTAGTTTTTTTGTGTCAGGCTGAAAAAAGTGTGAAATAAATTTGCTCTCACCCAGGCAGCCCATAGCTTTTTGTATTTTTCTTTGTTGCTGGCAAATGTAGCAACACAAGACTTTTGGAAAAATAATTTCTTTTGTGAATAGTGAAAATAAAAAAGTAAATCAGAAAAAAATTGATTTAAAAATAACAAACCACAAAGTAGTGAAATAAATTATACTGGTTTCAAATTTATTTTTCTAATATAAAAATTAAAAGAATTAGAAAAAAGTCACAATTTATACGAAGTGGCATATTAACTAAAACTAAATCTTAAACAAAAAACTTTAATTCATTGCAAAAAATATTTTGCTCTATTTTTTTTTTTTGAAACATAAAATAAAAATCTAGTTTAATTAAGAATAAATGAAAATTAAAAAGGTTATGGACAGTTTGAATTCAATTCCGAGTTTATTTCTTAATACCTTTGTTTAATGCAGTACGGAAAAAGGCAGTTTATTTTAGGGAATAATACAAATTAGCAGTAGTAGTAGTTCTACAAATTAATTACTACAAATATCGTCTTTTTTACTCGATCCTATCAATTAACTTTTAATACTTTTTTTCACACCTTCACAAATACAAACAAGTAACAGCATCATAGTGATGTTTTCCAGTCTCATTTATGTAGGCAGAACCAAGCTATGGCTATGGTATGATAAAAAGGACCGAATGTACAACTTAGAGTTGTTTCCATAATTACTATGGTCACGATAATCAAGTTTTTGTTTTATATGGTTACTACACCCAGAACAATGCAACATGGTTGGTTTAACATATAAAATTTTCCAATCAAATTCGAAAGTATTCCAAAATAGTAATATATTTATAACCAAATATATTATAAGTAAAAAAATTATGACTAAAAACAAACAAATAATTTATGTATTTTTGTGTTTAGTTTTTTAAAATTATTAGAATTATTATTTGAATTTTATTTCAGGCTCAAGGTCATAACTTTATTTAAATAAAACTCTTTTTATGTTTTACTAATAAATTTTTAATATTATTCAATATTTCGAGCGCCTTCGGTGCTCTTCTTCAGGAAAATTTTTGAGTAAAGCTGTCGTTTGTCCTCCTCCAAAGAGATAATAAAACTTACTATTATTAGAATTTTTAAGAGTTTAATATATATTTTAACCCCCATATTTATAAAAAATAAAATATATTAAAAATCTATTTTAGAACTAATTTTTCGTACAAAAGTTGTTTTAAAATACATTTCAAATAAGTTTTATTTTTTATAAAGCCCAGTACGCAGCTCTACGGAATTTCAGGTTTGATTTTTTTGCCTTTATTTCTACAAAACTAAAATTCATCGTGTGGTCGCTTGTAGAAATAAAAATCATGTAGTCGTGTTTTTAAAATTTTATTGTATATTGTATACAATAACATTATATAAATACTGAAATGAAAAAAAAAAAATTTTAAAAAGTGTAAAAAACATGAAATGTCATAAATTCCGTTACCAAACAATTGCCTAAACATTAATTTTTGTTTCAGTTGAAGGAAAAAAGTCTACACTTTTTCTTTTCACATCCCTGCTGATCTTTTTAGCTGAAACTGAAAGTCGCCTGAAAATTTTCAAACCTGAATTTCAGGCTGTTTTTTTACATACAATTCTTATGGCAAACTGAAATTCAGTCGAGCTGCGTGCCGGCCTTAAATATGGGGGTAAGAATTTATATGTCAATAAATAGTATCTTATAATATGCGTTTGTACAAACATATATTTATTTCACTTATTTTATAATAAAACTAGTGTGTGCGTCCTGAAAATATTTTGTTCAATTTTGCTTTGAAATTAATCCTTACCAAACTTTAAGGCTCTCACATATTTACTTTATACAAATGTACCGATCCCTAGATAAAATTCTAAAATTTATATAAAATTCTAAAATTCTAATAATTATTGCAAAGCTCTGCAAACAAAAAAAAAATGATAAAAAAAGAGTTACTCATTATTTTAAAACAGCGCCATCTGTTGCGCAATATAGCTTAAAAAATTAAAGGCGCCATAAGTTAAAATATCGGTAAAAAAATCGGCGTATTTTCTCTGTGTTTTCTTTTCACCTTTCTCTTAGAAATAAGATTTTTTTGCGGAAAAAAGCATTCTATATTGGATCTGGATACTAAGGTACCTCCTCACAAGGCGGTACTGGTGCTTTTAAATCAAAAGTCAAAGAGTTCAGGTGTCGTATTTTAAGAGAGTGTTTAACAGTTTGTGTATTTTTGAACAGTGTTGTTAATAAATAAAGTGACTTACAGTAAAACGAATAACAGTGTGTATTTATTTTGCAATTAGAGGAACCCAACGTTCTGTAAAATCGTAACAATATGTTATATTCAGACAATAATATGGTTCCAACATGACAATATTACTATTTTTATGTTAATAATAATACAGTTTAACTAAAACTCGAACTAAAAATAATATCACTTTATTTTTAGTAAATTTTAGTTAGTATATTTGGCTATTCCCTGTTTTCTGAAATATTTTCATATTTTTATACTGACAATTTTTTTTGGTTTTAGATAAAGTTTAGATTTTTGTGGCGACTTTTTTTTATATATTGTTTTTTTAGAGCAAAAATTGTCTTTAGTGAAACAGTTTGGTTTTAGTAAATTTTCAATATTTCATTTTTTGTGAATTTTCGGTTTTTGGTGAAATTTTGATTTTTTCTTTTTAAATAATGCGATTTTTAGTGGTTAATTAATTTTCTGTGATCTTGAAAATTCTTGGAGTATTCGTGAATATTCGCTTCACTTCGATTTTTGTGAAAATTTTGATATTTTGATAAAATAATTTTTTTTTAATTTATATTCTTGTTTATTTTTTTTTTTTTTTTTGGAAATTTAGATTTTTTCCGATTTTTCTGTTACCAATACCAAAAACAGAAAATAGAGACTCAATCTCAATCTCTGACAGATTTGTAATTTTCAAAAAGTTCATTTCAAAGGCAACACTGGTAGAAAGACCTCGTTAAATCGATTTTCCTAATTATAAGGATCCAGAATATACATATATATTTTTTGGAATCGAAAGTAAATATACCTAAAATTACAAATGCAATGGCAAACTTATATATACGATTTCCATCCGTGATGAAGGATATATAAATATTCAGTTTTTTTACACATGCAAATAGTGTAATTCGCCTTAATATGGCATTAATAATAACAGTAATAAAATAATAATAATAGTTATAATATTTTATTTATTTGTTTAGTTATTACATAACTAAAAAAAATAATAATATATATTTATATATATCTTAGTCGAATGTAACTATGATTATTCAGGATGTTTCGGGATAGCGGATTTCGATACATTTCAAGTGGCTTTAAATAAGTAACTGCATGTTTTCCTATTTCTGGCCAAACTAATGGCATATTTACTCCTTTTTTGACGATCTAGATTTTTTATACCAAAAAACAATAGAGATTATTTGTAGAATCTTATTTTGACGGCATTGATTTTTTTCTCAGATTGAATTGTGAATTTTGTGTCAAAATTAAACTTTTTTATTTATTAACTTTGAATATCGGCAAAATTAATTAAATAACCATTACAATTACTTAAATCGATAACACAGTGCAACACGGCAAAAACAACCATATACGGACACCACTACGTGATAAAAGACCAAAAAAAGAAAGACCCCTGTCTCCCAGTTTTGCCCAAAGTCCTCCAGGTTTTTTTTTATGGGCCCTCAAAAATGTGGGGCCTCGATGTCATTTTTGCAAAAATGATCATTTACTCAAGCTCATATTTTGCAAACCGTTTGAAATTTTGATATACTCTCTGGGGCAAAGCTGTAGCTCTTATCATAAAGAACAAAATTTGTTAACAAAAAATTTGTCAAAAAAACTTCATCTTCAAGGTCAAAATCGCAAAAAACTTTAAAAAATTCAATTTTTTTACCTTTTTTCCCCTGTTAAGGTCCATAGGTAGCAAACCGTTCAAAATTCAAGGAAACAGTCACCTACAAAAATGAACCTAAGATCTCAGTAAACAACTTTTTAGAACATATGAACTTCCTAGGAATGATTCTTAACACCATTTAGGTAGCGCTTAGGTTGCGCAAAATTTTTCACTTTTGCGGCTACATAAGCGCTACCTAAACGGTGTTAAGAATCATTCCTAGGAAGTTCATATGTCCTAGAAAGTTATTTATTGAGATCTTACGTTCATTTCTGTAGTTGGTTGTTTCCTTGAATTTTGAACGGTTTGCTACCTATGGACCTAAACAGGGGAAAAAGGTAAAAAAAAATGAATTTTTTAAAGTTTTTTGCGATTTTGACCTTGAAGATGAAGTTTTTTTGATTTTATATGTTAACAATTTTTGTTCTTTATGACAAGAGCTATAACTTTGCCTCAGAGAGTATATCAAAATTTCAAATGGTTTGCAAAATATGAGCTTGAGTAAATGATCATTTTTTGCAAAAATGACATCGAGGCCCCACATCTTTGAGGACCCATAAAAAAACCTGGAGGACTTTGGGCAAAACTGGGAGACAGGGGCCTTTTTTTGGTATTTTATCACGTAGTGGTGTCCGTATATGATTATTTTGCCATGACTTAAAAAATTACACAGTGTGTAATCGACAATTATGGGCTTTAAAATTATCTCTTTATGTGGCTAAAGTTTGCTGACAGGGTTCTCAGATATTCTTCCAGTCCCATAGCCAATTTTAAAATGCGATTCCATAAAAATCCCAAAAAAATTTTAATTATTTCCAAAATTCCCCACTAAAAAGGACACTATTTTCTTTTAAATTAATACATAAATACTTTATTTATACTGTAGGTAATTTTAGAAAAAATTTAATGTACATCAATGTACATCAGAGATTAATTTAGTGTACACATTTTATCCTCTATGCACACAAAGTTACACAATGGACATCGAAAAAAAATACATTGAAAAATGTATGCATTACTCACTGCATTATATCTAAATGTGTACATTGAAGACATTAAAAGCATCGAATTAACTTTATATATTTATGCACATTCGTGGTGAAGATACCATTGAATTTGTTTTGTAACTTCATAAGATTAATGTGTGTGCACAGTAAAAGTAAACAGCTTTGCCGTTTTTGGTTATTTCTAACCAAATTGGGTAATTTTTTTTTTTGATGTATAGATGTGTACCTTTCTTTAAATTTGGTTAGTTTTATTTTCTCAAAAAACATTTAATGAAAATTTTACTTCTTTCTAAGGAATTGTATTAGAGATTTGAATTTGAAATATAGATCATTTTATGTTTTAAATAATATAAAAAAATACTTTTACTTATTTATTAATACTTCACTTTGGTGAAATTAAGTGTAAATCAGTACAAACATTTAATTTAATATTGAAATTAATAAAATTGAACTCGGTCCTTCGGACTATTTTTGTATAAAGTAAACAAATACTGAAAATATTATAAATACCCAATATCACTTTTATGTCTCTAGTTCAGAAGTTACAAAAAGCACTAATATGGCAACTCCCACCCATGTGTTTGCTTAAAATGGTTTTACACGTCGTGTATTTGTTATATGACTTGTCAGTTTGATAACACTAATGTAATTTCATGTGTATGTCAAAATATCCATTTTACATGCGGTTTTCATTTTTGTTTCTAAACGTACATGTGCAATTACATGTGACATAACCTACAATATATAATTTTGCCGCCACACAGTTTTTTTATTTTTATATAAAGCATATAAACAAGATGTACACAAGTACAGTCATAGCCACACATTAATATCAGATGTACATGCCAAAAGAAAGGCAATGTCTTCAATGTATAGAAAGTGTACAGTGTTTTCAAGGTGTCCATTAAAATTTCTTGTACATTTCTACGATCTCTGGTACACATATTTGATTATTAGTTAGCAAATTAGTTAAGTTGATAAATGTTTTATCTTACCATTTTCTTAAAGAGAAGTAACACTTAGGCAATTAATATTATAAAGTGTTACTTCTTTTGGAAAGAAATAGAAAATGGTTTGTGTGTAAGTAAAGCTTCATTTATTTCAATCATCACCATTTCTAAGGATGAAACAAACGTGTTTTTAACCGACTTCAAAAAAAGAAGGAGGTTATTTTATTTGGACTAAAACTTAGGGAATGATCCCTTTACTGTGCCGGAACCAGAAAATTTGCTTATGGGAAGGAGGTTAGCGAGAGTAGTGTTTGTCGACATTCCACAAACGAACAGTTGGGGCAAAAAACGTATTTTCCCTATAGGGAATTATAATGCCTAGTGCAATTCATTGGCTAATCGACCACATATAAATGATCTCTTAATGAAGAGCGTATTTAATCGGAATCTGCATTGGAGTTATTACGCTAGATACTAAAGGCTCCTTAGAAACAAGAAACGAGATCTAGAAACAAGATCGTTTCAGCGGCATATTGATATGTATAAACTTTTTTCTCAAAATATGCTTGTTGCTTTCACCTGAATTATTCTCGCTCGGTATTTTATAATCTAATTTACCACTCTTACCTAAAATTTTAAATAAATTTTTTTTATTACCTCATTAGGCAACTTAGCACGTGTTATTAAATTTTGGTTTTATTTTTACTTAGCACATTTGCGTACCATTGCATAACAACAAGTAAAAACAACATAAATGTAATTTTTTGCTAAAAAAGGTTTTTTTTTATAGCTATATAAGCTTTCTCCATTAAAGTCTTAATTTTCGTAAAAAGTGCACTTAGTACATTTGCTGACTAAGCCAACGATATAATAATCTAAAAAGTATGTGAAATCAAAATAAAATCCCCAAAAAATCTCCTTAAATCCTAACCCCCATATTTATAAAAAATTTGTTCGAAAATACATTTGAAATCAGTTTTATTTTTTATAAATATTGGGTAAAAAATATTGAAACTATTCCCATAAGCAAATAAAAATCCCCGATTTGTTGATATATTCCTAAATCTGACCACACTGCTCACAGAGAATCAGATATTGAGAGTGTATGTACTGTGATCTTATGTAATACTCGATCCATCGTTCTTCTAAAATTTAAGGAACCACCAACCAAAGACAACTTGGGTTTGTAAAAAGCATCTGTGTTGTATTTACTATAATACGAAATTGTAAAAAAAAAAGTTTGTGTACTTTAACTCAGACAATTTTGTGATGTGATCAAGATAAACGTCAGTACCTAGCAGTGTTGGCCCTTATCTGAAAGTGGTCTTACCACCGAGCAAAAGGAAAGTATAGACTAGCACCCCCAACCCCCATTGTGTAGTACAGCACACAATGCGATAACGTGCCGTGTGTAATGGCACCCATATCACACTAAAATGTACCGCGCAGTCACTATGAGCAGCAATTAATAGATCATGGAATGCCTGGACCCATGTTCTAACCTCTTGTTTAGAGGTTGGAGACTATCCAATTTCTTCTGTTGAGAGGGCATAAATACACTTGATCAACAATGCACCATCGCTGCATATATCGATCCAAACCACAACCACCACGTTCACCCCCGAAGAGGACAAAGAGAGGAGCGACTTCCTGTAAGGCTACCAGTTCCGTGGTACTGGTAGGGCCTCGAAAAGAACCTATAATAATACAGACTTGTTCTTTCACATAAGAGGCTCCAGGCACCTGGTAACCCCATTTTCCCGGATAGCACTTCGTCAAAGCTTTTGGAATGCTGCAATGACAGTTTGTACCCCCGGGGGGCGAGGGGAACAATTTTTGATATATGGTTAATAAAGTGTTTTACAGCATGTACCTCCTTTATTCTGCCACCAAAGAGAAACTATTTTCTCCTTTAAAAAATAAAAAAGAAAGAATAAAAACAAATAACGAGTTCTTTTTTATAAAACCAAAAGATAATGAATGTCTTGGTGAAATAAATATATTATTTATGACAGACGACAAGCAATTTAATTGTAAAAAGCGAAATATTTTTTTAAGACTTACTCGCATAAGAAACGGTTAACCAGAACATTATTCGTTTATCTCTATATGCGAACTTGTGTGTCTACAAGATTTTTATGAAAAATAAAATATGTTTTGCATAATTCCACATATAGTACATTAATCATAAAAAAAAGTTCTTTAGAAACAATTACAGTTGTGTCCGCTCATATCTAATTGTCTGTCTTTATATCTTTATTCAGAGAAATGAATGTCTGTTTTAAGATCACTTTCAATATTTGCGAAACTGTTCACAGTAGCAATAGTGGTAGTTTTAACAAATAAACAACATGTGTGGGTTATAAATCAACATGTGTTTTATCAGTTTTTAGTTTTTATATAATTTCCAAAGCATTTTTTAATGACACAAATAATTATTCGACCTCAAAACTAACAACAATTAAAAAACAAGTATAAAAAACTAACATTTGAAGTATTGTGCTTGGATGACTAAAGTTGATTTTTTGTAACCTCATTGTAGTCACACACAGTAATAAATTCTATGTCAGGCTACTAAAGTAAAACCTACTACTTTATTTCTGTAGTTTCGACTTTTTACTACTGGTTCTGTCTCCTCATAATAACATTTCATTAAAATTAATTTTAAATTAAAGTAAATTTGGTGAGACAATTTAATTAAAGCAGGTTTAGCCCAGTGTTGGGATTTGACAATGTTTAAATTGTACCGTCCCAGTGATAAAATTGTACCAAATCAGCATCAATTGTATCAACATTTGACATTAAAGAAAAAACAAGCAAAACATACATCCAGTAGCGCGACATTAAAAGATGCTAATTATAACTTTATAACTAGGATATTTTAAAGTGATGATAATTGACCTTGATTCCTTGAATTTCTTTTCTGTGGATATTAGTCAACGAACATCAAAGAGCGTATATACATTTTGAAGATTAAGGTAAAGGAAATCAAATCGCAATTCCTAAGATAAAAAACGGAAAATTTTGGGATTTTTAGGCTTTGGCCCATAAAGTCCGCATATGGCCCTAGTCCATATTCATGAAATATTTTTAGCAATAATTGGGAATATATACAGCTTTTATACAGCAGTCTTCTTTTTCCGATCCCTTTGGTATTTTAGCACATACATATAGGCAAATTACAAAATTTCGATGTAAAATAGATCAAATAGAAGGACCTCTATATTCTAAGGATCATCACTTTCACACGAAATTTGGCTTAAAATATAGAAATTTTATATATATAAAATTTTTATATATTTCTTAAGAATTTCTTTTATAAAAAAAGAAATAAAGAATAAATAAGAAATAAAGAATAAAGAATAATGGCCTTTTCAGGCTAAAATACACAAAACTTCAATAATTTTCAAGTTTTTAAATTGAAAATCAACTAGTTGTTAACTCAATGAAAAAAAAAACTGAAAAAAATGTACAAATACTAAACATATCTGTAAGACCATGTAAAATTGTAAAATTTTATAAAATCGAACAAAAATTTAAAAACTGCCAAGTCCTAAAAAAATTTGAGGGTGTGAGGTTCTCAATTTTGAGGCCACATAGCGCTCCACTGGTGAAGTGAATGAGTTTTAAAACTTAAGCTCTGATACTCCTCTGCTACGTCCATGTCAAATTTTGGATCAATCGAACTAGCCCTTTACACTGTGCAATATTAGGATTCACCAAAGTCACCGGATCTTCATCCGATTAAGTATGACTGGAGCTATTTGGAAGAACATAAATCAAGAATGTTGCAATTTAAACAGGGTTGGAGAACTATGAAGTTAGAAATGTAAAAAAAATTTAATTAATTAAAAAAAAATATTAAATAAATTTATATGAAATTGTACCGAAAAAGCATTAAGTGTACCAATATACCACTGATGTGTCGTTTGTACCAAATTTGGTACAATTGTACCACAAATCCCAACACTGGTTTAGCCGATTGTCGATTATTAACACAATAAGCTTTAAAATCAAATCTGAGATGTATAGTTATCCTGTGCCTTATCACCAAGAGCCCCCACGCACACCCCTAAGGGTCTGTGAGCAAATACAAAATCTCAACGAGAATCTCACAAAGAGAACAAAACATGTAAAAATTTTAAATCTGTAGTATACCAGCTCTCAATTAGGTAGTTTTGTGTCCGTTTGCTAAATATTTCGCAAAACAATGCATTTTCATTTTAACCACTTTTATTGGTTGGGGCTTAGCACCCATAACATCCTAATGTTGAACTACTCATTCGTTTCACTCAAAGATTTGGAGCAGTCTGATACTGTTTTGGTCCACCTCTCACAGGGATATAAGTCACTCTGAAAAAAGCTGGAAGAGAATCTCAATAGCCATAGAAGATATAAATGAATTGTTAAATTTAGGCTTAAGTTCTTGTATTATCTCTAACTACTAATATTAGTTGAAGAATATTATTATACAAATTAGGTGATTTTTATTAAAAAAAAATGGAAAAAATTTTATTCACATCAAAATTTCATCACGCATGATTTCTGAAAATTTATTAAATAAATATTTTAGAAATGCAATATAAAATATTTATTTCCAAAAAAATATAATATTAATCGAAATTGATTGCTATGGGAAAAGCATATCCAGATAGCTATTTCGCTAGTTAGTTTAACTAGCTCATCAGTGGATGTTTTCTAATTTTCTGAATAAAAACTGAGATTTTTCTTCTTATAAGTTAAGAAGAAAATCAGTCTAGAGAGAAAGCCAAATCTATATTTCTACACAAAATACCATAGCAACCATTTTGATTTAAAGAGTTTATTTTATTTTTCTTTAAATTTTCTACATTAAGGATACCATTCATAATGTGATAAATATTAAATAATATTATTTTATACGATTCCAAATATTATTTTTTATATATAATAGCATGCATGCATAAATAGGTTTTTCATATTTTTAATTTTTATTTTTGTTTTTCAAAATTCTTTTTGATACTTTAACTAACACACTGCTTAACGTACGTCAAAAGTTAGAAGTTGCCCAACTTTTGTACTTTGCGTTGTCGGAGACATACTGATTGTGACATCGTTGAAAAAGGCGGATTCTATGTGCCCCGGCCGTAAGTGTGGCTACTTTGATTTATGTTTAACCAGGTGGTAACGCAAAGCGGAGATAATATTAAAGAGAAATTGTTTAATGTTTTTATATGGATATTAATCATTTATGTTAAGAGAAAATAGTTAGTATAATTGTTACTGTCAAAATCTGAATAAAATATTGAAAAAATGTTATCCTCTCTTATGCTGTCACCATGTTAAATATGCCTTGCAGAGAAGTGATCTATATCAGCAATTGAGATTTTATTACTTTAACATACACACATAGATTAAATGAAATTCAATAACAATAAGAAGAAAGTGGACGTACTTACAGTCGTATATAAATATTTGATTGAATGACAATGATTTTTTTTATTAAAATAATTAAATTTTAATTGAATTTAATAGCGAGCTATTAACCCAAATTATATATTCACTGAAATTGTTTATTACGAGGTGAGCTAGTTTCAATGGTCATTTCGCTTAGTGGCTACTGTAGATCATCATGAAAACTTTACCCATATTTCAGCTAAAAATAGATTTAAAAATGTAATTAAATTAAAGTGGTTTTTTAATACCCAATATATAATTTATTAAAAACAATTAAATTCAGTATATATGTACATTAGAAAAAAGCATAATTTTACACTATGCATTTTAAGTCGAAAAGTATAAAGAAATTCTAGATCAAAGAAAGATATTAGTTTTTTTTTTTAATTTAAAACATTTCTATGGCTTTTGCGTAAAAAAAATAATAATTTATAAACTATGTTTTTTAACTAAATTTTACTTCAGTGCCAAATACTCGTAAATTTTATGAATAACATATATTTTTTGTATGTACATATATGAAATTTGTAGTCAAGCTTAAGTTCGTTTTATTCTCTCTAAGAAAAAATAATTTAACCTTTAACTACTGAGGTGAAATATTTTGGCGTAGTTCCTGTGGTGGTGCTGAATTTTACCCCATTTTAATTTTTAAAAATATTTGTCAAAAAAATATTTATTTTTTAATTATTTCTTTTTAACTGGAATAACAAAATACATTTCTAAATTAATAAAATAATAAAATAAAAAAATCGAAACTTTAGTTAAACAGAACAAGGATTTTATTTCATATTTACTTTTCTTAAAACTAAAATAACAGGACAAACATAACTTGAAAAAATTTGTACAAACAAAAAAAAAAAAAAAAAAAACTAGACATAAAAGGCACTTTTTCACAGCCAGATGTATACATTAATAATAGAAAAAAAAACAAACAAAAATTACATTCGAAAAAAAAAAATTGAGATCAATCTATTTTACTCGTCAAACTCCTTATCTGCACAATTCCTGCATACGCGTTTACTGCATCCCATACACATAGGCTTAGAACAAGACAAGCAAACATGTGTAGTCTTCCGCTTTAATCTACTAGGGCAAATGTAGCATAACTTCTTAATAACTGTAGTCGGCTTTACTGGAGGGGGATCTACGGAGTCTGGTCCTAAGATGCTAGTTATATTGTCTCGAAGTCACTTAGGCAGTAGTTGGTTATGATGTCGCCTTTGTAAATGCGGTAAAACCAATTGCCGGCTTAGATTTTTCAAAAAGTCTGCCCTCGATTTATGATTAAACTCTTCACAAGATTGATATACATATAACATAAGCATTTGCAGCACTTATATCCACTAATCTATAAAAAGTGGCCAGCGTCGTGTACGTCGACTAGATGAATATATTCTACATTTTTTGTCAAGTTCGTCAACTCCACTGCTTGCATCATCTTCTATGATTATTTCATCATCCGCATCACTTTCTGGAATGCAAAAATCTGGGTCAGCAATTTCGTCATCAACATCAGTAAAATCTTGATCGTCTTCCAGAAATTTTGCTATTGCCAAGTCATTAAGTTTGCTTGAATTCGACATAGTCTATAAAAATAAATTGCAATACACTGTAGGAGTGGTCAAAATGATTCCACGAAAAACTAACGCTAAACCTGAGAAGTGGTATTTTATTTTAAAAACATTAAATACTTACGCTGCGTCTGATTTGGGAGAAAAAAAATTTTCCAATACAAAAATACGTATGCCCGGACGAGTAGTAATTTTTACACCAGCATGTCAATATCTTCGCTTATATATTACCCACGATAGTCAAAACACAACGGAATAATAATAATACGATTACGAGAAGATACCAAGAGAACAAAATTTATAGCGCTCAAATGAAGAGAGTAAATTAAAAAACATAGTAAGAGAGGGTAAAATTTACCACCACCTCAGTAGTAGTTAAAGGTTAAATTACAAATTGCCCATTTTCTAGACAGCTACGTCATCCGCACTCTACGTATCTATGTATCTACTTAGGGTAGTGTTTTAGTTGTAAGCATCATTTATTTAACCAACCACCAGATAAAGGAACACGAGAAAACGTGTTTTCAATAATCAATCGGCAGTTGGTGAGAACGAAGTCTACCACTACCTTAAGCTTACCTCTTGTTGGTTGATACGAGATTAGTATTAACTAAAAACGAATGTTGGAAGAAAACAAATAAGCAAAGTAGCTTTTATTGGTATCTATATTATATATTATATTATTATAATATATATATATATATATATATATATATATATATATATATATATATATATATATATATATATATATATATATATATATATATATATATATATATATATATATCCATGTCTATTTTATATATTGTTATATATTATTATATATATTATATATTGTTTAATTGTATATATTGTTTTTTTCATAAAAATTAAATATTTAAATTTTATAAAATGTTTATTAATCTCACAAAGAGTTATTTAGAAATAAGTTAGCATGGTCGCCTTGTATAGGGGAAAATATTAGCCATGCCAATAAAAAATTGCACGTGAACGCGAAAACTAAAAGCGGATTTGAATTTAACCAGTTGAGATCACTATATTCCACGTATTTATGTTCAGGGAACAATTTTTTGCAGACCATTGTTATTTGTTTTCAAGATATTATAAAAATCTGAAAGCGTGCCTTGAGGCACAGCCAAAATATTTTTTTTAAATTTATATTTGCAAATAAAGCTAAAACTCTTAAGCTGCCCATATTAAAGTGTGGTGGAAAAAATATTATTAAAACACGTAAATTTGTAAATTTGTCACTCAGTATCTTTATCCCCCGTCTTCATTAGTTATTAACATTATCTTAACAAAAATCAAACTTCATATAAAAAAACATTATTATTAATACTGTTTTTTTATATGAACTGTTTTTCATAAGGACTGGAGTTAACATAAACTTTTATATATTTTTATTAATAAAATTATTTGGGAATTTAAATACTAATTATTTAATATTATGCTAATTGCCCATAACGTTTTATAATAAAAATGCAATTTATTTGTTGGGAAAAAGAGCTAGTCCCTATACGTATTTCACTGGTTGCTCAGACCAGATCATCAGAAAACCTTTAACCTAATTTTAGAGAAACCAAATAGAAGTATGCATGTTAATAGAATAATATTAGAGAATATTAGGGCTTCAACATGCATACTTCTCATTGTGTTTTGTAGAATTTTATTACTTATAGAGTATTTTTGGCTTCTCTAAAATTAGATTATAAAACATTTACTAATTAAAATATAAACATTTATGCCCTTATGGAAAAGAAATAAAGTATACTTGAAGTGTATTTTAAGACAAAATTTTCATATAAAATTTAAATAAATTAGACTTGAAGTTTACTTGAAGTAGACTTTATTTATTTATTGTTTTTTTTTTTTTTTGATAAGGGCATTAATTTATATAATTTTTTATTGTATTATAAATATATTAACATTTTGTAAGTATAATATATTAAAGTTTTTAATGTACATATTTTTTATGTATTTTCTATATTTAAAAATATTTGCCTTTGGTAGAAATATTTTGAAAACTAGAAATTTTAAAATTAGAAATTTTATTAGTCGAACTAATTTCATATGTACATATCTATGTAAACTTATAATTTTTTACATATAGACATTTTTTATAGTTTATCATCCAATTTAACTCTGAATTTAATTATTTTTATCTGTCATTTCCCAATAAATATTATCAAAAAAAAAAACTTAATATTAATTTACAACACACATCTATAACCCAAAAATACCATGCAAAATAAACACGCATTCGAATTAATAAAATTATTAAAGAAATACTTGATAAGATTTTAAACGGTTTTAACCAAATATAGGAAATTCTATTATTGAAGTAATTGTATCTAAGCAAATAGAATTAAACTAAAACCATTATAAATATTATCAAATTCCCACGATATTTTTATGAAAAGATAGTTTTTTTTGGGTTTGTACAAAAAGAAAAATGGTTAAGATGCAGTGAAGGGGAAAAGAGTTAAGCAATTACATTGTAGACAGTAAAATAGATTAAATAGTCTATATCTAAATGCCATTATATTTGTAAGTTACAATAAGTTGAGGTTGGCAATAAAATCTTTTGATGTTTTATTTGTAAGAATAAAAGCAGGCAACTCATCATGTTAACAGTTGACTGAGAGAAAAAAAACGATAACTGATTAATTACATTTCTTTCCCTCATTGTCAACAATTAGTCAGGCGTAACAAAAAGTTGTCGCAATAATTGTATTCATTTACAGATTGTATAAAATAAATATCATGACTGTGAGTGGATAATTGTGATATGCCTGATTAGTTGTGACCTATTTTTTTTTAAGAAAAAAAAAAACCCTGTAAAAGAAATGTTACTTTTTAAAGAAATGTCAAGTCTATTATAGAGTTGGGTAAACGTCAAGAAACTTTTTTATAAAAGAGAATTTAAGCAGTTTTAACATATTATATTAGGGTATGTAACTTAATCAGATCTAAGGCTTACTCCTCTTAACCTGGAGAGTCATACTTATTTTTATTGCGTAAAGGCCTTTCTTCGTCGTATCGTCGACGGTTATATTAGAGGGGTATTAAAAATGTACAAATCATAATTAACTTTTAAAACTAATTTTCAAATTTTGCTTTGTGTTTCAGTGAATTAAAAACAAATAAATATGTATGTTTTTTAGTGTATTATTTATATATAATTTAAAATTTGACAGCACATCAAATGAAAAAACAAAAAATACACATAAGTAAAAATAAGCGACGTCGATTTGAAGGATGACCTTTTTATGGAAAATTAGTTTCCATGCCATTTTGTTCATTCTAAATAAAAATTTTAATAGATTTGTTTTTAACAACTTTTTACTTTTAACAAACTTTTAAGAAACAAAACAAAGTAAATCTTTAAAAATTGTTAATAGAAAAAGCCTCAATGAGAAACTTTTTTAATATAAAATTATTTCAAGCATTTTCTAAAAACTTCTTGTAAATATTTGCATTAATATAATTTGTTGTCATACCTTCCGGTGAATACCATCGCCCCTGGCTGTATGTTTGGTACTAAAAACCTCCTTGTCAGCTATTGGGAATGATATCCACCCCGGGACCGCTTGCGCATTACTTCGGGGTGGTTTCCCGCTCGGCCTTAAACCGTCATCTTGTTCGCCTGCGTCCATTTTCCGCTCTTTTTCAGTAGGATATCGACGTTCGACTTCGTTTGGTCCTGCAGCAGTTAATCTAATCTGCATTCAAGTTTCCGGTTTCAATGTGTTTATTATCCTTTCTGCGGCGTCTAGATCTGGTAGATTCTTGGTACGCAAGATTGTTTCGCAATACTTTGCAACTGATCGCCAGTTATTTTCTTCTGCTATCATGCTATCGATAACGTTTTCCACCCTTAATAGTTCCGTGACACTCACCACTTCTCGCCGATTTTCTGACCAGCGGGAACACTTGAAGAAGGTATGCTCTGCATCATCTGTTACGTATTCATTTTCATAAAGGCAATAGGGAGTGTCGCATTTATTCATTCTGTGAAGATATTTCCGGAAGTATCCATGACCTGATAAAATTTGGGTCAAATAGTAATTAACATGTCCGTGTCGTCTATTAACCCATTTTTTTATATCTGGGATGAGCCTTGAAGTTCACCTGTCTCTTGTATCAGTGTTCCACCTAATAAGCCAACTCTCTCGTTTGTTTGATTTGCTAACCATATCCTCCTTCGTCCTATTATGTGAAGGTCTATTGGGGTCATTCCCGCTATAACTAGTGTAGCGCTTGCGGACACCGTACGATACGCAGATGTTACCCGTAGTGCGGCTGTTCTTTGCACGGCCAGCAGTGCCTCTTTTCTTCACCTTCATTTTTTTGCCCCATATCTCGCTTCCATAAAGGAGAACACTATTGCTCGCCTCCATCAGAAGCTTACGCTTGGTTGGTAGCGGTCCGCCTATGTTAGCCATCAATCGGCTCAGCTGTCCTGTGATCTTCGAGGCTTTGTTTATGCATAGCGGATCTGGTCTGATTACTTTAGCTTTGAATCAAGTCTTATTCCCAAATAGTTGAGGAATTTATTTGTTCTCATTGTGAAGCCTTCCATATGTATATCTATCTCCACGAGTATATGGCGTCTGGTGAGAATGAGTATTTCTGTTTTATGTGTAGCTAGTTGTAAGTCGTGTTCATCTAGCCACGTTTTGGTCCTTATCATCACTTGCCTTAGTTTCCTTTTGGCCTCTTCAATATTTCGGGCTCGAATTAGCGCTGCTACATCGTCCGCGTATCCCCCTAGGAAGGTGTCCGCCGGCATTTCAATATTAAATATTCTATCGTAACTAATGTTCCACAGGTCCGGTCCTAGAATAGACCCTCGTGCAGAGCCTGACGTTACTTGAATCTTCTTCTGACCTTCTGTTGTGTTGTAAATAAGTTCTCTGTCCTTAAGATAGTCTCCTATAACCCTCGCCAAGTAAGCCGGAATGTGAAAGCGTTCTTCTAAGGCTTTCAGTACATCAGGCCACCTAAGGCTGTTAAAAATTTTATTTTATTTAATTATATTTCATTTTTTTATTATATTTATATTTATTATATTTATATTATATTTTATTATATTATATTATATTTTTATTTTATTTTTTTATTTTATTTTATTTGATTTTATTTTATTTTATTTAACTTTATTAAATTTTAATTTAATTTAATTTATTTTGTTTTTTTTGTGTTGTTTTACTTTACTTATTTTTTATTTAATTATATTTTATTTTATTTTAATTTTATTTTATTATATTTTATTTTTATTTTATTTATTTTTTTTAATTTTATTAAATTTTATTTTAATTTATTTTGTTTTTTTTTTATTTTTATCTTATTTTATTATGATTTTATTTTATAATATTTTAAATTATTTATATTTATTTTATTTTATTTTATTTTATTTTATTTTATTTTATTTTATTTTATTTTATTTTAATTTATTAATTTATTTTTATTTTATTTCATTTCATTTGATGTTAAATTTTTAATTAATTTTATTTTTATTTTTATTTATATTTTATTTTATTTTTTTATTTTATGTTATTTTATTTTATTTAATTTTATTATATTTTATTTTATTTTATTTTATTTATTTTTATTTTTTTATTTTATTTTTATTAAATTTATTTTGTTTTGTTTTATTTTATTTTATTTTATTTTATTTTATTTTATTTAATTATATTATATTATATCTTCATTTATTTTATTTTGTTTTATTTTATTTAAATTTAATTATTTTTGTTTTGTTCAATTTACTTATTATATTTTATTTTATTTTATTTTATTCTATTTTATTTTAATTTATTTTAATTTATTTTGTTTTTTTTTATTTTTATCTTATTTTATTATGATTTTATTTTATAATTTTTAAATTATTTATATTTATTTTATTTTAATTTATTAATTTATTTTTATTTTATTTCATTTCATTTGATGTTAAATTTTTAATTAATTTTATTTTTATTTATATTTATTTTATTTTATTTGATTTTATTTCACATTTTTATTTCGTTTTGTTTTATTTTATTTTATTTTATTTTATTTTACTTAATTATATTATATTATATCTTCATTTATTTTATTTTGTTTTATTTTATTTAAATTTAATTATTTTTGTTTTGTTCAATTTACTTATTATATTTTATTTTATTTTATTTTATTTTAATTTATTTTAATATATTTTGTTTTATTTTATTTTTTTAATTTATTTATTTTTATTTTATTTATTTTTTATTTTATTTCATATTTTTATTTCCTTTTGTTTTATTTTATTTAATTATATTATATTATATCTTAATTTATTTTATTTTATTTTATTTTATTTTATTTTATTTAAATTTAATTATTTTTGTTTTGTGCTATTTATTTATTATAATTTATTTTTTTTTATTTTGTTTTATTTTAATTTATTTATTTTTATTTTATTTTATTTATTTTTTATTTTTATTTTAATTTATTTTATACATTATTTATTTTTAATCACGCATGATTGAACTTCTCATTTAGTCTATTAAGTTTTAAGTATAAGAATCTGAGTTTATATTCAGAAAAATTGGGAAAACTCCACTGATGGGCTAGTTGAGCACTAGCGAAATAGCTATCTGGATATGCTTTCCCCATAGTAATCAATTTCGATTATTATAGTTTTTGGAAATAAATATTTAATGCTCATAAAATATTTATGTAATAAATTTTCAAAGGAATCATGATTAAAAATAAATAATGTATATAACACGTTTTCAAATATAATTTTTTTTAATTTATTTTATTTTACTTTAATTTTTTATTTTAGTTTAGTTAACTTTATTTTATTTTTTTATTTTATCTAAGTTTTTGCTCTTATTTGATTCTATTCTGTTTTATTTTTATATTATTTTATTCTGTTTTATTTTGCTTCTTATATAAAAATTTTTAAAGTAATTTAAAAATAATTTTTTTTTAATTTATTATTATGTATTTATAACAAAATTAAAAAAAATCACTATTTACACACCAATATATTTTTTTACCAAATTTTCATTTCCAAAATATACCAAAACTCATATATTCCAGTTACTGATCTTTATTGCCCTAGAACTAAGATAAATTTTATATATTTTGTCTTTTTGGTAATTAAATTGCACAAACCAGCAATGGTAACTTCACATTACATTAAGCTCATAAGTAAAAGAAGATCTGCTTCTTTCTGATTGACTTTTTTATTAAAGATATAATTTCACAAAGAAATGCATGAACATTATGGAACTTTCAAAAAAATTTACAAATGCCAGAATAAGTTATCGCTTAGAAAATTATAAAATCATAATGTTTTCTTTGTTAATGCTGAAAAAATAGCGCATTTTGTATAAGAAAAAAATACAATCAATAATATATATGCAAAAAATGCTTTGGCTTTTAATGCATGCTCTCATAAAGAAGTGAACAACACAAGAGCCAATAATTCCATCAGGAAAAATAAAAGAAACATTAAATTTGCCAATGAAAAAAATTTCCATCCATTGTGGAAATAGAAAAAAGTATATTCTATAGCTAGAAAACGAAAAACAAATGCAATTTAACCCTACAATCGGGACAAAATATTTTTTTTTTTATATTTCACAGAATGCACACAGAAGAAAAATCTCTTGAAAAACGCTTCTTGTTGCTAATATTTTTCTGAAAGTAAACAAACTATTTCGTTGTATCCGGCTTGTCGTGGAAAAATTGTTCCATACTGATCAATTATTTTCAGCTTGTTATCAAAATCAAAAACAGAGATATACTTTTACTGGCGTTACTAACGGAATGTTTTCCGAACAATAACTACTAACTACTGATTTTTTTATATTTCAGTGTTGTCGTCCATAAAAACACAGAAATTTAAATATTTAGTAGTTCTGATTGGGTGTACAATCTGAAGATAATAAAGCTTTAACTCAATACGCCAACATCAGGTATTTTTGTCGATCAGTAGGCACATAAGTTCTATAACATCTTCATCGGTATACCGAAGCATACTACTCTCGACTGTAGTTATTTCAAACTGTCGTCTTGTATCTGTCGATCTTCTTCCTCATCTCTGAGTGTAAAATAATTGCTAATATTTGTCTAAGGCTGGATATTGACACACAATGTGATTGAGAAGAAATGTCAACCACTCTCTGTGCATAGGTAAGTAAAATTATTTTCAAACTGGAGGTTGACAGGTATGAGTGTGCATATTATCAATTATGCTCTTTCATATGCCACACATGGTAAATTTTAAATGCAAAAATCTCTTCTAAGGGTTAATTTCTTGTCTAAGTCACAAAGCAATTGAATAATTTGAAAAAAAAAATAGCGTGAGAATTGACATGGTTTTTTGTTTCTGTTGGTGTGGAACAACTAGACATTCATACTCTATTTCATATGTAACATAAGGAAACTTTTAAGCGAGCTACCACTTCCCTCATGAAATTTGGTTTATGAATTTAATGCAAGTTATGACCCTAGGAAGTTTAAATATTCTTCTATAGTTTTAAAGCTGTGTTTTTTGTTAGCATGCAGATAAACTTCATGGTTTGAATCACAAATAAATGTAAGAGATTATGTGAAGTTGATAGAATTTTTAGTCATAAAACTAGTGGCAAGGATTTGGATATTAAGTTGCGTGGGAATTGCAAAATTTTGATAATAATTAACATTCATTGGTTAAATTAATGAAGGTTTCACTAATTTGTAGCTTCTTAATTTTACTTTGAAAACGAATGTATGTCTTTTATATTCAATGTATCTTATCAATGTTCTTAAAGCCGATCTCAATACTCTGTATAGGCGCAAAGTCATCTTAGGGTAAAGCAAAAAAAGTGGCGCAAGAAAAAAATATTTTCTTTTATGATCTTATATTAATTAAAGCACTGATATGTAAATCTTGTATATTTTTAATTGTTTAAGAAGGTGGACCTATAATGGGAATTCTCTTCCGCAAAATTTTCCGAATTTGTTCTTTTCTCTTGCAAACAGATTCATGCGAATTGAAATCATTACGTTCCTAAGACACCCACATAATCGATCACTGATACTGATGATTTATGCTTGTTTTGCTCATAATTCATAAAATATCATTTCATATATCCGTGATTAGGATAGTTTTTTCTTTCTGGAACTTAAACATCGTTAAATGTCATTTCCAATTCTTGTCTAATATGAAAAAAACCTCTTAAAAATCTCTAATAATTATTAATGTCACGTACAGATGATATAGTATCTAGAGCCCACAGGACCGTTTTTGCACTAAAAGACGTTGTCATAAGATTTCATCGTTTGGTCGAAGACAAGCAAAAATTTAACATTTTGTAAACGAATTAGAAATTGCTTCTGCTTCTGAATCAGGAGCCGCATATACAAACAAATATCTATACATTATATAAAGCCTTAAATATTTCAATCTAACTTTCTGTTTTCGATATAACTAGCTGAACCCGCCACGTCGCACACTGTGGCCGTGTAGTGTATTTAATGGTCTTAAATCAAGGAGGTTGCGGAGCTTCATGAAATTTTGCACACATTTATTTTAAATTTTTTATGAATTTCAATTTTTTTTTTACAAAAATACGCCCACTTTTACGCCCACCTCCCATACAACTTAAATAGAAAATGTGGCATAACTTCCATGATTTTAAATATGTTAACTCAATTTTCATAAAACATTAATATTATAATTGTAGAATGACCTCCTGAAAATATGAACTTAATCCGCCCACTTTTACGTCCACCTCCCATACAAACGATATTTCGAAAATGCAATATCTTTATATGCAATATGTTTATTTTTCGCAAAAATGCATATAACATCTATTAAATGTTGTTTTGAAAATATGAAGAAAATCCGCCGACTATAACACCCACCCCTCGTACAACTCCAATATAAAAATTTTCCATACAAATCAATCTACAATTTTGCCGTGTCTATACAATATATTTGGAATTTCTCAGCGTCTATTGCCTGACTGCAACTAATTGTGGATAATATAATTTTGAACCGAAGATTTCATTCTGGCATTGCTCTCCCCAAAGGTTTTCGTTGGACGTCCACGTTTACCATCCACTGTATCATCCACTACTTCATCAGTCAACGTATAAGAATGTGTTAGCCATTCTTCATTGTCATTAAAAAATCTTGATGAAGTACGCTGACTCTTGTTCCACTACTTTAAAAATTGAGACATAAATGTTTGTTTCAAAAACCGTCAGAATTTTTCTTGAGTTTTCTCGGACACTATTTTATAATTCCGAAAACTACACCAATTATAAGATCAATATCTTTTTTACGTTGAAAAACAATTTCCGAAAGCGTGCTGAAAGATATTTTTAGCTTTTCCATTGCTTATTATATAAATTGGCTTTAATTGCTTAATAAACACTTACTTATCACTATACCACTCTCAGATATAATAAAAAAGAATGTTTATAACGGATAACGGAGTTAATTTTTAAGAGAAAAAATGTGAACAATGTTAAGTTATTGATTAAGTTATACGTAAAGCTCTTCATTTAATGTGTAGTAAGTTTACATTTAGATTTTTTGTTGTTTAGTCTACGTAAACAATGTACCGATATTACTTTGATAAATACTTTTGTGTACATTTGTTTTTGTAATCGGGACTCAAATTTAAGTTTTTTCTATATAGTACACATGCAATGAAATGCGTAAAATAACGCATAACGCATATTTTTTACTGTAATTTTTTGGTTTTTCATTGTTTTTTCGGTGGCGGGCAAATTGGGGCAGAATTTTTTTTTTTAGTCTGTTAGCTGAGACTCTCAGCTTTAATTTGGTATAGGACTCCATGTGTCGCACTGCTTCGCACACAACTAAAAGTCTAACGGAAAATCATAAATGTTTTTATTTTTGGTTTAAATATATTGTCAAAACAATTTTTTTTTTTAATTTTTAAAAATTTTTTTTTTAATTTACATATAATGCTTAATGTCCATTTTAATTGAAAAAATACTTATAAGGTACATTCGGTGTATAGTTTATAAGTAACAGGCTTTTGAATATGACATAGAAAACTATAACATTTGGGACTTGTTCACATACTTCAAATTTGCGCTGCTCGGGACAGAAAACCAATGGAGATATTTGCCTGAAATTTTTCACACATGACCTTTAGATAGTTTTTAACCATCTGTGCAAAAATCATCAAAATCGAAAAGCAGGTCCAAATTGATTTATTGCCGCAGTGGCCACAGTGTGCGTCGTGAGCGTCAGGGCAATATTTTGCTCGATTTAGCTGTGAAAGTATTACACACCAATTGTAAGACTCTTACTTTTATAGTGCTTCAGTTATGGTTTATGTATTTACTTTATATAAAGGTACCCAGCCCTCGATAACATCCTACAATTTATAAAAAATTAAAAAATTCGAAAAATTATTGTAAAGCTCTGTAAAAAGTGTTTAAAATATTTTAATAACATTCTAATTCCACAAAGTAAAAATGCAAATCAAATACAAATTTTATTCAGTTTCCTTTTTGGCAGTACGTAATTAATATTTTGTCATTATTTTAAATCAGCGCCATCTCTTTATTATCTCTTAGAAATAAGGTATTGGATTCAGGATGCTAAGGTACCTCCTCACAAAATTTTCTTGAAATCCATCCAGTAGTTTTTACGTGATGCGAACACGTGTTACTATTTTATTATATATGTAGGATGTGGTAGTCAAGTGACTGCTCAGACGGACTACCTACTTTAAATATAATACGCATGGCAAGTAGTAGGCCATGAAACATTCATACCTAACACACTAATGAACAAAACATAAAAAGTCACTAACACACACACAAAAACACATAGTAGGCTCTGAAATAATTAGTAGGCCATGAAACATTCATACAGAACTCACATAAAAAGTCACTAACACACACACAAAAACTCATAGCAAGCTTTGACGAAAAACATAAAAAACATTTGACAATAGAAGAAAAAACCGATTAGAGGAGAGTTTTAAAAAGAGTTCGAAAGGAGACAGAGTCGAAAGAAGTTCAGTGAGCTTTAGTGAGCGTAAAATAAATAATTAATTCTAAACTTAAAATATATATGTACATATGTAAAACTAATTAATCTAAATTTATTAAATAACTTAAATCTAATAATCTTGTAAATGTAAAAATATAAATAAAATAAACTAAAACTTTTGGAAAATAACTTAAAAAATACAAAAACCTAAAGTTTTATTTAAAAATAAAGGAATTTAGCCAAAAATTCCCACATATATATAGATATGTAATACCGTTCGTGTCTTTTATGAGTTAACTAGCGAACCTCGGTGCACTTCTCAATCCCCGTCATCAAAAACTAAAACAAGCACTTGTAAGTAAGAGTATGCAGACTGTGCCTGGAAGAGACTGAGATGTTAGCGCACATTGAGTGTAAATGTCCTGCAATGGCTGGCATTAGACTTAGGGTCACGGGCAGAAACTTGTTAAATGTTGATGGCATGGAGGTTCGGAGAAATGCTAGAAATTACTAATGACTCCGAAAAAGCCCAGTCGAAAGTCTAAAATCACTAAAGTCAAGAGTAAAGGCTGGTGGTAGCACGTAACAAAATAAAAGTAAGGTTGCCGTAAGTTACAAATCGATTGCCTGTAATCATTGGGAACGTAAGGGGTCGAAAAGGGACCTATTAAGAAAATGGTCTTCTTAGATATACCCCTACATTAATAATAATAAAAGTATGGCCAAGTTTTAACCCGAAAACGCAGGTTTATCTCAAACAAAACTCTGGGGCCATTATAATTATCAGAAACATGAGAAACCAATTTGCTTTAATTTATTTAGTTTGAGTAGAAATTTTATGTCAAAAGCTATATCTTAGAGAACTATATATGTTTTATAAAATATATGTAAATATTTAAATGAATAAATGAATAAAATAAAATTCATCAATAACTGATAGTCTTAAATTAAAGATGGCGTAAAATATCCTTTTTAAAAGTATTTATAAATTTTTAAGTTCATTAAACTCTTCTGTTGTTTAAAATGAAATTTTAATATTTTTAAGCTGCTTTTATTACCAGACATTTTTTTTGCAATTGTTATCAATTTCTTTCTGCTGCCTTTATTGTTCTTTAGCTTTTGTTTACTTTTGACGTCTTGAAGCTAAAAAGACAAAGGCTGCTGGTATGATAAAAGGCAAGACTTGATATTAAACACTCGAATCGTGTTGAATTTTAAATAAAGCGAAACGTTTTGTGTTGCAAATATAAGATTAATTTTTAGGTGTGTGGTTTTTCAATAAAAAATTAAATTATTAAATCAGAAAATCAGAAAATAAAGTAAGGAATATTTTAAAAGTGTTTAAAATTTTAGCTTCAGCTGATATTATTTACGCATTTAGGTGGCAATTTTCTACACGTATTTGAAAATAACGGATACGAAAGGATCCAACATGTCATACATGGTTCTTCATTAAGCAATTGCTACTTGCTGTGCTGAAAGAGCGAGCGGCTACATTTTTCTGTATGCGCAGTCTATATATAAAGTTAATAGTCTGATAACCAAAAATGTAAAATTGATGCGATTGTTATTTACTTCAGCTGCGTACTCATTTGGTGCATTATGACGGGCATAAATTATGACAAGCACAAAAACTATTATTTTTAAATTGTAATATTATAAATATAAAAATCTTTAAACGATGACCACTACTTAATGAATTGGCAATTTTGTCTGAGCATGTTTGAGTTTGAAACATGTCGCATAATACAAAAGAACTGCCAAAAATTATACAAAAAACAACCTCAATCAAGTGGGATTTTTGTGTTAGTTAAAAGAATTAAAATTAAATTGCCAAGTTCGTTAAACGTAAAGAAAAATATGACTTTGGTGAACAAATAATTTAATCATGATTAAACATATACACCCCTATCGTTAATAATATTTCTCTCGAAATGTTTTGCCTTTTACCAAAACTGCTGTCAATATCAGGAGTTTTGGGAAAAGGGAAAAATGTTCCCTTAAAGTGTACTCCCTTCTGATAACTAATTTACTGGGGAATAACATGTACAAAAGCTAAAAATTTTACCTTATCGTGAATGCCTTTTTCCAAGTTGATGTTCTTCTTTTCGTGTTGGTTTGTTCATTTTGTTTTTTCTAGGAAGCTGAATAAAAAATGTAAGTAATTTATTATTTAATGTTATGGTAATTACCCATAAAGTTTTTAATTAGTACTTTATATTTTCTATTAAATATTTCGATTATATACTTATGTTTATTTAGAATATATTCACCCCTATTCTGCATTTCGATTACGTTCCCGCATTCAGTTACGCACAAATTGAAAAAAGGTATTCCAACAAAAAACTGAATCGAAAGAAAAAGAAGAAGACAAGAGTATGTTCAAACCAACCGTTTTTCTAGGAAACGAATAAAATAGGAACAGAAAAAATAAACAATTATTTGTCATTTTAATAAAAATTAAATTTATTTCTATTTTTATTTCAATTAAGTGCGAAAAACCTGTGAAAAATAAAATAAATAAAACTTAAATATTGTTGAATCGTTAATTATTAAAGAAACACAACTTAAATGCGGAAAGTTGAAAAAGAAAAGAGATATTTTTGCTTCAACTATTCCAATGTGAAAAGTCCTGTAGCACTGGAGATGATATTTAGCATTTGTATACATAATTGTAATAAATAAAAACAAAATTTTAATTTATAAAACCATGCGCAATATCATCCTTAGTTGCCATTCAATTAAGCTTTTCATAATGCGCAAGTGCTGCTGTTTTCTCCCAAGAAGTTAAATAAAACTTACAAATTTCAGGACAAAATCATTTTAATATAAATTAAATTTGCTTATATTTTATTTAAATTTACTGCGAAAAATCTGTGCAAATGAATACATAAATAAAAATTAAATATTGTGGACACATTAATTATGAAATAAACAAATAATTAAACTAAGTAAAGAGAAAAAGCCACAAAAACATAATTAAAAGGAATTTGTGCTCAAAGCATTCCAGTGCGAAGAATCCAGCAGCGCCGTGGGTAATATTTACACATCATTGTAACACAAATATAAAGTTTCTTTGTTTTTTAGATCCACACGCAATATTATCCTTCGTTGCCATTCAATTCACCAGGTCTTCATAATGCTCAGATACTGTTATTTTTGACCAATAAAACTCACAAATCTTTGTACAAAAGGAATTAATAATAAATATATATGAATATAAATATTCTTATTGACATGTTATCTTTTTATTTCCATCTTATAAACGGAACAAACAAAAATCGAAAAACTTTCCGTTAACAAATTATCAACTTGGAAAAACGTAGCTACGTTCGAAATGCAGAATACATTCGATCGTAAAGAAAATTGAAACGAAACTGAACGGAATGTAGAATACCAAATTTGACAAACGGAGAAAATTTCAATTCGAATCGAAATGCAGAATAGGTGTGATTATATTCTCCTCCATAGGATGCAAAACAATCGAACAATTGATCTCTTGAACTAAATAGTGCTGGTCCTCCTATAAAAAACATTTCGGATTGGAAAAGTTGTTTTATTTTAAAGTAGCTATCCCCAGTTCGCTTCGGTACACCCATCCACAAAAAATACAATAAACACTTGGAAGAAAAGTATGGCCAACCTTTAACTTGAAAACGCACGCTATTCTCATATCGAAAATATTTTTAACCGACTTCAAAAAAAGAAGGAGGTTATCTATTCGTCTGAATGTTGCTTTTTTTATCTTTGTGTCCGCAGAACTCAGTCATTTCTGAACCGATTTTAAAATTTTTTTCCTTATTAGAAAGTAAATGCTTACAGATTGGTCCCATTTTAAAAGAAATTCAGAATTTTGAAAATTAAAGGGTGTTCCCATACAACATACGTGTTTTTTACGTGTATTATGAACCGTAAAGGGCACCCTTTTAAAATTTAAAAAAACTGCATATCACTATAGCTGTCAATAACAGAAATTAATAAAAAAATAAACTTAAAAATTAAAGGGTGTCCCCATATGTGACGTCAATTTAAATATATGAACCATTTGAACCATTGTAGACAATCACTTGAAAATTGGACAGAATGTGCAATATTTATAATCAGAAATTAAATATTTATTATTAGAAGTTAAAGGGTGTCCCTATAGTTGATGCATATTGCAAAACTTTTGAACCGTAACAGAGAGACGGTTGACATTTACAAAGAACCTGTATATCTAAGTCCTTTATAACATCAAGTATATAATTTAAATTTGGAAAGTAAAGGGTGTCCCCTTAATCGATAAAATTTTACCTATCTAGCCCTATCTTTTGAACCGTTATAGACAACTACTTGAAAATTAAACAGAATCTCCACTACTGTGTCCCGTATAATAACATTTATAAATATTTAAAGTTATAAAGGGTGTCTCAATAGTTGATGTAAATTGATGCATATGGCCAAACTTTTGAACCGTTTTAAACAGACATTTGAAATTGACAAAGAATCTATCCTTTAAAATAAGTGTTTAATTTAAAATTTTACATTAAAGGGTGTCCCTTAGGTGATGTTGTTTAACCTATATGGCCATATATTTGGAACCGTTACTTTTTATTGCTGCGTCAGTAATAATAAGTGTAAAAAAATAAAGGGTGTCCTCATATCTGAGGTAATTTGACGTATATAGCTTTATCTGCTGAACCGTTATGGATATAGATTTGAATGTATATATATTACTATGTCCGTTAGAGCAACAAGTATAAAAGTATTTGATTTGAGTACTATTTCTTACAGATTACTTACTGCCTTTTAAATTTTTAGTTAAGAATTGATGCACATATATTTGTTTTGTAGTCGGTTTTTTTTAAAGAATTATATTTTATATCTAAGGTACGATGCGTACTGTTGTCATCCAATCTGTTTGTTGCTAGAGTAAAACAATAATAATTTTTTTGGAGGTACAACTCCCACTATACTAATCCACTCCCACTACTTGTGCAAGGTTTCAAGACTCTACCTATTGTAGATAGGTAGAGTGCACGATAACAATTTTTTACTTAATATGGGAGGTAGCACGCCCCTGTCCCAATCCAGTCTGTAGTTTGCTAGACTATGTACGTTAATATAGGAGTTACTGGTGCGAAATTTTTTACTTTTATGTGGGGTACCACTATCACTGTCCCAATCTATCCTATATTTTTCCAGAGTATACGCATGGGTATGAGGATTACTTTTACTTACTTTCAAAACTATACATATTATAGTACTCTATGTAAACGATAATAACTTTTCACATTTAATGGGAGGTACAACGCCCACTGTCCCAATTCGTTCTGTAGTTTGGTAGATTTTACGCATTTGCACAGGATTTACTTATGCAAAGTTTCATGCACTATCTATTATAGTTCGCCAGAAACATAAAAATATTTTTTCACTTTGTATGGGAGGTACCACGCCCACTATACAAATTTAGTCTGTGTTTCTCTAAACAATGTATCTTAATATGGGGGTTACTGATGCAAAATTCCAAGGCGCCACCTATTGCAGTTCTCTAGATACAGAATAATAATTTTTCCCTCTTTATGGGAGGTACCACGCCCACTGTCCCATTTAATTCTGTATTTTGGTAGACTATGCGCATTAGCATAGAGGTTGCTCTTGTTAATCTTCAAGGCTCTATCTATTGTAGTTTTCATTTTGTAAGGGAGGTACCACGCCCACTATTCCACAATTCAGCATGTTTTTAGCTTGACTATATATATACGTTAATATACGAATGGTGCGAAATTCCAACGTGCTACCTAATTCAGTTCTCTAGATACTTTGCCGGGAAATTTTTCACTTTTGCGGCTACTTAAGCGCTACCTAAACGGTGTTAAGAATCATTCCTAGGAAGTTCATATGTTCTAGAAAGTTGTTTATTGAGATCTTAGGTTCATTTTTGCAGTAGATTGTTTCCTTGAATTTTGAACGGTTTGCTAACTATGGACCTGAACGGGGGAAAAAAGGTAAAAAATTTAATTTTTTAAAGTTTTTTGGGATTTTGACCTTGAAGATGAAGTTTTTTTGATTTTATATGCTAACAATTTGTTCTTTATGACAAGAGCTACAACTTTACCTCAGAGAGTATATAAAAATTTCAAATGGTTTGCAAAATATGAGCTTGAGTAAATGATCATTTTTTTGCAAAAATGACATCGAGGCCCCACATCTTTGGGGGCCCATAAAAAAAACCTGGAGGACTTTGGGCAAAACTGGGAGACAGGGGTCTTTTTTTTTTTGGTATTTTATCAAGTAGTGGTGTCCGTATATGGTTATTTTTTATCCGTGTTGCACTGTGTAATTGAATACTAGTTTTCTCGTATTCCTTTATCTGAGTTTGGTTGGTCAAATAGATGATCCTTACAATTAAAAACTACCCTAAGTAGATTAGATACAAGAGTGCTGATGACGGACATGGCTGTCTAGAAAATGTGCATTCCGCTCCTGCTGGTGTCTAAAAAAATTTAATTTTCCCAATTTTGCTTTAATATTAACATAACATTAACATAATATTAACATATATAGTTCGACTAATAATAATAAAAATTTTCAAAAATAATAAAAATAGTTGGTAATTAAAATAGTGTATGCTTTTTATACACTATTTTTCTTTGAAATTATATTTAGAATAACAACTAATTAAAACAGCATACCTGCACTTACACAATTATTAATGAAAAATTTCAAACACGCAATTATACGCTAATATTTCAATTGATCTTTTGACCCACTTCGTGGAGGTAGAATTTCATCAAATGTTTACCATATTTAGAATCAGTTATGTAGATTCTTATTATGCAATAAATAAAATAATGATGTACATGCGTATACACTATTGTTTTATTAAGGGGACGATTATATGTATAGATATAAATGTATAGATTAAATGAATAAATTAATTATGAAAGCTTAAGTTTTTAATTATAAAGAAATAAAGAAAAATTTGACAGAAAAAACTCGAACATTCATAAACATCTAAACATTTTATTAATCACTGAAGAAATAGTAAAACATTCAGCAACTTATCTGAAAAAGCTTCAAACGCACCCAAATCCGCTGGCTCGCAACATCCTCAACGACCCTCAATACACTCGACTAAGAAGGAAAAATCTTGCTTCTCTTGGCCAAACATCAGATGAATAGCTCACATTAAACAAAAGCAACCGTATGACATACAATTTTGTCTGGCACTGGCTGGACTTTAGAAGTTTATTTTACCTTATATTTAGGATATGAGTACTTATTGTTAGTTCAAGTACCTTGAAGATACAATAAATAAATTACGAAAAAGAAAAAAAAACAGCAGAGTGGAATTCATTTTCTAGACTGCTATATATTATTGTAGATATCAGATAATAGCTATTATATTATTATGACCCTATTTTATTTTCTACCAGAACATCAGAAGTATTCTTCTAATACCCAGTTGGTCGATATGATCTTTCTTTTGTAATTCTAGAATATATGGTCTTTTATCTCATTCACTGGGTGTTAAAATTGCACTTTACTTGGCGATTAAATCGAAAACACCTGTTTTTAAGTCAAACATTAAGTAACACCTGTCCATTTGTAAATTTTACATGAAATTAAAGTTATTTGTTTTATTAATACGACTACGTGTAAATGGGAGGAAGTATAAATAGCGCATTGTATTGCATTTTGTTATTCTTATCTGGCAAGTGACTGTCAAAAGTTATGAGTGACTAGTATTTGAAAAAATATAAGCATTATTCTCGTGGTGGCAAGCAAACAAAAATGCAGCAACAATAAAAACGACTACATCATGAAATTTCCTGCAAAAAATATCTAAAAGATGAACTTCTTTACACGATTTTATTGTTCGATACATGTAAGAAGTAATTTTTTATTGTTTTTGTTGAAAACCACAAAGGTTATTGACTGCAAAATAAGTTAAACAATAATTTTAGAAGGCAATTTGCCTGCCAGCTTGTGTGATATTATGAATCATTTGTGTTGATTGTTTACATAGAAATTTAAATTTAATTTTAAAACTGAAAATTATGTGCAGCGTCTGGTTCTCGTTTGGCACCATATGTTTTTAATATTTATTATAGATTTTGTCAATTATTTTATTATGGCGTCTGTTAAAAAAAAAAAAAACTTAAAATTAGAACGTTATTGTTTACCAAAAAATAATTCAGTGATTTTAATTCTCTTGGCAATTATTCAATATGAATCATGTTTTTCTATGTTTAAATAAAAATACACGTTGTGCAAATGAATATTAAAATATTTTTGATGTCGTTAAATATTGCATTGATATTTAGAAGTTTGAATTGTTTTTCATCAAAATTAATGAATATACAGCAATTTTTAGATTTCTTGTCTGTCTAACACAAACATACGTGTTTGCATCACTTAAAAACTACTGCATGAATTTCAATAAAATTATGCGAGGTACCTTAGTATCTCGGTTCAAATATAGCTTATCTAACAATCGATATTTTGTAATCGTGTTATCACTGCTTGATTAATCGAAGAATTTTAAGTCGATTAACTATGCGAGTAAGAAAAATTACAAATTTCGATTAAAAAATAACTCGAACAAAATTTATCGGTTAATCGAAAAATCAAAAGTCGATTGATGAATTTTTTCATCAACCGAATATGACTTTTTTCCAAAACTTTTTTTATTCAGTTTATGAAGGACCCCATAGAAAATATGAACATACTCAAAATTCTAATTTAATTATCGAGCAAACTTGGGAGCATCTTTACGTATGGATGTCCTTTTTAGCATCTAAGCTTAACTTATATTTTTGCACTAATGTCTCAGTGGTTCCTTCCAGACTACTGTAGTTGACAAGCTGTGCTTATTCATTAGGTTCCGAGTGCAAAAGTGAGTTTGGATTAAGGACTGACAGAAGACGTATCTTCCTTATGGAATTGGCCGAACAGTTCGTTCTCCCTTACATGGAACAGAGTGCCGAAAATCCACATGCAAGACCCATGCACCACAGTCCAGGGCGTAAGCATTTCATTTCTTCATTCATTCATTGAATTCAAATTCTAAATAAATTTTTCAACTGTTTTTTTCAGGTAGCTTCATGCCCGCCCATTGATGACCAATCAAAATTAAATTATTTAAAATTGTTCTGGAGATAGTGTTTAAAATAACCTCTTATAAAAATAAAAGGCGATCTCATGATTGCAGTACCTTTAAATCGGTAAAATTGCGTACTTTCATTGCTTGATTTAATTGTGATTTAATTTCATTTTTTTTTTGTTTTCATAATTTATTTATTGTATCTTCAATATTTTTGAACTAACAATAATTACTCGTATCTTAAGTCTAAAATACAAAATTCTTTTTAAGACTTTTTAAGTGAAATCATTTGCGGGTCATACCTCTAATGTACGGCCAAGAAAAGCAGTATCTCTTCTTTTTTAACCGACTTCAAAAAAAGAAGGAGGTTATCAATTCGTCTGAATGTTGCTTTTTTTTTATGTTTGTGCCTTCAGAACTCGGTCATTTCTGAACCGATTTTAAAAATTTTTGCGCCATTAGAAAGGTTATGGCTACAGATTGGTCCCATTTTAAAAACAGTTTAAAAGTTTAAAAATTAAAGGGTGTCCCCATACAACATACACGTTTTTTACGTGTATTATCAAATTTGTAGGTCACCCATTTAAAATTAGAAAAAAGTGCGTATCACTATAGCTCCCAATAACAAAAAGTAATTAAAAAATAAAATTAAAAATTAAAGGGTGACCCCATAGGTGACGTAATTTCACCTTTATGGTCCTATCTTTTGAACCGTTATAGACAAACACTTGAAAGTTGCACAGAATGTTCGTTACTATGTCTGTTATAATAAGTATAAATATTTAAAATTAAAAATTAAAGGGTGTCCCATTAGTTGGTTTATTTTGATATATGGCCAAACTTTTGAACCGTTATAGACAGACAGTTGAAATTTACAAAGAACTTGTATTGCTAAGTCCGCTAAAATAACAAGTGTAAAATATGAATTTGGAAATTAAAGGGTGTCCCAATAGTTAATGTAAAAGTGATATATATGGCCAAACTTTTCAACTGTTATAGATAGACAGTTGAAATGTACAAAGAACCTATATTGCTTAGTCCGCTATTACAACAAGTATAAAATTTGGATAAATTAAAGGGTGTCCCAATTATTGATGTAATTTGACCATTATGTCCTCATCTTTGGAACCGTTATATACAAACTTTTGAAAAATAGACAGAGTGTTCACTACTATGTCTGGTATAACAACAAGTATAAATATTTAAAATTGGAAATTAAAGGGTGTCCCAATAGTTGATGTAATTTGATGTATATGGACACAAAGTTAAATTTTACAAAGAATCTGTATGACAAAGTTCTCTTTAACAAGTATTTATATTAAAATTTGAATTTAAAGGGTGTCCCAATAGGTGACTTCATTTGATATATATGACCATATCTTTTAAATAGTTATTGACAAACACTTAACAATTAGACAGAATATCCATTACTATGTGTGTTAAAATAAGTATAAATATTTAAAATTATAAATTACAGGGTGTCGCAATAGTTAATGTAAAAGTGATATATATGACCAAACTTTTAAGCCGTTACAGACAGACGGTTGAAATTTACAATGAACCTGTATTGCTACGACCGCTATAACAAGTATAAAATTTGAACTTGGAAATTACAGGGTGTCGCAATAGTTAGTGTAACTTTATGTATATAGCCAAACTTTTTATCCGCTGTATACAGACAGTCGTTTGGCATTGGTTTGACCTGAAAAAGCACATACTCCGGAAGTACTGCTCCCCAGGGAGATAATCGACTGATATTTGTTTTAGATTATTGAATTCAAAAATTAGTTTTTTTAATCTGAATTGACAGTCTGTGCAATGACATTTAAAAAATCCCGCTACAATCTTCCTCGAATATAATATAATCATTGTATAATTACCGTCTTAAAGAAACATGATTTTAAGTTTGTCTGTTTTGAAGTCGGTTTTTTTTGCAAGAATTATAGTCGAATGTAACCAGGTTCATTCAGCATGTTACGCGCCAAAGGGTTTGGATGAGATTCAAGCCTCTTTAGATATGTGACTGCATGTTTCGCTATTTCTGCTTTAACTGATGGCATGTTTAGGTCTTTGTGGATGTTTAAATTTTTTATATACCAAGAAGCAGATGTAATAATACGTAAAATCTTATTTTGGCGCCTCTGAATTTTTTCTACATTGCTAGCTGAGGCAGTGCCCCATAACTGAATCCCATAACACCAAATTGGTTTGAGGAACGACTTGTACAGTAGAAGTTTACAATATAAGCTCAGCTCAGTTTCTGCCAATAAGCCAATTTAGTTGTACTGCTTTTAGTTTCATTTGTGTTAACTTGAAGTCAATGTGGCTTTTCCAAGTAAGGCGACGCACTGTGGGGTGAAAGCCTTCACAAGTGGCGATTAATTCAAAAGATGAACTTTAACTTTCACAACCGTATTTGGTACCCTTTCATATTGTAAATAAAATTCTACATCACTAACTGCAAAAATAAAAGTTCTTGGTAGTTTACTTTATATGCAGTGTGTGTTCAAAGTTCAGTCATTTTTGTTATTTTTGCGCGCATTGATTAAAAGAGAAAATTTTGATAATTCAAGTGATTATAGTTTTTGGTAAGACTTCTATAACTAAAAGTTTTATAATGGAACCGTCAACTTCAGGTATATGAGCATTTAAAAAATTATTTTTTTGTTTAGATGAATGTTTTAGAAATATAAAAAAAAATTAAATTTATCTAAAAATGTGGTATTTTTGATATATACATTGAGTTTCAACAACTTTGCGGATGAGTGCAGGAAAAAATGCTTTTATGCTCTTAAAATATAAGATTTTAGCTAATAAATCCCATTTGTGCGATTTTTGAGTTATGAAGGTTTTTGTGAGAGAATTCCAGTTGCTAAAAATCAATGTGAAAAAAACAAACAAAACAACAAGTTGTTTTTATTATCTTTTGTTGTTGTTATTGAAGCTAACGTTCATTTGTTTTTTTTTTGTGTTGACTGTGAATGTTTTGTTTAATGTGATGTTATTTATTTATAGTGTTGTACATTTGTAGATTATTCGGTACAAGGGAAAACAAAAAGTATTTTGCAAAATTTAAAATGATTAAAAATTTAACTAATTTTAGAAACAATTCCTAAAACAATTCTCATTTCTCGTCATGAGTTACATAATTTTATGAAGAACTTAGATATTAAATTACTTCAAGATAAATTCAAACTTCTGAGATTAGAAGTAATCAGACGCGTCGACCCTTCAGATCTAATAAGCACCAATTAAAAAAAGAGGTCGGCATGATCTCTCATTTGATGAGTGTAAAGAAAAAACTAAGGTAAAGAAATGTAAAGATATAAGAGATAATACTCCATTGGCTGTTTTGGCTTACGCCACTCAAATGAGCTTGAGAGCTGCTGGAAAAACAGATGCGTCGAAAATAGTCAAAGAAATAATATCATCTCCTACAAGAGCAAAAAAATACCGAACAAGTCTAGAACAGGTATACCCACAGCAATTAAGTGCGGAGGAAGCTCTTTCCGTGTTTGTAGAAGCGAAGCTAACTCGATACCAATATGATGTAATTAGAAAAGCCGCGCCTGAGAAATTTCCATCATACAAAAAAATCCAAGAAGTAAAAAAATATTATCCAGAGCAAGATGAAATAAAAATTACTGAAATGTCAGCCCAAGTAAATCTATAAGCACTATTAGACCATACCACTAAGCGTATTTTTTCGATACAAAATGTTGATTTAAATTTGTTAGGTAATGAAGAACTGTCTAAAATGACTTTATACTCTAAGTGGGGCTTTGACGGAAGTTCAGGGCTTAGTTCATATAAACAAGCCTTTCATGACATTAACGCCTCAGACTCTTCAGTATTTATAACATCCATTGTACCATTGAAACTAGTTTGTGGAAAAAAAATTATTTGGCAAAATCCTCGACCGTCTTCCAGTAGGTTTTGCAGGCCCCTGAAAATTGAATTTTTGAAAGAAACGACCGACAATATTAAACTCGAAAAAGAAAGAGTGGAGACTGAAAAAAAGGCTCTTGTCGATTCCGCAGTATTAGTTGGAGAGAGATTAGTGAAAGTTAATCACGAACTAATTCTAGTGATGATAGACGGTAAAGTTTGTAACGCTATTACAGACACAAAGTCCACACAAAAGTGCTATATATGTGGCGCCACAAGTAAAGAGTTCAACAATATTGATAAAATGATTTCAAAAGATATTAATATAGATAACATGCAGTTTGGTTTATCTGTCCTTCATGGCTGGATAAGATTTTTTGAGTGTCTTATTCACTTATCATATAAACTCCCGATAAAAAATGGCAAACTAGATGTGGTGATGAAAAAAAAAATTGTTGCTGATACAAAAAGACACATTCAAAGGGAATTTAGAAAGAAAACTGGATTGATTGTTGACCAACCAAAACCAGGCTTTGGAAACTCAAATGATGGGAATACTGCAAGGCGTTTTTTTCAGAAAGCTGAAGTATCTGCAGAAATTACAAAAATTGATTTGCAGTTGATAAAAAATATGCATACAATATTAATAGTTGTTTCCAGTGGCATTGAGATCAATATCGAAAGGTTTTCTAATTTCGCTAATGATACTGCAAGGATATTTGTTAAAAATTATCCATGGTATTATATGCCTCCTACTCTACATAAATATTTTATTCACGGGCCAGAAATTATATCGCTTTCACTATTGCCTATTGGCCAACTAACTGAAGAATCTCAAGAAGGTAGAAAAAAGGACTTTAAAAGTTATAGGGAGCACTTTTCGCGTAAATGTAGTAGGAAAAATACCATACAAGACGTGTTCAATAGATTTCTTTTAACTTCTGATCTATTCATTTCAAGCATGAGAAATAGTTGTAAAAAGAAAATGAAACAAATGCCAAACTCTGCATTGGAGTTACTTATTTTTTCCCAGAGTGAGAACGATAATGATGACAATGATGAAGACTATTTTAATGATGATTGTGAAGATAATGATGATTAGGAAGTTAATATTGCTTTTGAAGTTAATAAAATGAAGTAAATAAAAAAGCCTTTTTTTTAATGTTTATTTTCTGAAATGTTTGTTTTCTGTTTATAAATATTTATAAATAAAAATTCGTAATATTTTCTAACGTGAATTTTTTGAGTTAAATCTCTGGAGTTATGGAATTTTGGGAAAAAAACGGATTTTATGTTAGAACTTTGCTAATATAAATGCATATTAAATATTTATTTTTTTATTTAAACAAAAAAGAAATATTTTTTCTAAAGGCACGTAAAGTATGCTCTAATTTACAATTTAAGTTACTAATTTATCGTTTTTCATTCCAAAGTTACACCAAAAATAATTAAATAAGACTATTTTCTCCAAAATTCAAAAAAGGCCATAAAAGGTTAACAATTTTTTTTTCAACAATTTTTTTTTTAAATGTTGGTTTTTTTATGTATCTATTAATATTCATCAATAAAAAATAAGAACATTTTAAAATTACGACTTCTATGAATTAATCGCCACTTTCTCTACCATTCACCCCACTGTGCGACGGTCAAGATGTATACCCAGGTATTTAACGTCTGAAAGCTCTGTGGTATAATTTGGTTATTTATGCGAATAGGAGGGCATGCGCAGTGTAAAAGTTATGTGAGTGCATTTTTGTTCATTCACTTTTATTCTCCATTTTTCTAGCCATTTTTCCAAATTGAGTATGTGGTCTTGTAAAAGTTGTGATGCTTCTTGGGCACTTTCATGAATACTTAAAAAAGCTGTGTCATCTGCAAAAGTTGATGTGTGGACTAGGGTGCTAATTGGCATATCCGATGTGTACAGTAAATATAAAATTGGTCCCAAAATACTACCTTGGGGAACTCCGGCTTCAATGAGCTCTGGCGAGCATAAAAAGTCACCTTCTTTTAATAAAAACTTGCGATTCGTTAAATAATCTTTTCAGAGCTTATACAAGTTTTCGGGCAAGTTCAGCTTTAGCTTAAATATTAGGCCTTCGTGGCAAACCTTATCGAATGCTTGAGAAACGTCGATAAAGAGCGCAGAACAGTATTTTTTTTTCTTCAAAGGTCGTTTTAATTACATTTACTAATCTGTGTGTTTGTTGGATCGTACTATGTTGTTTTCTGAAGCTGAATTGATGGTTCGGAATGCATCCTTTCGCGCTAAGAATTGGATTCAGCTTAGTTATTAATATTCTCTCAAATAACTTTGACACTTTTGATAAAATGCTTATAGGTCTGTATGATTCTACTTTTGTGTGGTCTTTTCCTGGTTTAGGAATCATAGTTTTCAAAGAGACCTTCCACTCTGTGGGAAAGTACTCAAGACGTAAGATGGCATTAAAAACAAACAGAATAATTCTGCGACCTATACGGGGCAACTCAACTAACATCTTGTTACTTGTTTTATCAACGCCAGGGGCTTTTTTGGTGTTTAAATCTGCTATTGCCCTTTCAATATCGCGAAATTCAAATCTTAGGGGTACTACGGCACTAGTCTCTACTGATGGTAACTCAGCTATATCAGTACATACATTTGGGGTGAAAACCTTCTTCAAATGTCCAACAAACAAATTGCCTTTTTCGGTATCATTCCTTGCCCAGTCTCCACAAGAAGTTCGCAAGGGAGGCTTACGTACGACCGGTCTTTTAAGGTTCCTACATGCACGCCATAATGAATAATCTGATTGAGCAGTTGCATCGAGGTCTTCCAAGTAATTTTTCAGAGATGCTACTCTTCGAGATTCTAGCAGCTGTCTTAGTCGTTTCGTGCAATCTTTAAGTCTAGATTTGAGTTGAGGAGATCTGTGTGCTTGCCACTCTCTTCTAATTTTTCTTTTTTCAGCCAAGAGCCGCTCGACGTCTACAAAGTAAATTTGATTGTATCTAGCTGGTTGTCTGGTTTCTGTCGCATGTTGGGCAGCTGATTTAAGATTTTGATCAAAATAAATTAGACTCTGGTCCACATCTTCTGGTGTTCTTAGCGGTATGTTTTCCGAATAATGAGTACTGAGATACTTTCTATATTTCAACCAATTAATGCTTGTGCAAGTTGTTGGCGACACGATATTTTGCTGATTCCATATATAGACAATAGTGGGTGAATGATCTGAGGATAATTCGAGTGACGCTTCAACCTTAATCATTTCTCTCGAAATACCTTTAGTCACGCCAAAATCAATAACATCAGGTATTTTTTGTCGATCAGTAGGCCAATAGGTGGGTTGTCCACTTGATATCACATTCAGGCGCATTTTTGAAATTGTATCACACAAAACACGACCTTTTGGAGTAATTTGGCGTGATCCCCAAAACGTATGTTGTAGCGTTTCTCAAGCATTCGACAAGGTTTGGCACGAAGGCCTAATATATAAGTTAAAGCTGAACATGCCCGAAAGCATATATAAGCTCCTAAAAAATTATTAAACGGATCGAAAATTTTTACTAAAAGAAGGTGATTTTTTAAGTTTGCATCAGCTCATTCAAGCCGGAGTTCCCCAAGGTAGTATTTTGGGACCAATTTTATATTTATTCTACACATCAGATATGCCAATTAGCACCCGAGTCCACACATCAACATTTGCGGATGACACAGCTTTTTTAAGTATTCATGAAAGCGGCCAAGTAGCATCACAACTTTTACAATACCACATACTCAATTTGGAAAAATGGCTAGAAAAATGGAGAATAAAAGTGAATGAACTAAAATTTACTCACATAACATTCACACTGCGTAGGGACTCATGCCCTCCTATTCGCATAAATAACCAAATGATACCACAGCTTTCAGACGTTAAATACCTGGGTATACATCTTGACCGTCGCCTTACTTGGAAAAGCCACATTGACTTCAAGTTAACACAATTGAAACTAAAAGCAGTACAACTAAACTGGCTTATTGGCAGAAACTCCACCCTGAGCTTATATTGTACACTTCTACTCTACAATTCGATTCTTAAACCAATTTGGTGTTATGGGATTCAATTATGTGGCGCTGCCTCATCTAGCTATGTAGAAAAAATTCACAGGCGCCAAAATAAGATTCTACGTATGACTGCAGTTGCTACCTGGTATATAAAAATCGGAACATCCACAAAGACGCTAAAAATGTCATCAGTCAAAGCAGAAATAGCGAAACATGCAGTAACATATCTAAAGAAGCTTGAATCTCATCCAAACTAAAAAGAAGAGATATTGCTTTTCTTGGCCATGTATTAGAGGGATGACCCGTGAAACAAACATTATATTTGTCTAGCACTGGCTGGACTTGAAAAATATTTTTTATTTTAGACTTAAGATATGAATAGTTATTGTTAGTTCAAAGATATTGAAGATACAATAAATAAGAAGTGTACAAATAAAAAATATTTTACGACAGTAAACATATTATACATAATTTATGAAGATTATACTGATGAAATTAGGATACAAAAATTGTGTAAATAATACTCATGCAGCATTATTTCATGGTGTTGGTGGGTAAGATAATTTGCTCTACCCATTTTTAATATGGACCAAGCTTACAAGTGCATAAAGTTGTGATGACTCTGCAAAGTCATAGTATCGCTGATAACTTGAAAGAATTGTTTTAAGGCGTCAAGTCATTTGCAAACTGCCCAAAAGCATGCTAATTGTTTAATTAAAATTACTTAGTCAATAAATACTTCTCATACAATCAATATTAATATGAGTCGACTAGGATCTATCTGTATACTTGCCAGCCTGTCTCTTTTTTTAATCACTTTAACTTAGCTTCCTGTCTTTTTTCTTGCTGTTATTGTGCAAAATTTAAATGCTCACATCGATACAACACAATAACAGCAACATTAAAGTGTTTAAAATAAAATCACATAAATTACAGACAATTATTGACAGTTAAACATTTGATTTTTTGCCGAAGATAATCAAATTGGCCAATTAGATGATTGTGTTAAAAATTTCCAAATGAAATGTAAATGTCGGCGGATAGTTTATGTGCAAAATTTTTGTAGTTAAAATCATGAGAAAATAAAAGTTTTATTGAACACATGTGTAACATTTCACTTAAAAACCTGTTGGAAATCTTAAAAATTATTTACGCTTAAAAAAAACAAAATAATTAAAATGTAATTAAAAAAAAAAAATCAATAAACTTGGCCTTTTTCAAGAACGTGTCATGTTAACGTTTTGATTCGCGAGTAGTTTGTCTTTTGAGCCATTTAATATATTGTCATTAATAACGTTACTTTTTAATATACAGTAGCTGTGCCCATACATGCTATGTGTGTTCTGACATTATTTTGTTCGATTTTGTTTTGAAAGTAATCAACACCAAATTTTATGACTCTTACATATTTATTTTATAAAAAGGTACACATCCCTGGATAAAATTCTTAAAATTTATATGAAATTCTAAAAACTCAAAATATTTTAATAACAATGTAATTCCACATAGTTAAGGCATTTTCACATTATAAAATAACTTTTGAAGTAATCGTTATATGAATATATTATCTAAAAAAGCAACCTTTTTCCTGTCTGTCTATCTGTATTCGAATCACGTAAAAACCACAGCATGGATATTAGTAAAATTTTGTGAGGAGATACCTTAGTACCTTTATTCAAATATAGAATACTGTTTTTAGCAAAAATATCTCATTTCCAAAAGAAATTATATCAAAAACAGTGAAAGTACGCAATTTTGCCAATTCAATGGCACTGCGAACTTTGCAGCAACTTTTATTTTTTGACCGACTTCAAAAGAGAAGGAGGTTATCAATTCGTCGGAATATTGCTTTTTTATTTATGTGCCTGCAGAATTCAGCCATTTATAAACGGATTTTAAAATTGATTTCTTTATTTAAAAGTTTATGCTTACAGTTTGCCGTTTTAAAAACAGCTCATTATTTTAAAAATTGAAGGGTGTCCCCATACAACATACACGTTTTTTACGTCTATTAAGAACTGTAAAGGGCTCCAATTTAAAATTTAAAAAAATTGCTTGTCACTATAGCTCTCAACAGAACAGAAAGTAACAAAAAAAAATAAATTTAAAATTTAAAGGGTGTCGCCCTCAAGTCCGCTATAACAAAAAGTATAAAATTTTAATTTGGTAATAAAAGGGTGTCCCAATAGTTAATGTATGTGGCCAAAATTTTGAACTTTTGAACCTGTATTGCAAAGTCCACTATACAGGTATACAATTTGAATTTAGAAATTAAAGGGTGTCCCCATAAATGATGTAATTTGACCTATATGGCCCTATCTTTTGAAGAGTTAAAGACAAACACTTGAAAATTATGCAGAACATCCACTACTTTCTCTGGTATAATAACTGGAATTAGAACTAATTTGGAATTATAAATTAAAGGGTGTTCCAGTAGTTCATGTAATTTGATATATATGGCCAAATTTTAGAACCGTTATTATAACAGACAATTGAAATTTACAAAGAATCTTTGTGGCCAATCCTCTATAATAAAGGTGTCCCAATAGGTGCTGTTATTTGATCTATGTGGCCCAATCTTTGAAACCGTTATAAACTGAGACTTGAATGGTGTCCCCATAAAAGACGGATGCTGGTGAAAGTAGCTTAACTTTTGAACAGTAATAGGGAGATGCTTGACATTCACATAGTCTTTAATTTTTTTCCCGCTAATTTTGGCGCATCTTTTATTTGATTTAAATCTATTTCTTTCAAATTACTTCTTACATTTTTAGTATACTACCCATCATAGTATGGTGCCGATCTATTTGTTTTGAAATCGGTTTTTTTGCAAGAATTATGGAAACGGGATATTTTAAACGCAATTTTAAGAACTCTACCATAATTTTTGAATTTTATATAAATTTTAGAGTTTTATCCAAGGGTGGGTACCTCTATATTAAGGGCCTGTTTTTATAAAACAAAACCTTCTCACATATAGGTTTCGTTTTCAAACGATAAAGCTTTAAATTTGGTATTTATAAAACATTTGAAATTTTTCGTTTTTTTTCATTCTGAAGTATAGAAAGCTTTTTATACACTCAAAAAATAGTGTTCGTTAAATCAACTGAAAAAATAAAATAATTGAAAATACAGTTTACCCGAATAACTATTTATTTTTTTTAAATGTTGAAAAAACAACCGAATAAAATCCGTAAAACAAATGTTTTTTCTTTAATTCAAACTTGCAAAAAAATCAAATGCAGGTTCCTTTGGAGCTACTGATTTTGTAATAATTTTTTAAAATGCCAATCCAATAAAAGTAACAACAAATACCATTAAAATCAACGCTATTTCCGTATTTTTTGTTATTTTTACTTCAAGAATATAACTAAAAATTACGTAAATATGTGTAGTTTGTGTCAAAATAAACGTTAAAATCAGTTAAATAATTTTTTTCTCTTCATTTTTAATGTTTATTAATTTAGAAATAATTTTACGGAATACTTTTTTAATAAACTACAATCAGTTATTGTAGTAATATTTTGAGTGTAGAAACCAAAAATAAATTAAAAAATTTAAATCTCTTTTTTATCACTCACATGAAAAATACTAAAACGTAAATGTGTTTTGTTTCGTTTAATTGACGAAAGAACTTAATATTACATTTAATAAAAACAGGCCCTAAGAACATACATAACCAATAACTAAACACCTTATAAAGCAAAATCGAACAAAATTTAAATTCCCAAAAATGTTATTAATAACTAAATATGCAACTGCTTGTGTAAACCTTTGGCAACACTTGTTATTTTTCGATTCTCTTGCGAAAACAAAATTAACTTGTGTATGCATTTCATCACACCTTACGTCTGCATTCAGTGATGGCAAAAAACCATTAAATTGTAGAAGGACAGTCAGGAAGAATAAAAACGTGGTTTGTTTGTTGGTGTTTTGCTGAAGCTTTTATATTCTGTAATATTATTCTATTAACATGCATACTTCTCATTGTGTTTTGTAGAATTTTATTACTTATAGAATATTTTTGGCTTCTCTAAAATTATGAAAAAAGTTTCCTGATGATCTGGCCTGAGCAACCAGTAAAATACGTATAGGAACTAGCTTTTTTCCCCTAACAAATAAATTGCATATTTATTATAAAACGTTATGGGTAATTAGCATAATATTAAATAATTATCAATATATTGTTAGGACGCTGACGAAGTGACGGACACAGCTAGTTATAAATAATTGTCAGTATTTTCTTTTTTTAACTGCTACTGACAATTGGCGCCGAAATATTTTGCTTTTAGTATGTATGTAGCACATTCAAAACATTAAAACCGAATATTAAAAAGTCAGCCGAATGCATAAAACCGGATTTCAATTTCCGTTTCGAATACCTTATTAATAATATTGATTAATAAAGAATATTTAACGTTTAATTGAAACACATTATGTGCTTTAAAAATTATTAAAATTTTGTCTTTCTTAAACTGCTAAATTTATATTTAATTGCTTCTCACCAAAACTTCTTTACTCTATGTAATATAGAAGTATATATTTTTAAAGCTTTTGTAGCAAGAAACAAAATTCTAGTCAAAAAAAAAATGCTTAATGGCACAATTCACAATGTAGATGTTCTTAACAACGATGTATTTTACATACTGTACAATTTTTTTTTTATTTTTTTATTTTCTTTTTAAGCATAACTAACTACAATAACTTCTAAATCAAATTGTATTTTAAAGATCACGATTTTAATTAACGACTTTGTCAACATTGACATTGTTCTTTCGAAGGTAAAAACCTTTTTTTCAAATTAGAAATAAATAAAAAAAACTAATTTAAATTTAAATGCAAGTACAGGAATTCTTATAGGGTTGTTGATTATGTTGACTATAAAAAAAATATTTGTTTTTTACAAACTTACCTTTGATGTTGAAATTTTAACTCAAATTCGCTGGTATGTATTTTAACGTTTTGTTAAAGAAAATTGTAGTTGTGAGAAAATCGTGATTTGAAATTTAAATTTTACAAGAAAATATAAGATCTGTTTTGTTGTTGTTGCTGTAACAATTAAATTTAACATTTGAGAAATTGAATTGAATTTAAGTACAATAAAAAAAAAACACAAACGAAGGTTTTATGTTACCTACAAATAACACGTCTGTTTCTTAAGTCTTTCGTTTTCAATGTAATTTTTCTGTCAGAAAATTTCATTCATTGGCTCTTAAGAAACAATAACGTTAAACACAAAGATGGTATGAAGAAAACAAAAAATCAGTTTGTGTTGACATCTTTATTTATGTTTAACACGTCCACAAATTTTCTTTTATCTAATGACTTTTTTAAGCCGCTTCCGTTTATAAATTCGTTTTGTATTATTTTTATTACGTCTAGCTTAGTTTCGAAACAGACTCGGTAGTTTAAGAGATTTTTCCTTGAACTTTTTGAGTTGTTTTTTGTTAATGTGTTGACCTTTAAGCTAAATATTTCTTTTAGAAATTAATGCTTCTTGGTTTTATGATTTTAAAACTTTTACAATTATTATTTTACCCACGCATGGGGCATCTTGTCAAAGAGCGAAGGTACTAAAATAATATATTTACTACCGAGACTGTTTTTATTTTAAAAACAGGGGTAGAATAAATTAACAATGTAAGAATTAGTTTCAATCAAGTCAAAGTGTGACCATTTATCTCATTTTAGTTATAAACATTTAATTTATGAGTATTTAAAGTTTGTTTTATTTTAAGCCTTTAAAAAAACTTGAGGAGTATTTTATTTCTAAATTTAATTCGTATTGAGCTCTCACACACTTAATTTTATTTTAACTTTGTTACTGTTTTTTTCTTGTATATTAACAATTGTGAAAGTCAACTGTTGACTTTAGGGGCTGTTAATATAATTTTCTATGTGTAATTAGACATTGTACATTTAATGACATTTAATTGTGGAAATTCCTAATAAATTAAAAAAAACTTATAAATTAATTGTGCAATTTGCGGAAGTTTGTGACCATATTAAAAGAATAATCATTATTAATATGATAATGACAATAATGTAATGCCATAATTTATAAACGAAACACGACATTTTCATTTTATTTGCTAAATGTTAATACATATAATAAAAAAATATTCTAAGAATTTTAAAGATTTGTCATTAATTGTTGTACTTTAAAACGTAATATTTGATTTAGTAATGAAATTGTTTGCTTTAAGTTCATTTTTTATTTAATTTCAAGATAATTAAAAATTTATTCATTGAATTCAAATCTTAATTGGTCAACAAGAGATGCGGTGTTTTCTACACGACTTTCGTAATATTATGAAATTCACAAAAGCTTATTTTATTACACACCAGCAGAACAAGATATATATTTCGGAGCCGCCACAATTATATTTCTTACACAGAGCTAAAAATGCCTAATAGAATCAAAAAGATTTTTTCTATGAAATGTTTTTAGGCTAAGGGGTATTCAAGCAGAAATAAGAGATTTTTTTTTTCATGTACTAATTATTTCTAAATTTATCAAGAAGGGAATCCCATATAAATCAATAAGAAAAATTGTTATTAAAAATTTTTTATTCATTTTTGACACAACAAAAACAATCCATAGAGAATAACTTTTTGATTCTACTAGGATTTCTTATTAATTTCATTAGGCTACCTATTTTATTTTTTTCCTTTGATTTTTGATTTTTTCAAAATTTTTTTTTAATTGTTTTCATTAGGTTCCTATATGATCATGCCTAAATCATCTTTTTAATTTTCCTAATTAGGATACCTTCTTGATTATATTAGTTTTCTTGTTATTTCGTTTATATAAATCAACATAGAAATTGTTTGTTAAAACATAAAATATAAAATATACATTTGATGTAGTGGTTAAGTGCGTGCATTCAGAACGAAGCACAACAAATTTGATCCCAGGCAGAGGACGAAAAAATGTTCACCATGGTTTTTCGGGTTTTAAAAATTCGGTGGCTTCTATTCCTCTAGATAATCTATCAGAAGATTCCCCCTGATCTTCCATCACCTGGAAAAATAGAGGATAATATAAAGGCAAAATGTCAAGTAGCCGCCACCACAAGGTAGAAAAAAATCAAAGATTGGTTAGTAAAAAATTTTAAAGGAGATGCCAAAAAAGCTTTAAAACTGTTTTTAGTATTTTATTTTGAACATTTTTTGTTTTTATAAAAAAAAAACAAATTAGCCTAATAAAATCAAGAAGAAAACCTTTTTGAAAAAACAAGAAGAATACCTAATAAAAAAAACCCTAAGTTTTTTTCCTGATTTTTTCAAAAAGCTTTTTCTTATTTAAATAATAAGACCTCCTTCTTGAAAAAAACCATTAAGATATCTTATAAATTTTTTTCTATTTTATTACGTATTTAGACACTGTATTTTCTATCTGCAGAATAGTAAAAATATCAACTATGCACAAACAAAGTTTAAGAAAAAAAATTCCGGATTTTACTTTGATTGGAGAAAGAAACGCAGATGAGATCAAACGGAAACTAAGGCATGTGATTATAAGGTACTATTCGTAGTTAGACGCATATGGCTTACAATGTACGGGCATACATCTTATCACATATATCTAGCATAATAATAATACAACTCCCATGTATGTGCCGGCGCCTTATTGTCTATTATAGAGCCGACGCTCAATAATTTTTTCGGTATAACATTCTTTTTAGGAAGTGCTTATTCATATGTATTCTATTGTGAGTAAATCCCATTACACATTAAAGGAAAAATTGTTATTTAGCTGAACAGTTCGTACGTGGATGAACTCCCTGCGTAGATTTTTGCTGACAATACAATGTGGGAAAGTTCAAGGTGAGTGTCCACTTTTCCCTCTATCCTCCTTCCCATGACAAAATCTCGTAATTCCGATACTAAAAAAAAAACTGCGGATTTTGATGTACATATTAAGGACTAGCTGTACCCGCCACGTCGTGGGAGTCCTGACAATATTTTGCTCGATTTGGCTTTGAAAGTATTCCACACCAATTGTAATACTCTTGCTTTTGTAGTGCTTCAGTTATACTTTATAATAAGTAAATACATAAACTAACATATAAAAATATGTATATATAAACCATGGATAAAATTGTAAAATTAATTAAAAATTCTAAAATTCTAAAAATTATTGTAAACCTCTGTAAAAGGTGTAAATATTTTAATAACATTGTAATTCCACAAAGTAAAAATACAAATCAAATACAAATTTTATTCCATTGGCTATTTGGCAGAAAGTGATTAATATTTTGTCGTTATTTTAAAACAGCGCCATCTGTTGCGCAAACATGTTTGAGATATCACGCTTTCAAAAATAAAAGATGTCTTAAAGTATGCAATGCCTTTAAATCGGTAAAAAAAAATTGGCGTCCTTTTACTGCTTTTACGTTTTTTTTTTTATAATATATTAGAAATAAGTTATTTTCGCGGAAAAAAGTATTCGATGTTGCTTAGGTACCTCCTCTAAAATATTGTTAAAATCCATCTAGATATGTATTTTATTTATATAAAGGTACCCAGCCTTGGGTAAAATTCTAAAATTTATTTATTTAACTCTTTTATTTTAAGCTTTACGTCTTTAAATAATTTTATTTATATTTTTTCAATATTTCGCTACTTCTTTGTGTAGCATCATCAGGAAAAATTATTAAATTTACGGTAATAAAAATTATTATTAAAAAGTAATAAAAAATTTTTTTTTTTTTTCAAACTAACATATTTCAAAAAACAAATTTTGTCATAAACATATAAAAATTTTTTTAAAACAAGTATAACAAATATTAAATTATCTCTTATTTACTAAATGTCTGTAAATGTGAGCTATATTATCTTTGTCTGCCTTAAAATTAATTCTATGTGTGTTTGGTGTATTAATAATTTGTAACATTTCTAAAATACAACGACGAGTATAGTTATTTTCTGAATTTAGGAGTGAAACATTATTTATTTCTTATAACGCATAATTCCTTTTTTAAATTTATCATTATATAGTAATCCAAACAGATTACTATTGGAAAGCATATCCATATAGCATATAGCTATTTCACTGGTGCTTACCCAGATCGCCAGTGGACTTTTTTAAATTTTCTGAATAGAAACCCAGATTCTTATGCTCAAAATTTAATAAACCAAATGAGAAGTTTATTAAATCTAGAAATCAAGAAAAAATCCAAAATTTCTAAACAAAAAACATAGTAACCATTTTAAATTTAAAAAATTAAAAAACTTTACTTTACTTTTCTTTTTCTTTCTATTTTCTACATTAAGGCTTTCCAAATATAATTTTTAAAAGTATTAGAACTGAAACATTATGAAAATTGGAATAATGATTTAAACTAGCACAAAAATTATTGTAAAACTCCATAAGAGGTGTTTATAATATTTTTTAATATCAATGTTATTTCGCAAAGTAAAAGTACAAATCAAAAAGAAATGTTATTCAACTACCACCATCTGTTGTTTTAAATATCGCACTTTCAAAAATAAAAGGTGCGCAAACGTGTTTAAAATGTCCCATATTTAAACCGAAAATTGGGTACCTTCACTGCTTTTTCTTCATTTTCTCTTGAAGATGAGATATTTTTGCGGAAAAAAGTATCCTATATTGGAATCAGGATGGTAAGGTACCCCATCACAAAATTTTGTTTAAATCCATCCAGTAGTTTTTATGTGATGCGAACGCAAAAGAAAAGCAGACAGACAGACGGAATTGAGTTACTATTTTATTATATGTATAGATATAGATATTACAATGAGTGCAAATAAATTCGTTAATTGACTGGAAATGAAGCTAAACTTTTTTGCTGTTAACACGGCAATAATAAACCACTGATGGTGGCGATACATGGGGCGAAAGAATGAAGTTGAATAAAAGACCAAATGTGTTGTTGATTATACAAAGAACAACTGCCCTGCCGGAAACATCTGCTTTTTGTACAGTGTCGGTAAGCTCAATGTTGGTAATAACGGGAATGATCCAAATACTACTAACGATCGAGAATATTAATAATAATTTGATAGTAGATGAGACTTGCTGGCAAGCGGTTTTAATACTACCAGATCTGGTTGTTGCAAAAGAAGCGACGAACATATGAATACGTATGGCAGGACAAAGAGTAGAATAAAGAAATTAGCTGGCTGATTGTCATTGAGATACCACCGTAATGTGGTATCCAGGTTCGGAACAAGGCGATTTTGCACCAACTCGGGAACTCCTACAATGAATTACGACTCGTTGACAGTGCAAAAAAGTTTTTAATGACATACAACTTATGAAAAATTTTAAGAAAAGAAGTCTTATAGCCCATTCAGGCTGCCACGAAATTAAGTAATTTCGAGCTGAAATTACGAACGAAATCTAAAGTGTTCATACTGGGCTTTTTGACATTTGAGTTAATTTCGCAAACAGCTGATCACGCTTAGTTGCATTTGTATAATTTAATTCTTTTGCAAAAAGCTTTCGCACAACACTTTCGCATTGATTTAAAATATACACGAATATTAAAAACAACACTACAACAAAATTAATGTAAAATTATGTACATTTCCATTATTTCATTTGGCTTTTAAATTTTTTTCAAACAAAACGGACTTTCTAGGTTGTAAATATGGTCATGGTTGCAGAAAAAGTAGCTTTTTCTACAAAACCAGCGTTGTCTATCGTAATTTCAAGTTAATTTCGACGAAATTAAGTAGAATGAGTTAATTTGGGCAATGGTAAAATGTATGCGAAATTACGTAATTTCAACTTGATTTCGGCCGAAATCACAAAATGACTTAATTTCGTGGCAGCCTGAACGGGATATTAGTCTGCAGGCACATTAACTTAAGAAGAAAATATAAGAAACAGCAATACAAATTATGGTAAAAGCTGTCACTGTAGTGGTAGAACATTTTATCTTAATTTCAGTAAAAAGTAAATTTTCCTATTTATAATAACACAGTGCAACACGGAAAAAATAGTATCTCAATGTTGAAGTAAAGAAAAAACAAATGAAATTAAAAAATTTTCGGGAAATTTTTCACTTTTGCGGCTACCTAAGCGCTACCTAAACGGTATTAAGAATCATTCCTAGGAAGTTCATATGTTTTAGAAAGTTGTTTACTGAGATCTTAGGTTCATTTTTGTAGTTGATTGTTTCCTTGAATTTTGAACGGTTTGCTACCTATGGACCTGAACAGGGGAAAAAAGGTAAAAAAAAAATGAATTTTTTAAAGTTTTTTGCGATTTTGACCTTGAAGATGAAGTTTTTTTGATTTTCTATGTTCACAATTTTTGTTCTTTATGAAAAGGGTATAACTTTGCCTCAGAGAGTATATCAAAATTTTGAACGGTTTGCAAAATATGAGCTTGAGTAAATGATAATTTTTTTGCAAAAATAACATCGAGGCCCCACATCTTTGAGGGCCCATAAAAAAAAACCTGGTGGTCTTTGGGCAAAACTGGGAGACAGGGGTCTTTTTTTTTTCTTTTATGACGTAGTGGTGTCCGCATACGGTTGTTTTGCCATGACTTAAAAAATTACACAGTGTGTAATTAAGAAAATTGTGTTTAACAAAACCACAAGCTTCGTTCAAGGAAATTATAAATTTAACATTAATACAAATTAGTATTTTAGTTTATTTCAGAAACAGTCTAATAATAGTGTTCTACAGGAAAATCCTCCTTTGAGAATATGTAGTGCATTTGAAGGATTTAAAGTGCCTAATAAGAATCTGCTTTCCGTTTTATATATTAAAATTCTCGAAATATAATTGATAAGTTGTCTTAAACCCTTTTGTTCAATTTATGTTTCTAATAAGGATGCAAGTGTTACTGCTTAACTTAGAAAATCTATTTTTTTATACTCCTCGCTGTAATAACTATTTTTATTATTTGCTTTTCAAGTGAAATCAGACAAAATAATCATTAATATATACAGACACACAAAATGCACATTACATTTATGAATATATGAATATTATATTCCACAAATTCCTTCCCAAATCTAGGTCACTAAACTCATGCCAGTTTTTATTTCTTCTACATCTATCATACATTTATTTCAATTATCATTATGTTTAAACATTTCTTCTGAATGAGAAAGACTCATTCAAATATTGGTTATTTAGATCTTATTTCCTGCTTGTTGATTTTCAAAAAGCACAAAAATGAACACAAAAACTTTACGACGTTTTTCCTTGTATATTGTGTGAGTTTGGTTGTTGGCTTTCTTAGATCTTTCCCCTTTAGCAACAAGTTCAAGTGTTTAATGTTCATTAGGGTGTCCGTTATTTATAAGGATGAAAATTAAACTTCGTAATTCATGGTTGCCCCCCCCCCATTTTTTTCCTTTTGTAAAAAGATGAAAAATGAGCCCTCACTCATTAGGATCGGAGGTCGGGAACCCGTGCCACATCAGGTCGAAAGTTGAGAAAACTGCGCGCTTCCAGGCAGGAGCCGCGGCCCGCGAATTTTTCATACCAACACTGCAGCTGGTATGCTGCTGGCGAGCATGTTAAAGTGTTAGACCCTTAGGAATCGCCATGAATTTTTCCAAATGTGTGAGAAGACTTTCACTGGTCCTGGTCCCTGGTTTTTGTTAAAAATCTGTGTGGAAGTGCTGTGCGGGTTTCCGTACCTCTTTTGAACGTTTTTCGTTTTAATCCACAGCTCTCCGCCAATTTCAGCGACAAAACCCCAAATCTTCAGGGTTCTCCCCCAAGAAAATTTGAATATAACCCATGCAACGTCGGCCTTAAATAGTAAGGGGGGGGGGGGGGGAAGGGTAACAGAATTAAGTAAATGTGCTGATATTCATTTTATTATTTAAAATAATTTTTTTCTTTCACATATACATACATACATATATGATTAATAATAAATATAAACAGTTATCGTTTTAAAAAGATTATTTTATAACAGTTAATTTGAGAAGTAAATAAAAAAATTCATCCAAAAAGTTTATTTTTTAACGTAAAAATAAAAACTCAAATGAAAGTTTTAAAAAAAGAATTTTATTTTCCAATACGGATTTTGCGATACATCTCATACATCGTTACAAAAAAGTTTTCTTGGAAATTGATAATTTTTTCTCTGGGAGGAAAAAATGCATTATCCATATCCATAAATTGCCAAGAAAAAGTCAATAGTTTGTTCCTGCAACCCAGGGAAGCGTAGAAAGAGCATTATATGCTCTTATATTGATATTGAGCGGCCTCAGTTTAAATCTATCCACAAAAAAAAAATTGTACAAATAAAAAAAAATGATTATTTACTGACGGAAAAAACAAAACTCCTAAAAAAAGTTTTATTTTATGACAGCAAAATAAAACTCTATTTTTAAAAGTTTCTGAAAGAGCTCATCAATACAAATCTATTGATATATGACAGTATAGATCTCGGTTAGCTCTAACATAAATAGTTTTTGGGTTTAATTTTTTTTTTTTGATAATTGTTATTTAAGGTCCCTGTAAAAAAGTAATTACAACTTAAACAAATTTTCGCTTTAATGATGTTTTTGTGCAATCCGGAAATTGCTTCCTGTGGTCTTCAACACAGTGAAGAAGGAATTCTCGTTGTTCTTCGTTAGATGTTCAAACACCGTTAAAATCTTGTATTACTCTCACACTCCTCTCTGCCGTGTCATTTACTACCGGTTTATCTTCGATTGTTTCTGTTTGGTTGGGAACAGGTGGTGGGGTCAGTAGATGGCGGTATATCGGGTGTATCCTACTCTTCAGAGCTACTTTCTTCCTGAAAGTCTTAGACAATATTACCCTCGCGGTGTGATAGTTCTTTGGCCCTCCTTTCATCAAATTTAATGGATCTAGCAATCGACCTTTCCTCCCGCTGTGTGGTCTTTAAGTCAATACCTCCAAGCCACCCCCTCCGACCGGGTTCTCTTTGAAGGCGCAAAAATGCTTTATCCTCTTCTATGGTTATTAATTCCTCAGCATTTGATGATTTTAGGGGTTTTGTCGCTGAAATTGGCGGAGAGCTGTCGATTAAAACGCAAAACATTCAAAAAAGCTATGCAAACCCGCATAGATTTTTGACAAAAACCAGGGAACAGGACCAGTGAAAGTCTTCTCACAGATTTAGAAAAATTCATGACGGTTTATAAGGGTCTAACACTTTAACATGCACGCCTGCAGCATAGCAGCTGCATTGTTGGTATGCTGTTCGCGGGCCGCGGCTCCTGCCTGGAAGCGCGCAGTTTTCTCAACTTTAGAATTGATGCGGCACGGGTTCCCGACCTACGATCCTAATTAGTGAGGGCTCATTTTTATCTTTTAACAAAAGGAAAAAAATGGGGGGCAATTAAGACTTTGAAAAATAACGGACACCCTAGTGTTCATAACATTAAATGAATATTTCTGTAAAATTTAATAAATTTCTGGGTGTGTGTTCGCACCATAAATCGCAATAGAAAAAAAAAATAAAATAATGCGGTGATCTTAATTTGTGGCCTGCAGTAAAATAAAGAAAGAACAAAGAATAAGGAATAAAGCAATATATACAAAACACTTCTCAACGAAATGCAGATAAAATAATGACAATTTACGACTCAAAACCCTACAGTTTAAATGTATAAAAAATCTAGTCTGGAGAAAACAAATTTCTACAAATAAACACTTTTTATTTTTATTTTATTTTAAAAATAATTTTCAGATGAAAATTTTAATTCAGGCTTAATTTCGCTTTATTCTCTCTAAGTTGAAAGTATATTAATTATAAATTAGGTGATAAATTTTAAAGAAAAAATGGGAAAATTTTATATTTGACACCAACAGAATATAATGCATTTTCTTGGTCAGCATTTTCGCATCTATCTACTTTGGGTGATTTTATTTTTGTAGGGAAATGCCGAAGCAGACCACTAACTTCATGGGAATTTACGACTACCTACTTTCATTGAGTCTCGTGCTGTCACTAGCTTTTTACTCTCGACTGTACTGATTTCAGACTGGCGACATTCTTTTTCATCACAGAGTCTATAGTAATTGCTAACATTTCCTTAAGGCTATGAGGTCTCCACAGCATCTCCATATAATATGTGTTTGCCGATGGTCCAAAAACCACTTTTTTGAGTAAGACTTTTCCCAGACGCTGTGTCTGTATGTATCTTCTTACCTCAATTTTGAGAGTCCGTGACCTGTCACTAACGCAGTTATCTATTGCCAACGTGTAGTGAAAAATTCCAGAGGCAACTTGGATGGTGTTTTGTTGCAAACATCATCTATTTAACCAATCAAACTTAGATAAAATAATACGAGAAAAACTGTATCCAATCTTCATTGTCAATTGGTGAGAACGAGGCAAGTTTTAGGAGAACCTCCTTGTTTGATATTTTTCTTAAATATTTATCACCTTAGGTTTGTTGTTACTTCAGCTAACCTTCGGTTAGCAATGAGAGTAATTTGTTGTATATTTGTTTTGCCCCAACTTTAGTAGACAAATGAGAAGAATTCTGAAGACGAATGTTGCGATACAGAAAATGCTACTGTATCTAAAATAAAATTTCCCCATTTTTTTTCTTTGAAATTAACAGCCTAATTTGTCATTAAAAATATTCTTTTATATTAGAGAGAATAAAACGAACTTAAGCCTAACTTCAAAATTCCAGCTGAATGTTAATAAATAGTTTGAGTAATAAAATTTAAATATTCAATATTAAAAATAATTTAAGAGGTATAATTTATAGATATAATTTTAGAGGAGGAGAACTGAGATGGATTCGTAGAGTATAAGAAAGCTGATGTGTAGGGTATTATTTCAAAAGAAAATACTGTTGCCTTAGTTCATATGCGTAGGTCGGTTTGACATAATTTTTCATCACTATCATGATGAACAGCATTTGCCAGAACATGACCAACAAAAACTGTTTAAAGTAGTAAAGAACCCAAAATACCAATAAATTGTAAAATGAGTTTTATACTGTTAAAAAAAGAGATGCATAAAAGTAAGGTTGTTTGCAAAAAGTGTGCTGTATTTAAAATACATAAGCCTACACTTACAACTTTCTTACTTAGCATTTACAGTTTATTTATTAATCTTTTTCACACCTGCCGCTAATGATCATTAACATCATGGAAAATGTTAACATTTGCAAAGCAGAGCATACCCATATTGCGTTAGGTTGATGGTGCGAAATGTAAAACTACAAATGTATAAATTCGTAACAGTTAAATAAATATAAATTTACAAATGTGAGATATTATTTAAAGCGTAAATCAATCTTAAGAAAACTAAAAATAAAAAGGGCACAAATTTTAAACTCAAATTTAAACAAGTAATTATTGTTTGAAAACTGTAGAAAAAGACTTTATGTTTTTTAATTTTTTTTTTCACAAGTCGTGATATACTTTGTTGTTTGTAAATAGCAAAATAAATAAGCTAAAAATATTAACAAATAAATCAGTCAAGTGCGAGTTAGACTTACACAAGTAGGGCTCCGTACTATGTTTAATATAATTTTAAAAATTAGAGGTTTTTAATTTTTTCATGTCTTATCGGGTACTATTTAATTTAAAAGTTAAAGTCATATTCGCGAAATCGGAAATCCTTTTAAATTTTAGTAATTGTTGTTATAACCGCCATGGTAATACACTTTCTATAAAAATATTAGGCGCCTATTTATTGCGGTTTAAAAATCACGTGAAAAAAATATCACTGATGGAACACCCTTTATTTATTAGTAATTGTTACAGCGGGCGGCATCTACTGTAAACATTTCAAGAGTCTACTTATTACGGTTAAACAAATAAGGCTATTTACGTAGAAATCCTCCCTCTGTCGGAATATTTTTTATAGCAGCCATGCACGGAGCCAAAAATGCCTAATGGAATCAAAAAGATTTTCTCAATGAAATGTTTTTAGGCTAAGGGGTATGCCAGCAGAAAGAAAAGAAGATATTTTCAAAGGGATTCCTTATTATTTTCATGTGGTAAATCTTTTTAATTTTCTCAATAAGGAAATCCCATTAAATAAATAAGAAAACTTGTTCTTCACAATTTTTTCACTCACATCTGACACAAAAAAAAAACAATCCATAGAGAAAAACTTTTTGATTCTATTAGGTTTTCTTATGATTTGTATAAAAAATGGATTTCTTATTGATTTCATTAGCCTACCTAATTGATTTTTTGAAAAAAGTATTCCTTACGGATTCATTAGGCTACCTAATTGACTTTTTAAAATCCGTTTTTTGTGATTGATTTCATTAAGGTTTCGATATTATCATGTGTAAATCAAGTTTTTAATTTTTTTAATAAGGTTATCTTCTTGATTATATTAGCTTTCGTGTTATTTCGTTTATAGAAATCAACATATACATTTGGTGTAGTGGTTAAGTGCGTGCCTACAAAACGAAGCATACCGGGTTCGGTCCATGGCAGAGGAAACATTTTTCACCATGGTTTTTCGCGTTTTATAAATTATGTGGATTCAACCCCCTCTAGACAATCCATCAGAAGAAGCTCCCCTCCCCTGACCATTCACCCCTGGAAAAATAGAAGATAATATGAAGGCAAAATAAAATGTTACAAAAAGAAAAGGTAAAAATAAATCAAAGATTGATTAGCAAACAATTTTAAAGGAGATGCCTAAAAAGCTATATACCAATTGTTTTTATTTTTTTTTTTTATTTTAAGATTTTTTTTTGTTAATTTTGTATGTTTTTATAAAAAAAAAAAAACAATAAAACCTAATAAATTCAAGATGAAACCCTGTTTAAAAAAAACAACAAAAACGCTTAATAAAAATCCTAAGTTTTCTTCTTGATTTTTTCAAAAAGGTTTTTCTTATTAAAATAATACGACTTTCTTCTTGAAAAAAAAAACCATAGGGATATCTTAAAAATTTTATGCTATTTTATTAGGTATTTAGACACATTTTTTTCTGTGTGTGGCAATTCTCTTTCTATGAATATATTAAGAGTCTACCTGGTACGATTAAAAAAATAAGTCACTGTCGAAACATGATTATGATTATCGGAACACTCTTTAATTTTTAGGTTTAATTTTTTATACTTGCTTAAAAAACAAACATAAATTTAACTACTGTCTGCAAATTTTAAGTGGTTGCCTTCTACAGCTCAAGAAATAAAGACATAAACGTAAAGAACACATCACTTTCGGAAAACCCAATTACTTTTAGTATATTTTATTATAGCGGCCACAGTTATACACCTTCTGTGAAAATTCCAAGAGTCTACCTATTATGGTTCAAAACCTAGGCCATATACATGTAAATCAAGTCACTATCGGAACACCCTTTAATTTTTAAATATAATTGCTTAAAAAGCAAACATAGATTTAATTAGTGTCTGCAAATTTTAAGTCGCCGCCTGCTACAGATCAAAAAAATAAAAAATATAAACGTAAATAACACATCACTATCGCAACACCCTATTAGTTTTAGTATATTTTATTACAGCGGCCACAGTTATACACGTTCTGTAAAAATTTCAAGAGTCTACCTATTATGGTTCAAAACTTAGGCCATATACATATAAATCACGTCACTATCGGAACACCCTCTAAATTTTAGGTTTATTTTTTATACTTGTTTATATAGCGAACTAAGCTTTAATTACTGTTTTTAAATTTTAGAGGTGTATCCTCCTACAGTTCAAGAAATAAACACATATACGTGAATAACACATCTCTATCGAAACACTATATAAGTTTTAGTATTTGTTGCTATATTCTGTGAACATTTTTCAGTTTGATGAAAAAACTTCGAAAAAAAATAAAAATAATATTTAGCTTTACATTTTATAAAATTACTTATTAGCATCAAGCACTCAACTCTGCTTTTATATTTTTCGTATAAACGCAATAGAAATTCTCAATTTGGACAAATTTAATGATAGACGTGTCTTAGGCTTTTGTCTCTCTGATGTTTTGGAGTCGCGTTAGCAGCTTTGCTAGTGGAAACAACATTTTCACCTAACATATCACTGGGGTCTACTGCAATTTTGATTTTATTTTGAACGCACAATAGACCAACCGCTTCCTCCATGATTGTAAGCAGAAATTTGTTGAATGGTTCTCCACCAGTCGCTGTAGCCTCCGAACAAGCCATTAAAAAATTGTCAATCACTAAAAAATGTTTCAATTTATTATTAAAAGGTTCGACATTTAAAAAAGTTTTTATCCCAAATATATCGTCCCCTCAATATAACAATGCGTATTATTGTTTTGGGGTTTTGAGAAAATTGAGTTTAAAGTTTTTGTCAAATCGGATGGCTATTAAAACCTCAATATCGCGGTAAATAAAAATTCTTCATATTGGATTTTTCGACGAATACATAATACCGTTTCTTGTCTTTAAATTGACCAATTTTATTTATTCTACGCATCCTTCAAGACCATAATTATGTCATTCAAAGCGCAAGTCCTCCATATAGGCTATTTTATTTTGTAAGGAATTCTTATGATGTATCTGATACACTATTTTATTTTGTATGGTATACGCTATTTTATTCAATACGGTATTTACAGTATTTTTAATAAAATCTTGATCTCAAAAATATCAATTTGTAACATTATAAAACAGTGATTAATTCATAGTTTTGTTAATTCAGTGGCACATATTCTTTACTTTCCAGTTTGGGTTATTATAAACAAAAAATTATGACAAATTAAGGTATACATTGCGTAAATCAGAAATAACTAGAAATTTATTCGTCTTCTTTCTCTTCCTCTGCTACATCTGGCTCATCTAAACAATTTCGCTTCTTTCCACCTTCTAAGTTAAAATAAAATGACTGCGAGCCACGAGGAATTACATTCTTTTTGCACAAATTTTGGAGAACATGCAGCTTTCGATTACAAATTGGCAGCTCTTTATTGTATTTTCCAGTAAACGAAAAGTTGATCACCATTTTTGATTTTTGCGTTCCTCCAATATCAATTACTTTCAAGTCTTCATCCCATTCCTTCTTATATAATAATTGTTTCGGTTGATTTTTGTTCGATCGGAAATAATTCACAGTTAGACGTGGCTAGACCCAAACAATATTTCTCAAAAGCTGTTTGCTGTACTCACCTTTCTCTTTCGCGTAAGTATATTTCTAGCATTTTCATTCTTGTTATTGATATAAGTATCACCACAGTCTGCGATTTCTTATAAAACTACATCTGCTGTCTTTATCACTAAATTATCTAATTCATCTGCCAAAGCCTATGCATCATCATCCGAATCGGGTACATACTCGTCCGACGATCCTGCAGAGAAGTCTGTACCATTCTCATCATCTGTTTTAGGTATCTCTATGTCCGACGATCAAACAGCGAAATCAGACTCATGAGTCTTTGGAGCAATTTCCACAACTACTGGTGGTTTCGTTTCACAGCCTGTTTATATTTACCTTACTCACTTCACTTACATTATATAGTAGAAGATACTCATTCAGACATTTCAAATCCATATTTTTAACGAACAAACTTACTCCGCGAACTGAATTTGCAAACAGAAATTTCCAATGACTATTTCCTTGGCATTCATGTTCTCAAAAGAACGTAAACATCGCTTAGGCTACTATTTTTGTAAATTTTTGATAAAACTTTCGAATTTGTATTGAAAATAAAACAGCATATGTGGGGTATAGAAATGGTCAAAATGAAACTATTTCTCAAACAATAGTGTATATTATTATAAGCTATTTTAAGAGTTTAAGTTTTCATAAACTGTATTTTTTTCTACAGGCTAAAATGGAGTATAATGCATATACAGTATTATTCTTTTAACAACTTTGGAGTGGCAATTTCAAGTAAAATAGCACATATGAGGTTACACACTTATTGAAGGAAAATTTTGAACAACAAATTATACACTATTTTTTCCAACTACATTTTGACCCACTTTTTGGAAGTAGAATTTGACGAAATTTTGACCAGACATAAAATCAATGTAAATATTCAATAAAAAAATAATAGCCTATGAACACATACGCTATTGTTATATTGAGGGGACGATATGTTTGTTCTGATATCGGTGAGTTGCCACCAGTACAGACTACTGCCGAATTATCCCAGAGATTTGAATTTAACGATATTGAAAGAAAATTTTATTTTGATTTTGATATTATTTCTGTATCTACCTAAATTTTATTTCTAATATTTTTAATGGCGTTTTCTTTTCTGACAGAAATGTTGCATATATTTTACACTTATTAAATTTTCGCGTTCTTTTCTATAAAAAATATCAGAGTGTGAATAAACATCATGTCGCACCAAAGCCAGGTAAATATGCTACATTTTTTACACTCAACTTTTATTTAGGGTGAGATATTGCCCTTTTTTATAATTTTTTTTTTTTTTATTGAAAGCAAGAATTTTATTTTGAATTAAAATTTTTATATGAATAAATATTTTATTTTATACATCACATAAATGTTAAATATAAAATCAGTTTGCTTTTGTGTTCTTTTGAAATCATAAAAAAGATAGATCACACTTTTCAAGGGCTGGCTGAGCCATAAAAATTATTACCTATTATTAAGGCAAAATATTTTTTCAGAAAAGAAAACGCCATAGAATTTGTTGCAATAACCCGCATAAGATTTAGCAAAATATTTAACACTTTTGTTTCATGTATATAGATATTTCGCTTTATGCTTTGCCTTTTAAAATGTTTTGAGTTATTAGCTCTAAATTATGTTGCTATTACCTCTGGCTTTTGCAACTAAAAGTTCTTGTGCGGTCTTCCAATAGATTTATTTGTAAGTTCTTTAGACTGATAGGAATTTACTTTTGTTTATTGCTGTTTGTAAGCTAGAGCTTTATTTTTTATTCTGAGTTACTAGAGCTAGTTCTGTTTTTTACTAAATGTAAAAGATTAACATTTTTTGCTATTGCTTTTCATGTAGTTGCTGATTTTTACTGCTAGCTATTAAAAAATCAAAGCAAAAAATAGCTGCTAACTATGAAAAAGGTAAAGGCCAAAAAATTAATGTACTTACATGTAATGCCCTTACAAAAATAAATGCCTCATTAGCACAGATATGAACCAAGATATTGCTGTGGATTTTTAATTCTCCAGTAGCAATGGCAATAGCCAAATAAAAATAATAATTTCTAAATGCTGGTTTTAAACACTGAATGTAGCTTTACAGTAAACTGGTCTATATGAGTTCAGCTCAACTACAATTTATCTGGATTAAATAACAGCTTCATTAAGAACTAGCTGAGACCGCCACGTCGTGGGCGTCTTAACAATATTTTGCTAGATTTTGCTTTGAAAATATTCCCCACCAATTATAAGAATCTTACTTTTATAGTGCTTCAGTTATGGTTTATATATTTACTTTATATAAAGGTACCCATCGCTGGATAAAATTGTAAAAATTTATAAAAAAATTCTAAAAATTAATGTAAAGCTCTGTAAAGGGTATTTAAAATATTTTAAAAAAATTGTAATTCCACAAAGTAAAAATACAAATCAAATAAAAATTGTATTCGATTGGCACCTAATATTATGCAATAGTGTTTAAAATATCCTAGTTTTTCTGTACTTTTAAACCGGAAATTGCGTTTTTTCTTTGCTTTTTTCCACTTTCTTTTGGATTTTTGCAAAAAAAAAGTATCCTATATTGGAATCAGGATGCTAAGGTATTGCCTCGCAAAATTTAGTTAAAATCAATCCAGTAGCTGTTACGTGATGCGAACACAAATGAAAAGCAGGCAGACAGACACACGGAAATGAGTTACTATTTTATTATATTTATAGATATAGTTGAGTTTAATAAAGTTTTTTAAGGATATTTGATTAACTTGCTACATAATTTAATAATTATAAGAATTTTTCTTTCGAACTTTAATTATTGTTAGAGGCCAATATGATAATATCCTATTAAATTTTAACACACAATATCTCTTACGAATTATTTCGTACTATAAAGCAATCCATTAAATTTGTCACGAATTAATTCGTGAAATTTTAATAAAGACCAAAGACAAGAGTTGCAAATATGCCACAAGTCGGTTCTTTAACTAATTCAAAGTCAAACAATTTTTAAAAAAATCCCCTAATAATATTTCTTGTTCCTGCTTTTATTTAAGACAAGATTTTTTAGCTTCCGGCTAAGGTGCATCTATCATTGTCAAATAAATATTTCATAACTTTGTTCTATTTTGTTGTGTTTATAGATTTCAATAAGCTGCATTTCACAAGCATGCAACATTATTTGTGCTTTTAGAAAATTGAAAAATCTAATAATTTACAACTACTTCATCATCACCATAAACGTCGTCATTGTGATGATCATCAGTAGAGAACAACAGAACCGTCTTGCTAATCATAATTATTTTAGATAACCTCATCATGCAATATTTGCCAAAGCAAAATTATGCTGTAGCATTGGTATTAAGCTGCCAACGTCATCATCATCACTCTTACGCCAGTGTTCAATGGACAAAACTTAAAAAACTACAGACCAGATACGTACATATATGATTGCGGTTCAGACAAAAATATTTTTGTAATGTTTTACATTTGCATGTTTAGAAACAATAATTCATTTGAAGAATTCAAAATGATAAATACTAGAAGAAAAAAACGATATTCAGATTGTATTTTACAATCAAAACTTGAGATGTTGAACACAAGCAGCAGTGGCAGAAAAAAATGTGAATTGATTTACATACAAATATAACAGAACAAAAACATATATAATTATATTTTTATTTCCAAATTGTAGTACGTGTATACAACTTCGTGTGCAGATACAGTGTATAGATTCAAATATCTATAGACCGCCAACTAAGCTGTTGATAATTTCAATGTGATCATTATATCTATTTTTTGCAGCCATTTCTCTCTTGTATTTTAAAGCAATTAACATTGAACAGTGTATGGCATTTTTTATTTTAATTAATTTAAATTAATAACTGCTAGAGAGGAGATAAGAGTAGATGGATGCTACTGAAACCGACAAAATGAAATGCATTCAAAACTTGTTGCTACAATGTTGATAAATAAAGTGTTTGTCATTTTGTGTGAGGAAAAAACGCAATTTCTACTTTGGTATCTTCAGTGCTGATACAAATCAGTTTCACTCTTTATTGTAACGAGTGATTTTTTAAGAGCTTGAGAACTTTTTTTTAAAAAAAAACGCATAAAATTTGCAAAATCTCATCGGTTCTTTATTTGAAACGTTAGATTGGTCCATGACATTTACTTTTTGAAGATAATTTCATTTAAATGTTGACCGCGGCTGCGTCTTAGGTGGTCCATTCGGAAAGTCCAATTTTGGGCAACTTTTTCGAGCATTTCGGCCGCAATAGCCCGAATTTCTTCGGAAATGTTGTCTTCCAAAGCTGGAATAGTTGCTGGCTTATTTCTGCAGACTTTAGACTTGACGTAGCCCCACAAAAAATAGTCTAAAGGCGTCAAATCGCATGATCTTGGTGGCCAACTTACCGGTCCATTTCTTGAGATGAATTGTTCTCCGAAGTTTTCCCTCAAAATGGCCATAGAATCGCGAGCTGTGTGGCATGTAGCGCCATCTTGTTGAAACCACATGTCAACCAAGTTCAGTTGTTCCATTTTTGGCAACAAAAAGTTTGTTAGCATCGAACGATAGCGATCGCCATTCACCGTAACGTTGCGTCCAACAGCATCTTTGAAAAAATACGGTCCAATGATTCCACCAGCGTACAAACCACACCAAACAGTGCATTTTTCGGGATGCATGGGCAGTTCTTGAACGGCTTCTGGTTGCTCTTCACTCCAAATGCGGCAATTTTGCTTATTTACGTAGCCATTCAACCAGAAATGAGCCTCATCGCTGACCAAAATTTGTCACATTTGAACATTTCGAACCGAACACTGATTTTGGTAATAAAATTCAATAATTTGCAAGCGTTGCTCGTTAGTAAGTCTATTCATGATGAAATGTCAAAGCATACTGAGCATCTTTCTCTTTGGCACCATGTCTGAAATCTCACGTGATCTGTCAAATACTAATGCATGAAAATCCTAACCTCAAAAAAATCACCCATTATTTGTATCTTCTTGTTGTTGCAATTGTTGGATGATCTTATTTTTCATCTTCTTTTTTTTATATTTTCATGCAGTTTAATCAAATTGCGTGTGTGTTCTGTTTGACGTTGATGGCAATCTTAAAAATGACTGCAATAAAGAAAGTTTCTGGTATGTTTTGTTTGTTTGGTTTAAATTAATTTTAAAATAATTTTTCATTTATAATGAAGAGCACTTTAGAATCAGAACTTTAAATAAGTTATTTAAGTTTTGATTATTCCTATATATTTTTCTAGGGATTGCTGCAGAATTTATAATTTTATTTTATTTGAACTATTTCATAAATGAATTGATAGTTTTTCAGACAACTTTTACAGATAAATAGAGTACGAGGAATGAGCCGTAAAGCTGCTCCGGTCGAATAACAGTTTTTTGTCTCCCTTACGCATCGGCTAATGGTGTAGTCGAGTTACTTTTTTATGTGGTTTAAGCCACTGACCACATGCTTTTGTTTATTGTTAACTGTATCTAAGCATATATTCCTTTATATATTATGTCTTAATTTCAATTACCTGATAAAAAACTTTATAATTTGCATAAAATAACAAGAAGAAAAAATCTACAGCTGGCTACAACTTCCCAAAAGAAAATGTACAACTGCATGGTAAAACCAGCTGAGGACTATAAAAACTAAAATATGTTGCACCAATTTATATCCAGGAATAAAACTAAAATAAGGAAAAACAACAAGATATAAATTAAAGGGTGTTTTTTTATAGAGGTATAGAACTTTAAGTTGCAATAAAACAACGATGGATTATTCGATTGACATGAATTTTCTTTATCCGAAAGATAATCTTGTGGCATTACATTTTAAATATGAATTCTGGCATATGACCGCCACGGCTGGCGCGGATGTAGTCCAATCTGGACGTCCAATTTTCGATGACTTTTTCCAACATTTGTGGCCGTATATCGGCAATAACATGGCGAATGTTGTCTTCCAAATGGTCTAGCGTTTGTGGCTTATCCGCATAGACCAATGAGTTTACATAGCCCCACAGAAAGTAGTCAAGCGGTGTTAAATCACAAGATCTTGGAGGCCAATTCACAGGTCCAAAACTGTGAAATTATTCGGTCACCAAAAGTGTCTTTCAATAAATCTATTGTGGCACGAGCTGTGTGACATGTTGCGCCGTCTTGTTGAAACCTCATCTCCTGGACATCATGGTTATTCAATTCAGGAATGAAAAAGTTAATAATCATGGCTCTATATCGATCACCATTGACTGTAACGTTCTGGCCACCATTGTTTTTAAAAAAGTATGGACCAATGATTCCACCAGCCCATAAAGCGCACCAAACAGTCAGTTTTTCTCCATGTAAAGGTGTTTCGACATACACTTGATGATTACCTTCACTCCAAATGCGGCAGTTTTGTTTGTTGACGTAGCCATTCAACCAGATGTGCGCTTCATCGCTAAAGAAAATTCGCTTATGAAAATTGGGAACAACGGTAATATCGTTTTGGGCCCATTCTCAAGCGTTGTTCAGGCGGTAGTCTATTCATGATGAATTGTCAAAACAAACTGAGAATAAATCACTTGACAGCTGCAAAATCGGTCGCCATCTTGAAAAGTAATGCTAACTTAAAGTTCTATACCTCTTTAAAAACACCCTTTAGTATTGAAGCAACATTGTTTACAACCTAATTATCGTTTCTGGACTTGGAAAAAAGCTGCAAATAAGAACCAAGTGATTACGGCAGCTTTTTATCGATTGGCACCAACATTCATTGTTCCTCTGCATGAATGGCAATCTAGAAAGACGAAAAAGAAGAATATACGTGAAATGTTATGATATTTTTTTTAGGTGGTGGGATACTATTCGAAGAAACTATAAAATAACCATTTTATTTATTTTATTCCCTTACTATATATATGTATATATCTTTACTTTCTCTGGTTTTATCTACCTTTACGTATAACTATCTTGATATAAGTAAAACTGATCTAAAAAATACAAATTGTTATCAAAGATTGGCACGGGATGACGACCAGAGACCAGATGTTGACCAGAGGGCCAGATGGAAATAGATAATCGACTCCCATACCTAGAAGGATCAAAAATATATTGTAGGAATTATATCTTTATTTGAAATTCAAATTTTTAATCAATAAAAAACAAATGGTATTAGAGCAGTGCCCTGCAAACCAGACTTGGGGTTATAAATTACAATTTGTAATTAATTACACATGTAATTATATAGAGTTCTAATTGCAATTTTTCAATTACTACTACATTAATTATTTAATTACACATTACAAGTAATTTGTAGATGAAAAATTACAATTATAGTTACATTTAATTTGTATTTAATAATTTTGAATTACAAATTACAACTAATATAATTATATGTAATAAAAAAGTTTAAGAATATAACTCAATTTGATTCAATTGCAAGTAATGATTAATTACAATTGTAATTTTTTATTTGTATTGTAATTAATTACTTGTAATTTATAATTAAAAATTCCCAAATACCATTAGATGTAATGTGTAATAAAAATGACTTTAGTACCTGATTTAAATTACAATTACTTGTAATGTATAATTGAAGATATGCAAGTCTTATTACCTGTATATATAAGAGAGCAAGCGCTATTTTGCGGGGCACTGTATTAGAGCCTTAATTTTGAAAAAACTTTTTTCCACTGTTGGTGTTTGGGAAAATTTTTGGGTTTTAATCCTTTTCCGTGGAGTTATTTTGTTAAATTTACGTCGCCAGATAGAGTTCGTTCGCACAAATGCATTACAAAAAAAAACAAATTCAAACATTTTGTTTTTGTTTTCAACGTTGTTGTGCGAACGTACGTTATCAAGCGACATCATGGGATAGGCCTTTAAAAACAACAAAAGTCACAGTGGCCTTTGTGAAGAAAAATCTGGAGAATAAAATATATGCAGTTCGGGTTGAAAGAAAATTTAACCCCACCAATCTGCCAGGTATAGTTTCGAAAATTTCACTAATGAAATTCAGCAATACTAGATCATTCCATTTGAGGCTGTGGGCAAAAAACCACGCCCACCTATGTTTTATTTAAAAAAATAAATATTATATAAAAATAAATATCAATATTGTTCCAAAAAAATATTTTCCATAAAACTTACAAAATATTTTCGAAAAAAATTAAAAAAAATTTAAGAAATAATTATAAAAAAATTTTGTAAAAAATTTTCAAACAAATTTTTACAAACAATTTTTAGAAAAAAATTATAAAACAATTTTTAGAAAAAAATTAAAAAACAATTTTTACAAAAAAATTCTATAAATTTTTACAAAAAATGGATTTTTTTTGTAAAAATTTTTAGAAATTTTTACAAAAAATCTATAAATTTTCACAAAAAATTTCTACAAATAAATTTTCTAAATTTTTACAAAAAATATCTATAAATTTTTACAAAAAATTTCTATAAATTTTAACACAAAATTTCTATAAATTTTTCTATAAATTTCTATAAATTTTAACACAAAATTTCTATAAATTTTTACAACAAATTTCTATAAATTTGTACAAAAAAATTCTATAAATATTATTCGTTTTTACTCACGCATGATTCCTTTTGAAAATGTATTTAAATAAATATTTTATGAGTATAAAATATTTATTTTCGAAATTGAATTTCGAATTTTGTTTAGAAATTTAGATTTGGCTTTCCTTCTAGACTGATTGAACTTCTCAGTTAGTCTATTAAGTTTTAAGCATAAGAATCTGAGTTTTTATTCAGAAAAATTGGGAAAAATCCACTGATGAGCAAGTTGAGCTAGTTGAGCACTAGCGAAATAGCTATCTGGATATGCTTTCCCCATAGTAATCAATTTCGATTATTATATTTTTTAAAAATAAATATTTTATACTCATAAAATAATTATTTGAATAAATTTTCAAAAGGAATCATGCGTGAATAAAAACAAATAATATATATAACCGATTCCAAATATAATTTTTTGTATAATTCTATAAATATTTACAAAAAAATTTTACATGGTTAGACATTTCCGGTGAAAAGAATTGAAGAACAGATCTTTTTATACCCTTCACCACAGTTGAAATAACATAATAATACTTTTTTTTAATTTTTTTCGCCTTTAAGGATTCTCATTTGATTTTTTTTTTGTCAAATAAATATTAGACCCAGACAGGTAGATCGCAAGCAGTACATAGAGATCTGAAGAGCATACACATAGAGGTGTCTAATGCACCCACTCACGTGGATATTTTTTAAGAATTTTTTTTGATTTAGTCTGACCATTCTAATTCACTATATTTAGATTGCAGATAGGTCCTATATTAAAAAAAAAATTCATTGAACTTTTTAAAAAAAATTTATAAAACAAATATTAAAAAAAAAATAAAAAAAAAAATTCAAAATTCAAATTCAAACATTTTGTTTTTGTTTTCAACGTTGTTGTGCGAACGTACGTTATCAAGCGACATCATGGGATAGGCCTTTAAAAACAACAAAAGTCACAGTGGCCTTTGTGAAGAAAAATCTGGAGAATAAAATATATGCAGTTCGGGTTGAAAGAAAATTTAACCCCACCAATCTGCCAGGTATAGTTTCGAAAATTTCACTAATGAAATTCAGCAATACTAGATCATTCCATTTGAGGCTGTGGGCAAAAAACCACACCCACCTATGTTTTATTTAAAAAAATTAAAAAAAAAATTTTGAAAAATTTTTTTTCAATATTGTTCCAAAAAAATATTTTCCATAAAACTTACAAAATATTTTCGAAAAAATTAAAAAAAAATTTAAGAAATAATTATAAAAAAATTTTGTAAAAAATTTTCAAACAAATTTTTACAAACAATTTTTAGAAAAAAATTATAAAACAATTTTTAGAAAAAAATTAAAAAACAATTTTTACAAAAAAATTCTATAAATTTTTACAAAAAATGGATTTTTTCTAAATCTATAAATTTTCACAAAAAATTTCTACAAATAAATTTGCTAAATTTTTACAAAAAATATCTATAAAATTTTACAAAAAATTTCTATAAATTTTAACACAAAATTTCTATAAATTTTTACAACAAATTTCTATAAATTTGTACAAAAAAATTCTATAAATATTATTTGTTTTTACTCACGCATGATTCCTTTTGAAAATGTATTTAAATAAATATTTTATGAGTATAAAATATTTATTTTCGAAATTGAATTTCGAATTTTGTTTAGAAATTTAGATTTGGCTTTCCTTCTAGACTGATTGAACTTCTCAGTTAGTCTATTAAGTTTTAAGCATAAGAATCTGAGTTTTTATTCAGAAAAATTGGGAAAAATCCACTGATGAGCAAGTTGAGCTAGTTGAGCACTAGCGAAATAGCTATCTGGATATGCTTTCCCCATAGTAATCAATTTCGATTATTATATTTTTTAAAAATAAATATTTTATACTCATAAAATAATTATTTGAATAAATTTTCAAAAGGAATCATGCGTGAATAAAAACAAATAATATATATAACCGATTCCAAATATAATTTTTTGTATAATTCTATAAATATTTACAAAAAAATTTTACATGGTTAGACATTTCCGGTGAAAAGAATTGAAGAACAGATCTTTTTATACCCTTCACCACAGTTGAAATAACATAATAATACTTTTTTTTAATTTTTTTCGCCTTTGAGGATTCTCATTTGATTTTTTTTTTTTTTTTTGTCAAATAAATATTAGACCGAGACAGGTAGATCGCAAGCAGTACATAGAGATCTGAAGAGCATACACATAGAGGTGTCTAATGCACCCACTCACGTGGATATTTTTTAAGAATTTTTTTTGATTTAGTCTGACCATTCTAATTCACTATATTTAGATTGCAGATAGGTCCTATATTAAAAAAAAATTCATTGAACTTTTTAAAAAAAATTTATAAAACAAATTTAAAAAAAAAAAATAAAAAAAAATTTACAAAATATTTACAAAACATTTTCAAAAAGACATTTTACCGAAAAATTTTTGAATAAAATTTTCAAAAATATATTTTTGCAAAAATTTTTTATAAACAATTTTCGAAATACATATATACAAAAATTTTCAATATTTCTTTGAAAATTAAAATCATGAGAGTAGCATAACATATTTGTATTAGTAAAAATATATGTTTATACAGTAACATATTTTTTTAAATGCCTTTTATTCTTAAATAGATGAGATCTCTGATCTAAAACCTAAATGCATTTAACAAAAAGACATCAGGATACCGACTACAAACTGTCAAAAATAAAATACACACGTTGTATAAAAATACGATTATTTTGAGCATGCGGGCTACACGACCACCGTTGTGGCTGTAGTCAACTAATTAATATTTTTGTATGTGACATATTTTTGTATGTCACAAAATTACAAATTCATAAACAAACAAAATTTTTTTAGAAAATATTCAAGGTATATTTATCTTACTAGGTAGTGTCGTCCGCCCAGCTGATTTAGTAGTTCGACATGTCAAAAGTTGTATGTGTTCAGAAATTTTATAGTGTAGAAGTGAGAAAGCAATAAAACACATACAAGCCTTCTCAATTTTCTTATATGTTTTTTGACATTTCGAACTACAAAGCAACAACAAAATGCTATGTTGTTCTTGTATTGTTGTATTTGTTGTAGGGATGCCACTACCTAGTAAAATAAATATACCTTGAAAATATTTATTGTTTTTCGAAAAAGTTATTTAATTTTTTAAAAGCAAAATATGTATGTATGTATGTATTTCTACAACAATGTCATAATTTACGTTGTAGCTGTAGTCTTCAATATAATTAAGTAGCTGACCAACGAAATTTATTTTCATTTAGCAACGGCTACTCAGCTAATAATGAGTTTTTTCTCACACGACTTATTTTAATTTATATAAAGAGTCAATAATACGAATAATGCTGTACATGTCTGTATAAATAAAATCACCGTGGTGAAGGGTATAGAAGATTCGGCACGGCCGAATATAGCACTATTACTTGTTTTTAATGCGTTTGCTTTTAAATAGATGGCTTTGTCAAATGAGAGATAACTAGGGTTGCAATATATGGCCATTTCTACCAAAACGTGGTGATTTCAAAACCTACGAGTATTTAGCGATTTAATTTTTGATTTTTTCATTGACTTATGGTCAGCATCCCAAAAAACAAGTAAAAACTTCTTAATGGATTTTAACAAAATTTTGTGAGGAGGTACCTCGGAAGTTCTGCAGAAATATCTTATTTCCAAGAGAAAGTGGAGAAACATCAGTGAGAGTACGCAGATTATTTACCGATTTAAAGGTACTGCATATTTTAAGCCACCTTCTAGTTTTGAAAGAGGTATATTTTAAATACGGTTGCGCAACAGGTGGCGCTGTTTTTAAATAATTAAAAATGAATCAAACACGGTTGCGCAATAGACAGCGCCGTTCTAAAATAGTCACAATATGGATATGATGTAATTACTGCCAAACAGCCAATTGAATAAAATTTGTATTTGATTTGTATTTTTACTTTGTGGAATTACTTTGTTATTCAATTATTTTAAACACCTTTACAATAATTTAATTTAAAAATTTTATACAAATTTAAGGATTTTGTCAAGGGATAGGTATCTTTATATAAAGTTAATACGTAAGAGTCTTAAAAATTGGTGTGGATTACTTTCAAAGTAAAATAGAACAAATAATTATCAGGACGCACACGACGTTTATGGGCACAGCTAGTTTCATAAAAATTTTCCTATTTTAAAAGTGTAAAATTCTAATACACAAATTTCAATGATATATCAATTCTTAAGTTAAACCTACTACTAATTATATGCTTAAAATTAAGAAAAAAAGTGCTCGCTGCGCTTATAGCTGACGTGACCACAAAATTCCACAAAAAATTTAATGCGTTAATATAAAGATCTGATTTTTTATAAGATCAAAATGAAAATTTAAAAATATAATAATTTACCTTAAAGCTTCCATCAATGTGTTATGCTCTAAATACTTGAAATAAGTGGCTAATAAGGTACCTTAAGTTCTGAATCTGAAGTTTTTTGTTTGGCACAATAAAATCAAGCAGTATTAAGGCATTATTTTACATATCTGATCAGTACCATGAACATCCGTCTTTAAAGTCTTTGTAGTTGCATTGTTGTCTCACAGACCAATTAAAAGTGAAAAAACAAAGTTCTGAGATTGAACACAACAAATCTTTTAATATTTTTTTCATCATTTTCTTTTTAAACTTTTTTTATTTTTAACTTTAGGCTAAAGAAAGTACAATTGATATTTCAATATTTTAATTGTCGATAGTTATCTACAGCAACGATAATACATGTTGCCCAGTGTCAGCTTGAAATAAAACGCAGTTTTTCTTGCCTCATGCGTTGAATAACCTCAATTTTTTTATTTCATATGTTATTTTATTTAAGTATTTCATTTTAAATTTTTATGTTGTGTGGATTTTTATTTTATCTCTAAATTGCCGCTAAGTAAACTGTTACAAAAATGTTACTTTTAATATTTTAGTTTTCTGACATACAAGAGTTTTCATAGTTTCGGTATTTTCTCACACAAATTGTTACATTTGTTTTAATTACAACATACATGTGTCAATATTCGCACCAAATAAGATATTTTGTGCGCTGGAGTAATTTTCGTTTTTCTTCTTGTTGTTTGTTGCTGGCTCTGTTGTCGATTTTGCTTTAGTCCAAAATATTTTTGGAGTGGAAAACAAAGTTGGTTACATGTTGTTGTCAACTTTTGTATATCGTTGTGAAATTAAAATTGGTTTTTTGATATTAAATTATTTTTTCGTTCATTGAACCTTAGTTTTGAGTACAATTACTACAAACTATAAGTAAAATTATTAATATTTTTTACCTTTAATATTGCATATGGTATTTCCAATGTGGCGTGACGTGACATTTGTGCAACAAAAATTAAACAAAAAAACAATGAATAAATCAAATTTGTAAAAAGGTTTTCTATATTTGCAAATTATTTAACATTCTTGGGATTTTTTCATTGGCATTGAATTTTCATTAGCATTATTTGAAAAAGTCATAATGAAAAATAACACAGTGCAACACGGAAAAAAATATGCATATACGGACACCACTACGTGATAAAAGACCAAAAAGAAAAAGACCCCGCAAAAGTTTTTCACTTTTACATACATAAGCGATACCTAAACGGTGTTAAGAATCATTCCTAGGAAGTTCATATGTTCTAGAAAGTTGTTTATTGAGATCTTAGGTTCATTTTGTAATTAATATGGACCTGAACAGGGGAAATAAGGTAAAAAAAATTTGAATTTTTTAAAGTTTTTTGCGATCTTGACCTTGAAGATGAAGTTTTTTTGATTTTATATGTTAACAATTTTTCTTCTTTATGACAAGAGCTACAACTTTGCCTCAGAGAGTGTATCAAAATTCCAAATGGTTTGCAAAACATGAGCTTGAGTAAATGATCATTTTTTTGCAAAAATTACATCGAGGCCCCACATCTTTCAGGGCCCATGGGAGACAGAGTTCTTTTTTTTTTTTTGGTTTTTATGACGTAGTGGTGTCCGTATATGGTTATTTTGCCATGACTTAAAAAATTATACAGTGTGTAATTTAACTACCTTTAAATGCTAATGATTTATTTTTAATTACAATTAGTTTTAACAATGTTAATGACAATATAATGAAATCGTATAATTACTAATTATAATTGATAAAAAAAATCATTGTTTCTATAAAACACAAATTTATGATTGCAATAGGTTTTAATAACTACAAAAAAAGTAAGGAATGTAAAAAAGTTATCTTTTTGCTGTGGAATAAACTCAATACATGCTTAAAAATAGTTCAACCTGTGAGTGACAGCTGACTGGCGAAGCACCTTCATAATACTACACCGCTTATTAATCCCAAAAAGTATTTCAAAAGTTTTATATCTTCACCAGTATGGTCACATATTTAATACTTGACCAAAAGACAATTCAGTCCACGTAGGTGTATCAGCTGTGCCTTTACTGAATGCACCCTTATAACTATAAATTGTTTGCATACACACTATTTGACTTAAATGGTATAAATTTTAAGCCAATATATGCTTTTTCTAAATCTGTAACTTTTTATTCGATGTAGTGAGGAACTACTTTGCATTCATGCCAGTTTTGAAAATATGTACTACGCTTACAATTTGGTCTCATCAGAGGGAAAAAAATAAATATAAAAAGTATTTTTCAAAATAGTTTTTTTTTAAAATTTTGTCACAAATTTAATTTTCAGAATTTTTTTTTATATTTTGCCTGATTTTTGTTTGTTTTTATGTACATACATACATACTATGTACATATGTATGTATGTATGTATGTATGTATGTATGTATGTATGTATGTATGTATGTATGTATGTATGTATGTATGTATGTATGTATGTATGTATGTATGTATGTACGTATGTATGTATGTATGTATGTATGTATGTATGTATGTATGTACGTATCTATGTATGTATATGAAAATAATGCACATAACAGGACAGCAAAAAATGAGGTTTGACTTCTTTAAAAAACATTAAATAGATGTAGAATTTCTCACTTTTTTCACTGCAAAAGGATTAATTACAAATGTGTCCAATAATGATAATGCTTATTTATAATTAAATCATTGAATAATGGTAATGATTTTGTTTTTTTAATAATTAGTAATATAACCTTTTCATTAAAAAGCATTACCATTTATAAAAACAATGGTAATGAAAATTGTTAACATTATTTATAATTCAATGCTAATGAAATTGCCAATTAATTACCCAATCTAATTGATTAGTCCCATGTATGTATGTTAATTAAGCATCACTATATTCAGTAACAAAAATTACAACAATCGATCTTAAGGATTTGAAGATAAAACCAAAAATATGTTCTGGCGTGAGTTTTTTTTTTACAAAAAAACGTAAGAGGGTTTTGACTCGGATTACCAAATTGCACAACTCCTCGAATTGGGCAAGACTTTTTATATTTTTATTGGGTTTCGAAATAACAAAAATTTATGTTCCAAGTTATAAAATTTAAAAATCTTTTACTGTTTTGTTTTCTTATTAGCCTTAGTATCTGACGGACGTGATAATCGGAGTTGTGGGTTCGATTCTCACCAAACACTTGTAATTTTTCATTACAAGTTGACAGGATCACCAAGAAGGAGCTTGGTTATAATCTGGGTGCATATAAATATGAAGATGCTGTGGAGACCTCTTAGCCTTAAGGAAATGTTAGCAATTACCATAGACTCTGAGATGAGGAAGAATGTCGACATGTATCGATCGCCAGTCTGACATCACTACAGTCGAGAATAAAAGGCTAGTGACAGCACGAGACTCAATAAAAGTATGGCATTCGTGAATTTCCTGTCGTATACCAGAAATCATTGAGAAGCGAAGGGGGTGGAAAAGGTACCCATTAAGTTGTGGTGTTCTTCTTTGGTATCCAACCTACAAAAAATATTAATAATAATAATCTGGCGTGACATTACTGACGTTACGTTACTTAAATTGCCATTTGATATTTTTTGGCTAAAAAATAAGGAAGGTATATGTATATGTATACAAAAATATAAGAAAATTATATAAATATGTATATTTGTTATGATAAATATTTAACAAAAGTTAATAACAAAATAATGTCAAAACAATTCAACATAAGAAAAAAAAAAACTTTAGAATTCACTCTTAAATAAGTTTAAAATTTTGCCTTAGAAAAGCTTAAATAAAATATATAATATTTTTGAAACAAAAAAACTAAAACAAAGGCATATTTTAATAAATATTAATGAATAAATATTTACTTTTAAAAATATTTACTTATACTATATTTGGGACCAATTTTTTATTTACTCTATACATCAGATATGCCAATTAGCACCCTAGTCCACACATCAACATTTGCAGATTCCAAAACTTTTTTGAGTATTCATGAAAGTGCCCATGTAACATCACAACTTTTACAAGACCACATACTCAATTTGGAAAAATGGCTAGAAAAATGGAGAATAAAAGTGAATGAACAAAAATTTACTCACATAACTTTCACACTGCGTAGGGACTCATGCCCTCCTATTCGCATAAATAACCAAATTATACCACAGAGCTTTCAGACGTTAAATACCTGGGTATACATCTTGACCATCGCCTTACTTGGAAAAGCCACATAGATTTCAAGTTAACACAAATGAAAATAAAAGCAGTGCAACTAAATTGGGTTATTGGCAGAAACTCCACCCATAGATTGCAAACTTCTACTGTGCAAGTCGATCCCTAAACCAATTTGAGGTTATGGGATTCAGTTATGGAGCAATGCCTCAGCTAGCAATTTAGATAAATTCAAAGGCGACAAAATAAGATTCTTCGTATAATTACATCTGCTCCCTTTTATATAAAAAATTCGAACATCCAAAAAGACCTAAACATGCCATCGGTTAAAGCAGAAATAGCGAAACATGCAGTCACATATCTAAAGAGGCTTGAATCTCATCCAAACCATTTGGCGCGTAACATGCTGAATGAACCTGGTTATATTCGACTAAAAAGAAGAGATACTGCTTTTCTTGGCCGTACATTAGAGGGATGACACGAAAATGATTGCAAAATCCGTGAAACAAACATTATTTTGGTCTAGCACTGGCTGGACTTAAAAAGTATATTTTTTATTTTAGACTTAAGATATGAGCATGAGTTCAAAAATATTGAAGATACAATAAATAAATTTAGAAAATAAAAAAAATGTCTGTCTGTCTTTTCATTTGTGTTCGCATTACGTAAAAACTAATGGTTGGATTTTAACAAAATTTTGTGAAGAGGTACCTGAATCCAATATAGGAAATTTTTTTTCGCAAAAATACAAAAATATCTCATTTCTAAGAGAAAGTGGAGAAAAAGCTATAAAAATGCAATTTCCCGTTTAAAGGTATTGAAATTTTCGGTTTAAAACTGGGATATTTTCAACACGGCTATATTTTCAAATTACCTTTTTATTTTTGAAAAAAAAAATTCTCAACATTAGGCGAAAATTTGATTTGTATTTTTACTTTGTGGAATTAGATTGTTATTTAAATATTTTAAATACTTTTTACAGACGTTTATAATAATTTTTATCCAAGGCTAATTTTATGTAAAGATACCTTTATACCTATATGTAAAGGAAATATGTATCTAGTTGGATTTTAACAATATTTTGTGAGTAGGTAGGTTCCTTAGTATCCTTATTCCAATATAGGATACTTTTTTTCCGCAAAAATATCTTATTTCCAAGAGAAAGTGAAGAAAAAGCAGTGAAAGTACGCAGTTTTTAGAAAGGATCAGACCCTTTATTTAGTAAATACATAAACCATAAGTGAAGCACTAACCGATATGCTTAAACTATGCATATCGGTTAATGCCAGTTATGGTTTATGTATTTACTTATTTTAGTAGGGATAAGAAACTTTATATAAAGTAAATACATAAACCATAATTGAAGCACTAAAAAAGTAAGAGAGCCTTTGGTGTGGATTGCTTTCAAAGCAAAATCGAATAAAATTTTGCAAGGACACTGACGAAGTGGCGGGCAGCGCTATGCAGCTAGTAATAAATATATGTACACATGCTAAGAATATTTCTTCCACAAAAACATTTACAATAATTGTACTACTGAACACTTATATGTACAATCAGTTCTTTTTAACAGAACTAGGTTTTCAGTTCAAATTGTTGCTGCCAACATGAATTTTAAAACATAACGATTTCTGGGTAATCTCATCCAACAAAATTGACTTGCTAATACATGATTGCTACTTTGTTACCGATTTGCTAAGAAAACTAACAAAAATGTTTGTTGTTCGAAAATAAACAGCACGAACTTTCTGCTGCATATAGACAGATTCATATGCATTTATTTGATATGTTAGTGGCAACTAGTGTGCAGAATCATTGAATTTTAATGCATAAAAAATGTTCTTCTTAAAACAAGGTTTGTTTATTTTATTCAAATTTTTTTTGTGGATTTATCGTAGAGATACTAGTTTTGGTAGCTTCCAGAAAATCTTAAAATGTTTATAGAAACAAAAATTGTATAAAACTTTTTAAATAAGTCGACGTTGCTATTGTATTTAAGTGTTTAGTGTTATTCTATAATAACCAACAAACATCCGTTAGAATAACGAACTGTGAGATTCACACTATTAAATTTAACAATTTTAAGATTTTTTCATTCTCACTGTCATAGCAACGTGTTGATCTGGTGTATTTCAGTTGCATTTTAAATATCCATGCCAAATCAAAAGACTAAAAGCAACAAACACAAAGTCAACGTGAGCAGTAAAAAATGATTACAAACATTATTCAACTTAAAGAAAAAAACGTTAGTATAGTTAACGCAAAATTAAAGACGCTCTGTTTTGTACAGGTTATACTGGGACTATTATTTTAAGGTTATTTTAAGATAAAGAACAACAAATCCACCATATGGTTCAATAAAAGCATACTTAAAATAAAAGTTAAAACCTTTGATTGCTCAAATAAAAAGTGTATTTTAAGAATTCTGCAAAGTTGTTAGTACAGCATAAAACTCAATCATTAACCGACTTCGAAAAAGAAGAAGGTTATCAATTCGTCTGAATTTCGCTTCTTTTTATGTATGTATGTGCCCGCAGAACTCAGCCATTTCTGAACCGATTTTAATTTTTTTTTTCTTTATTTGAAAGGTTATGTTTTCAGTTTGGTCCCGTTTTAAAAACCGTAAAGGGCATCAAATTAAAATTTTAATAAATTGCGTGTCGCTATAACTCCCAACAGCAGAAATTAATAAAAAATAAATAGGTGACGTAGTTTTACCTATATGGGCCTATCTCTTGAACCGTTATAGACAAAACCTTAAAAATTTGACAGAGTGTCGATTACTATGACCGTTATAATAAAACATATAAATATTCTAAATTAAAGGGTGCTCCAATAGTTCATTTAATTTGATGTATATGGCCAAACTTTTGAAGTGTTATAGACAGACAGCTGAAATTTACAAGGAACCTGTATTGCAAAGTACACTATAGCAAGTATACAATTTGAATTTAGAAATTAAAGGGTGTCCCCATAAATTATTTAATTTGATCTATATAGCCCTATCTTTTCAAGATTAGGCAGAATGTCCACTACTTTCTCTGGTATAATAACAAGTATAAATATTTCGAATTATAATGTAAAGGGTGTCCCAATAGCTCATGTAATTGTATATATATATGGCTAAACTTTTGAACCGTTATAGACAGATAGTTGAAATTTACAAAGAATCTTTGTGGCCAAGCCCTCTATAACAACAGGTCTTTAATTTAAAATTGTAAATTAAAGGGTGTCCCAATATGTGATATTATTTGATCTATGTGACCCTATATTTATAGACAGAGGTTTGAATGGTGTCCCCATAAAAGACGGATGCTGGTGAAAATAGCTTAACTTTTGAACAGTAATTGGGAGAGGCTTGACATTCCCAAAGGCTTTACTTTTTTGCCGTTTAATTTTGGAGCATCTTTTATTTGGTTTAAATCTAATTCTTTCGAAATTACCTAAATGTTCAAAATGTTTTTATTGGCTATATAGCTGAAATAAGTAGGCAGGAAAGTAACATTTCAAGTTTTAAAAGAAATTCTGAAAGGCTTCGATTTTCCAAGCAAAGATTTAAACATCTTGAGATAATTACACCAAATAAAGTTTTAAGTAATTCAGATATAAATTTGGAAGCTTTGTTATTATCTTTCCTAAATCTAACAGGTGGCAATGAAGAAGAAATTGTATCCCAATGGAAACTATTAAGACCTTAAAACATTATTTTAGACAGTTATATAAGTATAGCTGAGTTTTGGCATAAAGTGTCCAAATATAAAAATGCAATAAATGAAAAGTTTTTCGAAGAACTAATTTATTTTGTTCAAAACTTAATGTCTTTTTCACATAGTTCAGCTGTTGCAGAAAGATTTTTTTTACAGCTTTGATAAAAAGCAAATTTAGAAATAAGCTTAAGTTCCAAACAATTAACAATGTGATGCAATAAAAATAATTGCGCAAAAATCAAAATGATTCCCATTATATCTGGTCTGCCAAAACTTCGTTTTAAAAACTCATAAAATTTTGTTTTTCTCAACATACAGCCATGTCACAGAGCTAAATTCCGTTCGGAAGTGGAATTCATTCCGTACTTTGCTTCTCTATAAAACGTAAAACGAAAAAAGTTTTCGGAAAGAAACCCCTTTCAATTTGCTATGTGGAATTTTTAGCGTTTTTTAGCCGTTTAAACTATTCAGGACATAATTTTATTAAAATTCTGCGACGTATTTTATCAATTTACTGCTGTTATTAAAGATATTTCGGGCATTTTTGTTATGTTTTTTCTGACCTAACAGCACAAATATTTTTTTGACTTTCAAAAAATTAATTTATTGAAGCATTTCAGACATTTTGTTCGGAATTGAAATGATTTCGTAGTTCTCATTTCGATCGGAATGCTTTTAGCTTCTATAGATTCCGTACGGTTTTAGTAAACAAAAAATAGATGCTTTGAAAGATAATAAAAATTTAAGAAATACATCTTTCACCAGTTTGTAGTCCGAACTCTCCCCTACACTTTTATACTCCATTATATATGCGCCGGGTTGCTACCGTGGGTAGCAGAACAATTTTTCTGACTCAAGGTCCTATATTTTCTGCACAAATTAATGAATAGACAGGTTTTGTAAAATCAATTATTTTCTGAAGAGCTTTGCAACGTTGCTTTTCGAAGTATTTCGGACTTCTTAATAGATATCTAAAAACAAAAACTTTTTAACTAATCGTCTTCTTGGGTGTTGGGTCCTGCAAATAAAAACAAAATGAGTCTCAATACTAGAGTAATAAATATAAAAATCATATCGAAAAATAAATATGTGCTAAATAAAAATACTTTTAAATATAAGTTATATTTTTTACCCGATATGCCCACAGAACTGTCTGCAAATTTTAACAAGATACAGAGAAAGTACATTTTGGACCATCCTGTTTGCTATGATAATGTTAAAATAGACCAGTAATATTTTGGCTCCCAAGGTACTCTGGTATTTACTTTCAATAGAGTAATATAACTTTGAAATTCGAAGCCATAACCCCTTCTCAAAATATGTACCACAGTGAGGGGGCCAAAGTTTGGCATTTTTTGACAAAATTCTCCATAACATTTTTTTATCGGTCGATTTATTAAAGACCAAAGTCTTACCTACAAAACACGAAAAACCACGTATAAAAATTCGAATTCTATAAAAAGTTATGGATTTTTGACCACTGTGCTTCGTAGAGTTTTAAGGTATAATCCAGAATAATATCCGTTACTAATAAAAAGATGTTCTGAATAGTTTAAATGGCTAAAAATTATCAATTCCACATTGATTTTGATTGAAAGTGGTTTTATACCGAAAAAATTTATCGTTTTACGCTTTCTATAGAATCAAAATACGGAATCAATTCCATTTCCGAACGAAATATAGCTCTGGAACATGGGCGATTGTTTTCTACATTCATTCTTATGTTGGCACATTAAAAATGTTTTTGTATTTTTTTATTTTAGTGAAACTGAGCAGAATATATAGCAGCTAAAACCATTCCGATCGGAATGGTAGCTAAGGAATTATTTCAATTCCGAACGGAATTTGTGACATGCTTGATAGTATGAATTTTAAATTGGTGATCTCTACAAAAATCGCTTTTTTATATATATTTTTAGTTCTATTTGTTTTGCCTTTATTATTATGTTATTATTATTATTATTATTATTATTATTATTATTATTATTATTAATAATTTATTGTTATACGACTGAAATGTTAATTTTGTTAAATAAAAGAAAACAATTTTTTCAAAGAAACAAAAGCTTTATATTTAATTCTTTAATTAATAAGTTTTTCAATGTTTTTAATTCAATAATAATAATCTAAAAAATTAATTTAAAAGTCAATCTAAAAACAAATTTGTAATATGCATATTTCAAATGAATAAAAACTGATATTTTTTAGTTGTTTTAACATAACTTCTGACCCCACCAGGGTCTCACTCTGCAATTTTTATGGTTGTACTAACCAAGCCACACTAAAAAATATAAAAAAAATTAAAAGACCATTATAAAGATTTATATAATTTTTTTTTAAATATAAGAAAAAAATTTGTTAAAAATTTGTTTTTTTTTTCATAATATCAAATTAAAGCGTATGAAATCTTCTTTAAAACTGGAATTAGAATATATTTAATCCTCGAGCGCATATGCAAAAAAGCGATATTTTATCACTTTTATAACTGTATAGCTAAAAAAAATTAAGAGATAAAACTTTTTAAAATTATATTTGTATTTAGAGATTTAAGAGATAAACAAGAAAAGTTTCAATAAAATCCGACGTATTTATTTTGAGTGCCTTGTTGATTTGACGTGGAATTGCCCAAAATCATAATAATTTTTAATTTTGGTTAGGTTTTTCCTTATTTGGTTACATTTTTAAAAATATTGTGTTGTAAATATTTTTGGGCGTGGCAACACTGCATATAATTTGGGAATTGCACCAGTTCCTTTTATTGTGTATTGGTAAGAGGTAATTAAATAAAAATATTTAAAAATTTGTGAGTTGGTGTAAAAAATATATATGTATGTATACAAGATATATATGTATGTATACAAGAAATAAATTTTATTTTCTTAATAAGAACATCAGTTCTGTTTTTGGCGTTGATAAGTGCGGACGCGATTTATTTTAGCTCGCATTAACAAAAAACAAAACATACATTGTGTGAATAATTTCAAACAAAATCAAAAAAAAAAAAAAAAACAAACCTGTTTTAATACAACAACAAAGTTGTATGTGATTTTTTTATTTCTTTCTTTCTCTTTATTTTTTACAACGGCATATTGAATTGCTACTTTAAAAATAAAACAAAAACAATAAGGGCTAATGAGCCTCTTTAATTTAAGCAACAAAATGTTGACAATGTCGAATTAAATAAAAACAAAAAAACAGAAAATAATTTGTGTGTAAATTCTACGAAAGTTATACGTGCCCAATCTTGTTCGACGCTTTTGCTAAGCGATGACAATAATATAACTACAAACAAGTCGCCTTCTGAACACAGTGTTACCAACAGTAATATGGATAGTGCAGAAAAACCTAAGACGCAAGTGGGAATGGACAGATATATAACTGTATTGAAAAGAGTTCGAAGCCCTAAATCTTCACAGATTGCACCAATGTCGAAAGTACTTAAAGATAAGGAGGCTAACGGAATAAGTTCCCAAAATCGTTTTGCTATTTTAGATAGCGAAACAAGTGAGCAAAAAACGGCACCGAAGTCGTTTAAACCACCACCAATTTTTTTAAGGGAAAAAAATTCGAATGAATTAATAAATAAGTTAATATCAGTTATCGGGGAAAATTCATTCTATGTTATTCCAATCAAGCGTGGTAACATTGATGAAACTAAAATTCATTTTATAGACGAAAGTAGTTATTGTAAAGCAGTAAAGGAGTTTGAAAGCTGCAATAAGAACTTTTATACCTATCAGCTGAAGAGTAGCAAAGGCCTACAGGTAGTCATCAAAGGTGTTGACTCATATGTTAATCCATTGGAAATAAAAGCTGGCCTCCAAAAAGCAGGATTTAAGGTTAAAAGCGTTGACAATCTCAGAAATCGAGAGCGTGTCCCTCAACCTCTATTTCGCGTTGAACTGGAACCTGGGGATATTAGATTAAAGAAGAACGAAACGCATCCCATTTATAATCTAAAATATCTGTTACACCGCAGGATAAGTGTAGAGGAACCACATAAGCGGTCAGGACCCGTTCAGTGTTTAAATTGCCAAGAATACGGCCATAGAAGGGCTTACTGCAATTGCCTCCAGTTTGCGTTGTGTGTGGAGAGCTTCATTGTTCCGCCCAATGCGACAAACCAAAGGATGACTCGAAGGTTAAAAAATGTAGCAATTGTGGTGGAAATCACACTGCTAACTACAGAGGCTGTCCAGTTTTTTCTGAGGTAAGGAAGTCAACTCAAAAATTAAGTAATCCTGCTAGGCAGCCACAATACCAAGCAAATGCTCATTACCCTCAGTTAGCTCAACCCACAACCAAACATGTTTCATACGCGGATATGTTAAAATCCAATCATGTTTTAGCACACAAAGTGACACCTACAACCAATTCTACCCCAAATATGCATCCAGAAGCTAAAGAACAAACACCATCTGGTAACTTCAATCGTCTCGAAGCAAGTATCGAGACATTAGTGCATTCGTTAAACAGTTTTATGAGCTCTATGAGCAGCATGATGCAAGAAATGGTTCGCATGCAATCTATGATGTTGCAGGCGGTACTTAACAAACCATGAACTGTTTAAAAATATGTTTCTGGAACGCAAACGGCTTACGCCAACACAAAAATGAACTCGAGTACTTCTTGAAGAACCAACAAATTGATGTCATGATGGTTTCAGAGACTCATTTAACAACAAATAGCTTTTTTAAAATCAATGGCTATATATTATATGACACTAAAGACCCCCGTGGCAGAGCATGCGGTGGTTCAGCAATACTAATAAGGGCTCGAATTAAACATCATTTACTGTGTGACTTTTGTGAGGACTACCTTCAAGCAACAAACATCTGTATTGAAGAATATCATCAAAACTTTGTTATTTCTTCGATTTATTCACCTCCTAGATTTCAAATATCAAAGAGTCAATATATCGACTTTTACAAATCACTAGGTCCCTGTTTCATAGCATCAGGCGACTACAACGCTAAACATACATTTTGGGGATCACGCCTAATAACTCCAAAAGGTCGTGTTTTGTTTGATACAATTTCAAAAATGCGTCTGAATGTGATATCAAGTGGACAACCCACCTATTGGCCTACTGATCGACAAAAAATACCTGATGTTATTGATTTTGGCGTGACTAAAGGTATTTCGAGAGAAATGATTAAGGTTGAAGCGTCACTCGAATTATCCTCAGATCATTCACCCACTATTGTCTATATATGGAATCAGCAAAATATAGTGTCGCCAACAACTTGCACAAGCATTAATTGGTTGAAATATAGAAAGTATCTCAGTACTCATTGTTCGGAAAACATACCGCTAAGAACAACAGAAGATGTGGACCAGAGTCTAATTTATTTTGATCAAAACCTTAAATCAGCTGCCCAACATGCGACAGAAACCAGACAACCAGCTAGATACAATCAAATTTATTTTGTAGATGTCGAGCGGCTCTTGGCAGAAAAAAGGAAAATTAGAAGAGAGTGGCAAGCACACAGATCTCCTCAACTCAAATCTAGACTTAAAGATTGCACGATACGGCTAAGACAACTGCTAGAATCTCGAAGAGTAGCATCTCTGAAAAATTACTTGGCAGACCTCGACGCAACTGCACAATCAGATTATTCATTATGGCGTGCATGTAGAAACCTTAAAAGGCCAGTCGTACGTAAGCCCCCCTTGCGAACTTTTTGTGGAGTCTGGGCAAAAAATGATACCGAAAAAGGTAATTTATTTGTTGATCATTTGAAAAAGGTTTTCACCCCAAATATGTGTACTGATATAGTTGAATTGCCACCAGTAGAGACTAGTGCCGAAGTACACCTAAGATTTGAATTTAGCGATATTGAAAGGGCAATAGCGGATTTAAACACCAAAAAAGCCCCTGGGGTTGATAAAACAAATAAAAAGATGTTAGTTGAGTTGCCCCTTATAGGTCGCAGAATTATTCTGTTTGTTTTTAATGCCATCTTACGTCTTGAGTACTTTCCCACAGAGTGGAAGATCTCTTTGATAACTATGATTCCTAAACCAGGAAAAGACCACACAAAAGTAGAATCATTCAGACCTGTAAGCCTTTTATCAAACGTGTTAAAGTTATTTGAGAGAATATTAATAACTAAGCTGAATCCAATTCTTAGCGCGAAAGGATGCATTCCGAACCATCAATTCGGCTTCAGAAAACAACATAGTACGATCCAACAAACACACAGATTAGTAAATGTAATTAAAACGACCTTTGAAGAAAAAAAAATACTGTTCTGCGCTCTTTATCGACGTTTCTCAAGCATTCGATAAGGTTTGACACGAAGGCCTAATATTTAAGCTAAAGCTGAACTTGCCCGAAAACTTGTATAAGCTTTTAAAAGATTATTTAACGAATCGCAAGTTTTTACTAAAAGAAGGTGACTTTTTAAGCTCGCCACAGCTCATTGAAGCCGGAGTTCCCCAAGGTAGTATTTTGGGACCAATTTTATATTTACTGTACACATCGGATATGCCAGTTAGCACCCTAGTTCACACATCAACTTTTGCAGATGACACAGCTTTCTTAAGTATTCATGAAAGTGCCCAAGAAGCATCACAAATTTTACAAGACCACATACTCAATTTGGAAAAATGTCTAGAAAAATGGGGAATAAATGGAATGTGAAAAATAACTTTCACACTGCGTAGGGACTCATGCCCTCCTATTCGCATAAATAACCAAATGATACCACAGCTTTCAGACGTTAAATACCTGGGTATACATCTTGACCGTCGCCTTACTTGGAAAAGCCACATTGACTTCAAGTTAACACAAATGAAACTAAAAGCAGTACAACTAAATTGGCTTATTGGCTGAAACTCAACCCTGAGCTTAGATTGTAAACTTCTACTGTACAAGTCCTCAAACCAATTTGGTGTTATGGGATTCAGTTATGGGGCACTGCCTCAGCTAGCAATGTAGAAAAAATTCAAAGGCGCCAAAATAAGATTTTACGTATTATTACATCTGCTCCCTGGTATATAAAAAATTCGAACATCCACAAAGACCTAAACATGCCATCAGTTAAAGCAGAAATAGCGAAACATACAGTCACATATTTAAAGAGGCTTGAATCTCATCCAAACCCTTTGGCGCGTAACATGCTGAATGAACCTGGTTATATTCGACTAAAAAGAAGAGATACTGCTTTTCTTGGCCGTACATTAGAGGGATGACCCGCAAATGATTTAAAAATCCGTGAAACAAACATTATTTTTGTCTAGCATTGGCTGGACTTAAAAAGAATATTTTATTTTAGACTTAAGATACGAGTAATTATTGTTAGTTCAAAAATATTGAAGATACAATAAATAAAATATGAAAAAAAAATAAGAACATATATTTTTAACAAATTTAAAAAAAGGTGGAGGATAGCAAATTTGTTGACTTCTTTAGCCGGAAAAATTCTATTTTTTCGCAACAAATATATTTTTTGATGCGCGATTCCGCAGTTTGGTTGCCTGTTTTCCATCAAGCCACACATATCATCACTCTAATTCTGAGAAGAGAGAAAGAACCACAATTTTCATCTTAGTGGACTGTTAATTTTAGTCGGAGCAATCCTTTCTTTTTGAGGGATTACTTTTCCTTATTGAGTTTTATTTATACATATTTAAAATTCCAGTAGATATAATAGTATTTGTGCATAAACATGCACATTAATTTAATTATTTAATTTGTTTTTCATTAATTGATTTTAACTTAATTCCTTAATTGTAATACCATAAAATATTTTGTTGTTTAGCATAGAAAACATTCTTATGAAAATTATCGCCCGAAAACCCGAACCCGAATTGATGACAGCTAATACGGAGAAGGGGTGATTGCAAAAGAAATAGTCTTTACTAATGTGTTTGTATTTTTTTGTGGTAACTGTTACTTAATTCAGTGAATATTAAAAATTTGTTTTTCAATGAATTAAAAAAAATTAATTAATTTAAATTTCATTTCCCTATTATTGCTAAAAAAATTTTTAAATTTTAATTAACAAAACTCTAAAAAATAGATGAATTTTGTTGTTTAATAAAATATTTTTCTTTCGTTCATTCTAACTAGTTTTGTTTAATATGAAATAAAAATAGTGTCTGTTGAAAAATGGGGTAAATAAATTAAGGGAACATCTAGTTTTTGGGCCTTATGATGTTCATAGATGTAAGATGGTTTTATCAGCTGATTATTGTTTTTCTTACAAATAATTTTGCTGATGTTCTTAACCAAAAGAATATATTTGTTTTCTTTAATTTCTTAATTTTTATTTCGGTTATACTTTACTTTTTTGTTTTTGTAACTTGTCAAACTATGCGAAATGACAAGATCCCACACCATCTGAGCACTAGCCGGGAGCAAGAACACCGAGTCGTCTTTATAACTACATCAACCGTTAAGATTGACCGTTACAGTATTGAAACAAGAAACACATATTTCACTTTTTTCCAATGTCTTGTAGTTATTGTCTTCCTTCCTGCAACATCATAAATTTTATTTACATTTTAGGTTAAACTACTCGCGAACTATAGTTCTATTTTTTTCTGTAAAAACTAACTCAATAAAGATAATAGTCAGTTTCAAAAAATACTAAATCGTAAATCACCAAAAACATAAGAAACTCTATATTACCAGTAAATAAAATTTCTCAGTCAATATAATCTGAATAATATTGACAAATATCTTAACAAAAATTTGTGTTAATAACTTTTAAATTAAAATTTATTTTTTTATTTATTGCATTTAATGTTAATAATTTGGAATTCTTATTTTAATGTCTTTTTTCACAAAATTTATTAACTGTAAATGTCATTTATCGACTACTCTTACTTGAGACGCTAATAAAAGTCATGTCAGGTTACACAGCAATACAATTTTATGATCGAAAATCGCATAAAAATCGTATTAAATAAAAAGCCTTTTTTATAAATGATTTTCGCTGAATGTGCCAGCAACAAAATTAATGATAAGTGAAAAACAAAATGACACATTTTAAGCTAGTGCTATGTACAGTGGGTAGTAAAAGTTTGTAGGCAGAAAGAAATTAAGTAGATTTAGGTTCAAATTAATGGTATTTATGTTAGAGTTTTTAACATTGCCTGACTTTAAACATAATTTAGTTGGTATAAAATTTTTTTTATATTTTACTTCCCAATTCCCAATTAGTCACTGTAAGACCAGCATCTGAAAAAAGGATTTACTTTTTATTGCAAAATCAATAATGTTTCTTCTTCCTTTAGGTTTGGTTTAACAATGGACATAATTTATTATTCCGACCAAAATTAACGATGCCACAGTCATGTAGCACAACGGCTGTTAAAAATGTTCGAAACGTTTCAATACAAACATAAACAACGATGGTCAAACATTGTTCAATACCAAGTAACAATGCAAGAATTTCACTTTTCTTTTCAACTTTACAAAAGACCTTAAAGGAAAAAGAATTATGAGCAACATGTTCAGAGAACACCCAATAACACAATGACCCAGTGCACTTGCTAAGGTTAAGGTATCACCAGCATCACCATCATATTCCTCAATATCAAATGCAATAATAAAGTTGGTTTTAAAAATGAAAACATAAATTCAAAGAAAATAAAGACGAAGTTTTTGTTGGTATTAAGCTCCCTTTTGAACAGTATTTGGATTTGTATCTTCTTAAGCATGTGCTAACTGCATATATGTACGTATGTATGCACATACATGCAACACGCATGTGGAATACAAAAAATAAATTAAATGTAAAAACGAAATCGTTGCGATCGTTATGCTAAGATAATTCAATAAATGTAAATATTTGCCAGCATAACTTAAGGGTACCAATACAAGTATTTTTTTTTGTTGGTTTTTTTTATTTATATTTTAACATTTTGTTTTCATTTACTCTTTACAAATAAAACACAAAATTAAATTAAAAAATAAATTGGGAGAGAAATTTAAATTGAAAAATATAAAGGCGCAGGAATAAAACTAAACAGATTGAGTTTATTTTTATATTTTTCAATCATAAAATAAAATTTTTTTATTTTCAGTTCGTTGTTGTGGGTTCGAATCCCAGTAAGGCCAGAAATCTAATTGGGTATAATCTGGTCAATATAAAACGCGATATAATGTGGCCAAGATAAAACTCTAGAAAAGAAGATACCTGTACACTGTGCCTGAAAAAATCTAAAAATTTAACATAAAGCTTAGCAGCACCAACAGATATTCAGGGTCCCCCATTAGGGAAACTAATAAAAACAAAATGAAATAAGGTAGTAAGTTTTTATTTTTATTAACTAAAAGTACAGATCGTGTCGTTTAAGAAAAGGTAACCTTTAGTTTAATTACTTTATTTTTTAAACAATGCATCTCTCAAATGGTTTCCCCCACTGTTGGCACACTCGTTGTGTACATATTACTTTAAGAGTGATGTCAGGTACAATAGCTTCTTTTTATGTTATTACTTTATTACTTTATTACTTTACTGTGTATGTTATTACTTTTTTTCAGGGTTTTGAAAACTTTGAGGACGATTGGATTTTAAATAGCCTTAGAGAAAAAATCACAAGTCGTTAGGTCCGGCGAACGTGGTGGTCAGTTAAATCCGCCCTTTTTAAGAAACTGTTTCACGGCGAACACACGATTTTTACCCAACCACGCCATTGTGTACACTTAATGTTACTACCCCCGGGGGTTCCAAATGTCACTGCAGGAATATGGCAAATGCTTTGACGCGGTCCACTCGGGGAAAATAGGGTCACCAGACGCACCAGACGCTAGGGTTCCTTGAGCCTATATCTGGTGAGGTCCCCTTCGGGGGTACACGTGGTGGCTGTGGTTTAAGATCGATTAAGTAGGTAAGGTGCAACGTCGATCAAGTGTGCTGTTGCACTCTCAACAGACGGAGTTTGGATAGTCTCCAAACCCCTAAGCAAGAGCTTATAATATGGATCTAGACTTGCCTTGGAAAGGCTTGCCATATTATATAAATTGCTACTCATTGTGACTGTATCACACAAAAAAAGCGATTGGTGGCAATCGTAAAGTGTTGTTATACTACACAATGGGGGCGCTAGTCTACGCCTAAGTTTCACTCGGTGGTAAGACCACCGTGAGGTTAGGCCGAGTATGGCAGGTACTCACGTTAATCTTGTTACACACTTAATGTTACTTTCTAATCCGGGAGTTATTTCTGCCGGACCCTATATATTAAATGAGGATGCTGTGGGGACATTAGCCTTAGACAAATGTTAGCAATTACGAGCGAAATTAAAGTCGTGAGTAGAAGGCTAGTGGCAGAGCACAGTCGGGTATCTGAAATTATTGAGGAAAGCAGAGGATAAAAAAAGGGATCTATAAAATTAAGGGTCTGCTTCGGTATCCCCTTACAAGTATTATAAATTAATTTTGTTCTAAATGGTTTTCAATAGCGATTGCTATTATTATACAATTTTGTTTTTCCTATTTTAAGGACATTTTAATGACATAACATCTGGCAGTGAGCATCCGAAAAGTTTTAGTTATCGATGATTCTGTCACATAGATCAAGACGTATTTGAACCAGTAAAGAGTTCGCCAATTCGAGGGGAATTGCTCGAACAGAACATATACTGTGGCATCTATTGTATCACAGTTAGTGCCGTCTTTTGACGCCCCGTACCTTGTGAGTTCCTCGGGTTCTCCAGCATAATTTCCTTTCCTTGGCTTTTTGGGAAAGTAACGATATCCAAAATTAATTTATTTATTTATTAAGTGTTGCAATACGATTGGAATTATTTCATTGTTTCTATTCGGGTCAACCCTTGCTAAAAGGCCTTATTATGCCGCCTAATTCATTTTAACAGAATCACGGCTATACACTAAATTGATTTTTATGAAATGTAGAATAAAGGCAAATGTTTGTCTAGAAAGTTCAAAAGTATAGTCTTGCCTTCAGAACTAGCAGAGTTTCATGTTAACACATAAAGGCCCAACTATAATATGAATAAGATGGCTTAAGCCAACTTAAGCAACTGCGCCAATACAAATAAATCATATGTGGCAAACTATAATGTACTTAACAAAAATTAAAAAATTGCAATGGACCATTAAGGTGAGCAATTTATTTATAAATTTACTATAAAATGTTTACAAAAGAATGTTTCTTTAGAAAAAAGGACGCTTTGTATTATAATCGTAATTCAAAATAAGGAATATTTTATTGCTTATGATCAAAGACCCCCAACCAAAAAAGTTGGTTGAAATGAAAATGCATTGGTTCGCTAAATATTTAGCGACACAAACCTACATTTTTGAAAGCTGGTATGCTATTGCTTTAAAATTTTTACATGTTTTGAACTTTTTGTGAGATTCTGGTTGAGAGTGTGTATGTGCTCACAGACCCTTAGGGGTTTGCGTGGAGCCTCTTGCTTATGATGGAAATCCTTGCATTTTGTGGTATTTTTGGCCAAAATTACGCAAACAGCAACAAATTTTTAATCTTTCTTTTGGAATTTTCTTAAAATTAATAAAAATAATTATTAATTGGTGTTGAATGGTATTAGGTATCGATACAAATAATAAAATAGTAATTCATTTCCGTCTAAGTCTGCTTTTCTTTTGTGTTTGCATCACGTAAAAATTACTAAATGGATTTTAACAAAGTTTTGTGAGGAGGTACCTTAGCATCCTGATTCCAATATAGGATACTCTTTTTCCGCAAAAATATTTCATTTCCAAGAGAAAGTGGAGTAAAAGCAGTAAAACTACGCAATTTCCAGTTTAAGGGTACTCAAATTTTTAAATCTGGGATATTTTTTACTTTTGAAAGAAAGAGATATTTTAAACACTATGGCGCAACAGATGGTACCAATTAAATAAAATTTGTCTTTTTACTTGGTAGAATTACATTGCTACAGAGGTTTACAATAATTTTTAGAATTTTATATAAACTGTTGAAAGTTATTTAAAAAAAATACGTATCTGGAAGGATTTTAACAAAATTTTGTAAGGAGGTACCTTAGCATCCTGATTTCAATAAAAGATACTTTTTTCCGCAAAAATACCTTATTTCCATGAGAAAAAGCAATAAAAGTACAGCGACTTTTTTTTACTGATTTAGACGTTAAGGCATCTTTTATTTTTGAAAGCGGGATATTTTAAACACAGTTGCGCAGCAGGTGGCGCAGTTATTAGCGGCGAAAAAAAGCCATAGGATCACTGCTAAATCAATTAATTATCTTTGTTTCTTCTCGATAGAGAAAAACAGAGTTTGCCAAATCACATGACCGTTTCATGACTAGTTCACTCACTTTAACTAAGAAATCATTTCGTAGATTGATCTTGAACAAGTTGTTTTGAATAAGCTTAATCATTTGTGGAGAAACGGAGTTGTCTGACTTTATTTACTTACTACACGCAAAGAAAAAACATGGTTATTGTATGGTCACGGCAACCACACTATGTTCTCTGTAACAATAGATGTTTGCTGTGAACAAATTATAGTTATTTTCAACAATATTTTGGTCACGATAAACAAATTTTTTGTTAACAGTTAATCATTCAATGGTTATACGCAATAAAAAAGCAACATGGTTGATTTGAAACATATTAAAATTCAATCCACAACCAAATTATTTTTAATATTTAAAAATTATAACCATAATATATTATTATTCAACATAGTATGTTAAGTTTGTCTAAAAATAAACAAATATTGTAAGCTATCGGTTCATCTAAAACCGTAAAAACATTAAACACATATTTGTTGTCAACAAATAAATTTATTATTATAAATGATAGTTTTAAATTAAAAATATCAAACACATAAAAAGGTAAGCAGAAAATATAAACGTTGTCACATATAACCATTTAAATGTTTCAAATTATATAATAGTATGTTTATATTATAAACATAACTATGGTTGTATGTATGTTCCAACGACAACAATATTATTTTTATATATAACCATATAATTCAACCATAACATGTTGCTCTTAGATTATGGTTACCTCAACCATGTTTTTTCTTTGCATGTAGCTGTGCCCATACACGTTGTGTGCGTCCTGAGAATATTTGTTTGATTTTGTTTTGAAAGTAAATCCACACTAAATTTTAAGACTCTTACGTATTTACTTTAAATAAAGGTACCCAGCCCTGGATAAAATTCTAAAATTTATAAAAAAAAATCTACAATTCTAACAATTATTGTAAAGCTCTGTAAAAGGTGTTTAAAATGTTTTAATAACATTGTAATTCCACAAAGCAAAAATACAATTCAAATCTAAATTTTATTTAATTGGGTTTTTGGCAGTAAGTAATTCATATTTTGTCATTATTTTAAAAAAGCGCCATCTGTTGCGTAACCGTGTTTAAAATATTCCTCATTCAAAAAAAAAGAAATGTTCTAAAGTATGCAGTACTTTTTAATCGTTTTTGTCGTCATTGCTTTTTCTCCACTTTCTCTTGGAAATATGAGATTTTTATGATATCCTACATCGGAATCAGGATACTAAGGTACCTCCTCACAAAATCTTGTTAAAATCCATGCCGTAGGTTTTCCGTAATGCGAACATGAAAAAAAGAAAAACAGAAACAGGAAATGAGTTACTGTTTTATTATATGTATGTATAGATTATGAGTCTTAGATTTGATGTAGGTGTTCAATAGGCGAATATAGGCGAATTCGGTATCAATAATTTTTTAAAAGTAGCAAAATTATCTTAACCAAACTACTGAGTGAAAGATACGTTATCTCTCTTGGTACTAAACAAGTTTAAGCACAATAGTTATTTGCTTTTTCAAAATCCTGCAGAATTCCAAATGTCTCCTGTTGAAAGACAATTCTTTTTAAAAACTGGCTCCACTTAACCTGCCAAAAAGACCATAACAATCTCGATGTCTACAAATGGTAAACTGTGTATTATGGGGCCAAGTAAAAAATCGAGGTAAACTATACTTGCAGACTGTGCCTAGAAAAACACGGCAGAGCACACTTTGTGTGGATATCCAGCAGTCTGACTAATTAAAAAGGCTTTGGACCACGGACAAAAACATATCAAATGTAGATGCAGTAGAGACCTTACCGTTAGGCAAATGTTAGCAATTACCAAAATAAACCAAGGGTTAGTGAAAGCTCGAGACCCAAAGCAAGTAAGGTAGTACTAAATAACCAGTAGGATTCTTCACTGAAGAACGCAGGGGATCTAAAATGTATCGGTATCCCCTACAAAATATATGATACATATAACCTGCAAATAATAAACTCTTTAATAGAAAAATTTAACAGACCTTCTAAAATTAATTTAACTACGTTACTGCTTAAAATTTAAAAATGAAAACGAAAACTTACTATAACCCAAAGAGTGCATTTATGAATTTTATTAAGGAATATAAAGAAGAAATAAAAAATAAAAAAACACGTGTGGCCTTAGCTCCCATTCAACTTTATCATTTTAGTTCATCTTGATGCTGATGTCTGTAATTCGACTAATCTTTATATTCGCATACAATGCGAGTACAAATACAAACAAACATATGGTAGCATTTCGCTTTTCTGCACCGAATCCGACCAGCCTAGTCCAGTCCATTCAACTTAAAAATATAAAACTACCAAGTAGACGCATACAGCCCACCAAATCAATTTTTAATAATTACAGTAAATCTCACAGATTTCAGCTTTATATTTTTCAACTTTTATCATATGTTGAAGGAAGACAATAACACAAAATAAAAAAGAGAAAAATTCACATGAGAATGGTGTGGTATTGAGTCAGCTGAATCATAGTTAATGCCTTTTTCAACCATACGAGTGCAAAAATAATTTATTATAATGTGTTTATATATTTATTTGAATTAAATAAAAGTTCATAGGAAAACGACCCGCTTTATATGAAAGAAACAAAAACAACAACAAAAATAAAAATAAAAATAAATAAATCAACTATCATGACTTCTCTGGCACAGTTTGTCTGTTTCTTGAATTGGTGTTTAGTAAGAGAACCTAGCGTATCACCAAATTTGATTTGGTTCTTTTTATCGCAATTTGGCTATCTTATCGTTGTACATATATTGCGTAGGATGATGCTTCTTACACTGAACCAAATTTCGTAGGTAATATTGACGAAAAAAATTAGTTGAACCTTAATGATAAAAATAATTAAATCAACTTAATTTTAATTTCAATATACCCTTATAAAAACTTATAAAAAATTAAGTAAAATTCAATACATAAAAATGAGAAACATGCTGTAAAAATAAAGAAAAACCGTTAAATTTAATTTCAGAATAATTATTTGAAATTATAAACTTTTAATTTTTTTAAATTTTTAATTTTAAACATTTTAAATCAAACTCGTGCAACAGGAACTGAAATCCCTATTCGTTTATTCTACTTAAAAGAGGAATAGAGTTAAAAAGGGGTATTTTTATTTTCAGATTTTGTTATTATTTATCCCAACCTTATAGGAATCACCCATAAGTTACACTACATATATGAGGAACTCATGATTTATCTTGAAGCCTCACAGGATATCCAAAATAGTCTAAATAGCAATGTGCAATTACTGATTTGATATTTCGACGCTGAGATGTAAAAGCTAATTCTCCATACAGATAGATTGTCGGGGTTGTTAAGATGTATTTGGCGCCTTAATAATGTTATTCAAACAAAAAACTCGCATATAATGTCAGAAATTAATATCTAGCTGTCACAAAAAAACCGGACGTGATTGAAACAAAATTATTATATCTTTTGTTGATGAGGGTACATCAATATAAACAAAAATCATCACAAAGTCCTTGTGACAAAAACAGTGTTTACCAGTGTAATTTTAGTTAATTTAACTTAAACTTATCATATTACATCGGGTGGTTAAATGTTAAGGGCCGATATTAAATGTGAACCACACCTAAACGTAAAGTTTCTTTCTGCATTTAATTCAATATTTCTCAATTTCAGACTAACTCAATTTGAAACGCGGAAAGATACACAATCCAGCAACGCATTAAAGTTATTCAGTTTTATTATGAAAATGGGCGTTCAAATCAAAATGCATATCGTGCACTTCGTGATTTTTTCGGTCAATTTATTCGTCTAAATGTGCGTACAATCGGAACAGTCGTGCAAAAAAATTTGATCAAACCGGATTTGTAGAAGATGTAAAACACCAGTGCATGCTCGTACAGCAGAAAATATTGCTGCTGTTCGGGATAGTGTGGCTGAAGAGCCGTCCTTCCACCTCATCTCGTCGTCGTGCCCAACAATTGCACCTCTCACACTCGTCGTAGATGAACATTATGCATAAGGACTTGCATTTACACGCTTACAAGGTGAACTAAAGCCTCTTGATCATTCCAAACATCGTCAATGGCCAGAATGGTGGCAAGAAATGGCAACAGTCATCTTCAGTGATGAGGCACATTGTCAAGAGCTAAAGGATGAGATAATTCGGCACATTAACGACATAGAACCTCAATTAAGCCTCAGGGTCATAAAAAATTTGTAGTATCGGATGGAGGCAATTGACCGATATTTTTTTCTATACATAATTGAACCATAGCAATATTATTAAAATGAAAAGAAATGTGTTGTATTCAAAATCAACAGCGGCTCTTAAAATTTAACCGTCTTTTATATAGAAATTTCTTCAATATAAGGAATTTAATAAAATAGTATTTTTTTTTAACGAAAGTAGTCTGTAGTAAAAAATAGTTTTGCAGTATTTCCGTAAACTTTTGGTTCTGTATAATTCAAGACACTGTTTAACTGTTACAGTACTACGGTTTTGAAATGGGATTTTTCTTTGTTTTTGTTATTTCCTCCTTTGTTTGCTTACTGCCATCATTATAATAGGCTTTTTATAAAAGAAATACAAAAAGGGTAAAATCAAGATTAAACACATGGTAAAGAGCCTAGAAAAAAATACAAAATATAGGCTGGCTGACAGATAGAGGCACTTAATTACACATACAATCGTAAAATAATTGAAAATTGATAACGAATATAAACAACATAGCCCAACATACCAAATGGCTTGTGAAAAATATTTTAAAAAGCTTATAAATATAAGCCTTAAGCTTGAGAAAGTTTTTAGAATTTATTAAAAAATGATATCGTAACAATTGTAGAAAAATCAAAACGGAACCCTTATGAAAATATTATATGTACATGATTAAGAAAAGCTTATATTTGTAATTGTAGAATAATCTTACAGAAACAATATTTTATTAATTTTTTTAATCTTCTTTACAAAATTGTAGACTTATATTCGCAAATAATGTATATTTGTATGTATGTACATATGTATATGTATGTATCTTTTTTGTGGCTAATTTTCACAAAATTGTTCACCTATAGAAATATGAAAAGCAATGGAGCCCATAATCAAGATTTCTCAAATCACATCTTTCCAGAATAGTCAATACAAAATTTAGCACACAACACTACTATGAAGGAACACTGCCTAGGAGAGAATGCATAGCTTGCTCATAGATACTCACTATTAACCACATTTTTTAAGATTGCCCACAAAGAAGTACTACAAATGAGACGCTTTAAGACATCCTATGCTACAATAACAAGAACTCTTAGTAGATCTGCCAATGAAATTTAAGCTATTAATTTGTGGTGTAGTGGCCTAATAGCCCAAAACATTAATTTCTCTATTTTGTACATTTATTTTTAAGTTTTTCAAAGAAAAGAAAAATTATGACAAGAAAGAAAACGAATTGTTTAGAAGCATTTGTGTATAATAATAGTTTCCTAATCATTGTTAAAAAAAAAATTAAAACAGACTATTATTTATAAGCTTATTCACAGGTTGTATTGTGGTTTGATTGCTATATGGTATGTTGGGAGGCCATGTCAATTAATTTAGTTTTTATTATCATTTGTATTATTTTCAATAAAAAAATTTATGTTTTTAGAATTGATTTAATTAAGATGTTTGGATGTGTTATTTTTCTAAGAACTCAGCTGAATTGACTTGGAAATAGCAAATCGAAAGATTTAAGCGACGCACTTGACAGGAAACAACGACGTTCTAACGATTAGATTAAATACATACATTCGTTTTTGACTGACCCACTTTTACTTAGCGCCATTTAAAAGGGCGAAAATTTGTTGATTTAAAAAATTTGTTTGACATGCCATAGTTTTGAAGTGTTTTAAGGGCATCACAATTAACTTTTTAAGAGTAAATTGACAGTTTGTGTCCCGTTAAGGAAATTATAACAATCATATAAGTCGCTTAATCATTTGGCTTATTTAAGATTACGATTTTTTTTTGCGAATAAGATGGCTTTTATCTTACTTTGTTGTGTTAAAAAATTAATGCGGAAATAGTCAATTGAAACTTCTTGTTATTATTTAGTATCTTGAATAATTTAAAGTAGATTCAATACATTTTTTTAAGTTTATGCAAAATCAGGTATATCCGATTAGGTATAATCGATTAGTTATAATAGATATCCTTCGATTTTGAAAACGAGAAGATTTTATACTGAAAAATGTTATTTTGCGTGCAAGTTTTAATTTCCGTTCATATTTTAACAATGTTTATAAATTTTATATAAATATTTTGGCTTATTACATATTGTTCAAGCTTTACCTTCCACATTTGGAATTATTATTATACTTAAGTTAGCTTAAAATTTTGCCATAATGACACTATTTTAAAAGAATCGTTTTAAAATCTATCAATTTACATCTCATACCCGAATATTTATTAATCAAGATATGTTGGCTCTTAGTGAATCTCTTTCTTCCTTTGAGAGCCCAGCAACATTCAAGCAGTTAATGACCAGGTGGAGGTATAAGGTAAACTACTGATAGCGCACTCAGAAATGACGAGCCATACTCTTGTGTCTGCTTGTAACACTACGAATCTTCTACATCCTTCACCACGGTGATTTTATTTATACAGACATGTTCAGCATAATCCATATTTTTGACTCTTTACATAAATTAAAATAAGTCGTATGAGAAAATACTCATTATTCATATAGCTGCGTAGCTGCGTAGCCGCTGCCAAATGAAAACAAATTCCATTGGCTACAATTGTCGCCGTTTAGTCAGCTACTTAATGATATTGATGACGACATCGCAAACTCTGACATTGTTGTAGAAATACCTATTTTGCTTTTATAAAATCAAATAACTTTTTGAAAAAAAATAGATATGAATTTTCTTCAAAACTTTTCATTTGTATATGAATTTGTAATTTATAATTTTGTGACATTTTATTTTGTTGAATAAAATAACTACAGCCAGAACGGCCGTGTAGCCATGTAGCTTTGCAGGCTTCAAAATAATCGTTTACCTATAACCGTGTGTATTTTAATTTTGACAGTTTGTAATCGGTATTCTGATGTTGTCTTACCCACGGGGGTTCCAATTGTCACTGTAGGAATATGGAAAATGCTTTGACGCGGTTCACTCGGGGAAAATAGGGGCACCAGACGCTAGGGTTCCTAGAGCCTAAATCTGGAAGAAAAGGTCTGTGTGTTAAAACACACAGCCTCTTCGAGGCCCAACCAGTGCCCGAAGGACTGGTACCACGGAAATCGGTGGCCCCATAGAGAGCCTATCCTCTCTGTGACCGGTTATTGGTGAGGTCCCCTTCGGGGGTACACGTGGTGGTTGTGGTTTAAGATCGATTTATGTAGGTATGGTGAAAGGTCGATCAAGTGTGCTCTTGCACTCTCAACAGACGGAGTTTGGATAGTCTCCAAACCCCTAAGCAAGAGGTTATAATGTGGATCTAGGCTTGCCTTGGAAAGGCTTGCCATATTATATAAATTGCTACTCATTGTGACTGTATCACACACAAAAAGCGATTGATGGCAATCGTAAAGTGTTGTTATACTACACAATGGGGGCGCTAGTCTACGCCTAAGTTTCACTCGGTGGTAAGACCACCGTGAGGTTAGGCCGAGTAGGCAGGTACTCACGTTAATCTTGTTCCACAATTCTGATGTTGTCTATTTGTTTAATGTATGTATCTAGGTTTTAAAACAGAGATATCATCTATTTAAAAATCAAACGCATTTAAAAAAATATGTTACTCTATAAAAATATGTATATTCTTACTATTACAAATTTTCAAAGAAATGTTGGAAAATTTTTTTTTGAAAAGATATTTTTTTAAAAATTTTATCGCAAATTTATTTTTTCCAAGAATTTTCTGTAATCTGCAATCCTGCAATCTATATTGATTTAGAATGGTCGATCTAAAGCGAAAAAAAAATCCTTAAAAAAATTTCCTCATATTGAACCACCCCCCCCCCCCCCCATTGCCTTTTAACTGCCCTGGTTACCAGAGGGCACCCTGTGGGCCCAATGGCTAGCTCTATGTATTTTGGTTTTCCTAAAAGCCTTTAATACAAATCAAAGCAGAAAGCCCTTACGAATCTAAAAATAAACTCAAAATCGGCCCTCGTAGGGGTTTATAGATCCCCCGACATGCACTCCTTGCAATTCACCTGTCAAAAGAGAATCATTAAAACTGAAAAAAATGAAAACAACGTGAAAAAATATAGGTAGGCGTGGTTTTTGGCCCGCAGCCACCAAAGGAATGATCCGATGTTGCTGAATTGCAATTTAAAAATTTTTGAAGCTATCGCTGACAGATTGGTATGTTTAAATTGTTTGTATCTCTTCTGGTGCCATGCAAGTGACATTTCAACGTCAACACGGACAGACGAATAGACGTACAGACTATGTATAAGGATCCAGAATATATATATATACTTTGTAAAGTCGGATATGAATATTCTAGAAATTACACACGGAATGGCAAAATTTTATATATACCCTTTCCATCTGTGTTGAAGGGTATAATAGGACTATAATTGCACACTGCTCCTAGTAGAGGCAGAGACGATACCGCACATTTTTAGCATTTTTAGCATTTGGCTTATATAAATGTGAATTCTATGGAGGACGCTTATCCTTAATTGCCTAAGGCTATGTGACGAGAAACTAGGTCGGCAAATTCTAGTTGACAGCCTAAAATCATTAAAATTGGTAGTGATAACACTCGACTCAATGAAACTGAGTTGGTCTTAAAATAACAACCGAGTAACAGTTCATCTGTATCAGACTGACGTTTTAATTCAGTAGTAAACGGGCTAAACTCTTGACATAAATTACGTTTAATTCAAAATTCTTGCATCGATATTCGACCAACTTGACCAATATCATACAAAATAGTTATATGTATCAACTTTTATTTTTGCGTTTAAACCACTGTATTCGTATATACAATTCACAAACAACTCAACTGATTTTAAAAACAAACCTTAGCCGCTTTATGTTTGAAAAAAGGCAAAAAACAAAACTTATTTCGATGCATAAAAACACTAACGAAAGGCGCATCGATCATATAGATGGATGGGTATCCGTTTTATTTTCAACACCCACAAAATATTTATGATAAAGTTGTGAACAAAATCATACTTCAATAAATACACAGAGTTGTTTATGTCAAATAATTTTCCTACATGGCTAAAAGAAAGTTAAATAAATCCATAAACATTTTCGATTTCATTCATTTAATATGCAGTCATCTATCAAACAAACATCAATGATTATTTCAACACGCAAAAGCACAAAAAAGTAAAATACTCGTAACTTGTGAAAGCAGTTGGTCACTATCTCGTCCAATTGTTATTAAACCAAACAACAGAGAGTGCCAAATCAGTAAATTCAAAGAGTTATTTATGGCATTGTATGCCAATAAAAATATAAAAGAAGTATTACAAAATTAAGATATTAAAAAGGAAATTATAAATTTATATAAATATAAGAGATATAGAGTTTTCAGGAGGAACTTTAGATTTGTTACATAAAGTCTTAAAAAAAATTTTATTTTCTAACTAGCTGTGCCCGCCACGTCGTAGGTGTCCTGTTAATATTTTGCTCGATTTTGCTTTGAAAGTATGCCACACCAATTGTAAGAGAAAAATGGAACTAAGCTAACAATAACAGAATTTTATAGCCACACTGAAGTCGTAGTATTTTTAACAAATTTTAATAATTCTTGCAAAAAAAACCCATTTCAAAACAGATAGATGAGCACCAATTCTAAACTAAAAAGGTAAAAAGTAAACTGTACGAATTAGATTTAAACCAAATAAAAGTAGCGCCAAAATAAGCGGAAGACTATGTGAATGTCAAGCCTATCCCTATTACTATTCAAAGTTAAGCTACTTTCACCAGTATCCGTCTTTTATCGGGACGATTTAAGCCTCTGTCTATAACGGTTTCAAAGATAGGGCCACATAGATCAAATAATATCATCTGTTGGGACACCCTTTAATTTACAATTTTAAATTAAAGACCTGTTGTTTTAGAGGACTTGACCAAAAAGATTCTTTGTAAATATCAACTTTCTGTCTATAACGGTTCCAAAGTTTGGCCATATATATTGGGACATCCTTTAATTTATAATTCCAAATATTTATACTTGTTATTATGGAATATGAAATACAGGTTCCTTGTAAATTTCAACTGTCGTCAACTATTGCGACACCCTTTTATTTCCAAATTCAAATTTTATACTTTTTTATATAGCGGACTTACAGGTTCTTTGTATATTTCAACGGTCTGTATACAACTGTTCAATATTATGGCCATATACATCAAATTAAATGAACTACTGGAACACCTTTGATTTATAATTTTAATTATTAATACTTTTTATTATGAAGGTCGTAGTAATCGACATTCTGTCAAATTTTTAAGGTTTTGTCTATAACGGATCAATAGATACGCCCACATAGGTCAATTTACGTCACCTATGCGGACACCCTTTAATTTTAAATTTTTGATTACTTTCTATTGTTGAGAGCTATAGTGAACCGCAATTTTTTAAAATTTTAAATAAACGGGATCAAACTGTAAGCATAACATTTTAAATAAAGAAAAAAAATTTAAAATCGGTTCAGAAATTGCGGAGTTCTACATACATAAAAATTCAGGCAAATTGATAACCTCCTTCTTTATTGCAGCCGGTTAAAAATTATTGCTAAATAACAAAAATATTACTTAAGTACGTATTTCCCAAAATAAACAAATTGTACAACACGTACGTGACTTAAAAATATTATTACATTTTATTTATGTAACAATGCGATCTTTCAAAATTAAATACGCAAATAATTATATTAATTTAAAGACACTTTAACTTTGTATAAAAAACTATTATTGTCACTGTTTAACACTTTCTAACTTAAGTACAAATCACTGTTCACGTACATGTTCAAAAAAATACTCACTCGCAACCTGTGTACATATACATATAACCAACTTAAGAAAATTCTGTAACAATAACTGGGAAAGTCCCGATTATAGAAAAACAACCGCTCGTTTCTATTAAGTTTTTGCTAAAATGTAATTCCACAAAGTAAAAATACAAATCAAATATAAATCTTATTCAACTGTCTCTTGAAAATAAGATATTTTGCGAAAAAAAAGTATCCTTTATTTGGATACTCCTCCTCACAAAATTTTGTTAAAATCCATCCAGTAGTTTTTACGTGATGCGAACGCAAAAGAAAAGCAGACAGACAGACGGACATGAGTTACTACTTTATTATATCGCACCCTAAATAAAAAAGGGTCACAACTCTAAATACTAAAATTTTCAGGAGAGACAAAAAACTGTTTATGTGCAGAAGCAACACACTTAACATAACAATAGACATAACTGTATTTTTCCAGTTAAAGAAGATATTGATGTGAACGAAATTTTTTGCAGTAGTTATAGATATGTACTCTGAATTAATATATGGAAAAAAGTCAGTTTTGGAAAATTTTGAGTTGTGACCTTTTTGTATTTAGGGTGCGATATGTACTCTAAATTAATTTATGGATAAAAGTCAGTTTTGGAAAACTTTAAGTTGTGACCCTTTTGTATTTAGGGTGCGATATGTACTCTGAAATGATTTATGGAAAAAAGTCAGTTTTGGAAAATTTTGAGTTGTGAACCTTTTGTATTTAGGGTGCGGTATGTACTCTGAATTAATTTATGGAAAAAAGTCAGGTTTGGAACATTTTGAGTTGTGACCCTTTTGTATTTAGGGTGCAATATGTATAGATTTTGTTTGATAATCAAGGCATCAAGACCTTGTGGTCTGCTTTCCAGAAATATGTTGTCATCCATAGTTTTATACTTCAAAATCATAAAAAAAACTTATAAACACTGTGCTTTATTGCTAATTTTAACGAAAGCTTAGTAGAGCTTGTCATTTGCATGTAACTTTTCTCTAATTTTGGTCACTTTCAAATCACTTTTAATTAAATTTTATTTCTTTATTTTGACACATGAGTAAACTTTCCTTGTGGAAGTTTGCATCATAAATAATTAAATTTATTTAAAGAAATGTTTCACACAAAACTCCTACACTTACGAATTATAAGTGAAAATAAAAAGATTTCACTAAAAAATTGTTTAAATTGAATTTATCATTAAACCATATTAGAAGAGTTGGCAGACAGAAAGGCAGACTTCATAATGAAACAAACGTTGTGACACGCTGTGGACGGACTTCGAAAACAAGTTAAGCAAAACAAGATCGTAATTGCAATTAAGTTTTTTTCCAGTTGCTGATGCATGCAACATTTATTATAATGGTTTATATTTCAAAATGTTGCATATTTCTTGTTGTGTTGTTTGGATCACATTTTTGTAGAGAAAAATTCAAACACTCTTATAAACCCACTGTAACCAAGTTTGGTGTGGACTGGTTGATTTTCTAATATTTTGGGTTGTTTCGGTGTCACTTTTAGTCACTGCTTTCAACTAAAACAAAATCTTGAAGAAAAAAATCTAAAACTTTTTTCCAAAAAAGCTTTACTTTCTAGTTTGTTGGCTGTTATGTTATGATATGGTTTACATGGTGTTAGTAATATTGTTTTTTTTTTTCATTTTGTAGCTTGCATCATCCTTTGTTGACGTTGAATTGTACTCGATATATCGTATTGTGACATTTTGTTTGTAGAAATCGAAACTGCTTTTCCTAAAACAAATATGAGCCAGTGAAAAGGAAAATCAACATTATATTCCCCAGTTGACAATCCGTTGATTTTTTCTGATAACCAGATAAAAATTGCAAATTTGCTGTTACTGTTTTCTATTCATTCATAAATTTTTTTCCGTTGATGTTTTTATAAAGTCATTGTTAAATTTTCTTTTCATTTTTTTAATCATTGTCGTGTTGCATGCAACAATGCAAAGAAATGTTGATTTTTATAGCAATATTTATATCATCACATTTAGTTTTATGTATAATGAAAATAAGCACACATACATAGAAATGTGTCGAAATGGTAAAAATTAATATTTGGATTTAAATTTCTTAGAGTCAAATCTCTAAGTAATTCTATATTCCCGGGATCTAAATATTTATATCTAGCTATTCCCGGTGCGCTTATGACGCTCCAAATGTATTGCGGACCCCCACTAACTTTGGAGGGCCAACCCACCGATGCCAGTGGGACATCCCATGGAACCACCCCTGGGGGGTACCCCATACAAACATTTAAAAAAATCACCATTTTTGGCAACTTACAAGAAAAAATCAGCGAAATGGCTATGTTTTCTTCTTTTTGTAGTTTATTTTTCTCTTTAGAAATTACTTTAATCGGAACATATGTAAATAAAACACATTAAAAAGTTATATTTTATACCCACAATGGCAATGGTCGAACAATAAATTTTTTTAGTTTCTTTTCTATTACTAAGTAAAATTAATTTTTTTCATTTCCTTCTGACTAAATGAATTTCTAAAGAGAAAATTAAACACCAAAAAGAAAACAACATAGCCATTTGTTCCCTTATATTTCTGAAGAAATACCATTGGTGTGGGCCTTCCAGCAAGATAATGACCCCAAGCACACAAGCAAGCTTGCGACAAAGTGGTTTCTGGAAAATAAATTCAACGTGATGGAATGGCCCGCTCAGAGCCCAGACCAGTTAAGAATTTATGGACGGATATTAAAAGATAGTGTCCCAAATGCAACCAACCAACAACGGAGGGCTTTCGACAGCTGTCCAGCTTATCTGTAATAAAATTCCAAAGGAAAGATGCCATAGTCTTGTAAATTCGATGCCAAAACGTTGTACAGACGTCATTACAAATAAAGGATAAGCAAAAAGGTATTAATTAGAATATGTATACAAATCATGCTCAGCGTAACAAATGCATCATTTTTAATTTGTTCGTAATTTAGTGTTTAATATTAGTACAAATACTGCCCAATTACAATTACATGTAATTTTCAACTAAAAAATTTCCATGTTTATCTAAGCTCGCAAAAGAAGAATCGGATTTAATAGTTTCTATTTGTAATGAATTTTTAAAAAACAAAAATTTCCCCCAAGAAATAAATTGCATTTTTATTATAAAACGTTATGGGTAATTAGCATAATATTAAATATTAAATACTTGGGTGCCCCGGTAGGCTAGTGGGTAGTGTGCAAGTCTATCCGTCTGAGTATTGTGGGTTCGATTCCCAACAAAGACTCTGGGTGTTTCACTACAACGAGTGAAAGTCTTCATTACTATGCTTGATAATTTAAATTAGAATATAATTTGCAATTGTATGGTAACATTTAAGAAATAAATAAAATAAATACTTAATACTTAATACGAGTTGTGCTAATACATGTCGTGCAATTTCTTTTATTTTGAAAAAACATTATATTTCGAAGACTAGAATTAAATAAAAATGAGTTCAGAATCGAATTCAATGAAGCGAATAACCTACGAAATAATCAGTTGACTCAGTTCAATACCGTGCTATCTAACTGCTGTTGTCTGTATATTGCATATGAGACAATTATAAACTTATTTTTTTGTGTTTTGAAGCACTGGACAAAATTTTAGGCATTGTTATCTGGAAAAAGAGAAATATAGGAAATTAACGACCTAACGGAAAGCTTTGTTTTAAGGTTAAATGTTCCGAGAGAGATTAAACAGTCTTAAGGTTGCATGACATGGAAACTCTATTATTATTTGTAATCAATTTGATGGCCAACCATCGCAAAGCGGGGTATTTTGCGAATCTAGCCAAATATTAGGCCAACAAATAAATTTAAGAAATGTAAAAATCTTTCTTGGTTCTAGATTAGATCAAACATGCCGTAAAATTATATTTGAACCAAAAATTCTGGATACCAATTACACTTTGTAATAAATTATACTTGTAATTACGCAACTAAATATAATTGGAATTACAATTACATTCAACTATTTTTTCAATTAGACATTACATGTAATTTGCAAATGTAAAATTTCAATTACTTTCAAAAATTCAACTATATTTACATGTAATGGAAAATTGCTAAGAATATAATTGAATTTTGTTAAATTTTAAGTAATGGTTACTGCCTAATTACAATTACATGTAATTTTTAAATAAAAAATTTCCAATAACAATTACATCCAATGTTTAATTAAAAAATTTTCAATTACAAATTACAAGTAGTTGTAACTGACTTAAGTCCCTGATTTAAATTGTAATGTATGATTGAGAATATGCAAAATTTGTAAAAATTTAAGTACGCAGCTCGCCAGGCAACAAAATTCTGCATCGCAGTGAATTTTCAAAGCTTTTGCTTGAGATTCGCCGTTTTGGCCGAAAAGTTGAGTAAATTGTAAACAAATGCGTCCATCCACACAAATTGCTGCAATAAAAATTGCACGATATAAATACAAATAAAAGAAGCAAAGAGATAAATTTCATTGACATACGTTGCATAATGTAATTGGGCACCTTCGAAACTAAATCGAACAAAATATTGTAAGGAAGCTGACAAAGTGGCAGACACAGCCAGTTACGAATAAATTAATTATTTTCAGATTAGCTAAATACTATAAAAAAAACAAATTACAAAAATGTATTTTTAACATTCTTTGCTGGTGGGGATTAATAAGGCATTCAGAAGAATTAATATTTTTTGGAAATTACCAAAAAAAAAAAAAAATAAAAAAAATTTTAAATTTTCACTTCTCGTGGGTTGGAATTGAAGTGATACCTCTCTCTCCCTACCCATAAAAACTCAAAAATTTTATTTTTATAATACTAAAACGTATGTCATTCGTTTCTTTTATTAATTACATTATTTTTTCAAAAAAAATGTTTTATGTGATAATTGAATTTTTCAGAGGTAGGATTAGTTCTTCTTTTTGTCCTTGGTCCGATTTTTTCTTATTTTCTTATTTTCAAGCCTTAACAGTCTAAGACCATAAGATATTTTTCTGCTTAGCTTGATTGATCTAGGCTTACTCAATAACTTTTCAAAGCCAATATAATTAAAAAAAAAGTAATATCCGGCTAAGTTGCCAAAATACCCCTATATGCAACGGTTATTAGTCAGCGCAGCTCCTAATCATGCTCAGCTTATTAAATTTGTTCATACCAAATTTAATAAGTGAAATTAAAACAACTATATTTAACTTAGCCCTGTTTTTCGAGGATATTATGCCCTTAAAGTAGAAATGTTTTAGGACACCACAATTGTTTTTATTTTATTTTTTTTTTTTAAATTTCATAACTTGTTACAACTAATATATTGTCAAACTTGACTGAATTACGGATTCTAAAACAATTTAAGTCGCCTTTTAAAAATGTTAATTTTTTCGATTCCTTCCTTTTTGTATATACGGTCATATTCATTAAACAAAAATTTTTGAATTTAAGGATTAGTCTTGCCTTAATGATTTTGGCTTATCCTCGTATATTTAACTTTTAGCTGTTTACAATATAATAGTTTTTTTTTTTGACTTGAAATAAAATTTATTTAGCTTATCAGTTTAACCTAGTGCTTGATTGACCAGTATTTTCAAAATAATTAGTTTGCATTAATAATAAAATGTAGACAGAATAAATATAAGATGAAGCCATAAACAACAAAAAAGTATCTCAGAACACTTGATAATTTTAGCAAGGCAGAAAAAAATTTAATTAAATAAAAAAAACTTTATTGTGTTTTTTCTAATTTTATTACGTATAGAGTATTTTTGGCTTCTCTGAAATTAGGAAAAAGGTTTTCTGATGATCTGGTCTAAGCAATCAGTGAAATGCGTATAGGAACTTACTTTTCTCCCAACAAACAAATTGCATTTTTATTATAAAATGTTATGGGTAATTAGCATAATACTAAACAACAAAAACTATATTGTTATGCATGGAGTTAATACTGATTAAAAACTTCAAATAATTGTCTTGTCACTTCTTTATATTTATTGAAATTTATACTAAATTGGAAATGGAAAAATTGACATGAAACGAATTTCGAATGCGCTAATGATAGAAAATATTTTTTTTTTTTTGTTTATTCATTGTATCTTTAAATTATATAAACTAACGATAAGTGCTCAGATCTTAGAAGTAAAATTAAAAGTTAAAAAGAAGAAAATATAAAAATAAAAATATAAATGAACCAATAAAAAGTCAAATGACTAGGGATTAATAAAGATTTCTTTATAACCGTTAACACAGCTAAAAACTGTACATGTAAATTCGATTTGTATATACTAAACGTGAGCATAAAACGTCTTATTAGACTAACTTCATAATGTTCAACAATGAATTGTACACTTTTTTCTTGCACTTGATTTCATGTGTATACAAATATTGTTGTGCTCTTAAATAAAAATATACAATAGCATTTGCTCTTCTTCCAACCAATGCAATATTTGTTGTTGTTTGAAATTAAATTTCAGTAGTGAATATTTTGTTTCAATAGTGTCTCTTGATATGAAATACTGTTATAGCAGACAACATGTATGTAAATGTATGATGTTAAAAGCAAGGGTTTGTACTTTGTATTTTAGTTATTTTATATTAATTTGCGCGTTGAGTGGTTGAAAATAGAAAACTGTAGTAGATTGAATTTTTTTAACTTTTATTGATGAATAAAAAAATCTAATTTAATTTTTTCTCTCAAAAATAAGAGATTTTACTCTCAAGAAAATGTAAGTAAAATGAACAAGTGAACAATATGAAATGCTCAGCATATTTATTGCACTTGATAAAACTGTCCGGTCAAATCAGGTGCACTGGTTTTTGCACTGTTTGCTCTCTTGTTCTCTGTATTTACTGTTTAGTAATATTCGACTACACATACAATCAATATTTGCGTTTCAAAAACATACAATACTGTACACTTTTTAACATCTTGTGACCACGTTTAGTATATACATACAGTGATGTTCCATAAAAAAGAACCACTTTCACTTTCTACATTTTACTGTGCTTAATTCACTTGAAGAAACTTTGTAGTCTGAGCAATCAAAACTAAATTTATTTAACTCTGACAAGCAGACGTCTTCCTCCATACACCATAAAGACATTAAACACGGTGGCGGAAATATTATGGTGTGGGGATATTTTCATATATTGAAACTGGGTCTACCGTACGAGTGGAAGAAGGAATGGATGCTATTTTTTACACAAATCTGCTTAAGAGATATGTGATGGCTTACGCAGAATAAGATATGCCGCTTCGATTTTTGTTTCAGCAAGACAATGATCCGAAACACACATCGAAGTGGGCAAAAGATTGGTTTGAAAAATATGGGGTATTTGTTTTAAGCAGGCCTGCTCCGTTGCTAGTCTTAAACCCATTAAGAACTTGTGACGAATAGTTAAATCAGCTCTTAAGGGAAAATATGCAACTAATAAAGATCACTTGTGGGCATTAGTTAAAGGAGCATGGCGTAATATTCCAATTGAGACATGCAAAAAACTCGTTAACCCTATGCCAAAACGGTGCTTACGCGTTATCAAAAATAAATTATATTCCACTTAGTACTAAGGTAATAAAGATAATTAAAGTATATTATTCTATTCAGCTATTGGAATTTTGTCTTTTTTAGATAATTAAAGTGGATGGATGGCTCTATTTTTTTGCACACCTAAAATCTTGAATTTTGAATGTTTTTACGTATATATTTTATTTTAAGTTTTTTATCAAAAAGCTTAATTTAGTTGGGCAGTTGTTCGGTCCCACAAAAATAAAAACCTTAAAATTTTTGATGTAGATTTAGTATGTTTTTTTCTTTTTCGAAATATGTAGTAAAAGGTGTCTCTATTTTATGGAACATCACTGTATATATATTCTAAGCCTTAGGAAGGCCGATTTAGCGATGCACAGTGGGGATTGGGCACAAAAAAAATGAAATATATCATCAGTTTCATAACAAATTGTCTGATTTTAACTGAAACTAGAAGAAAGTCTAATTTGAGTCTTATAAGGCCACATTAAGAACATTAAATTTTAAACCGATAAAAGATATTAAAAATTTTAGTTTTTGTTTATTTTTCAGGTCGTTAAAAAATTGTAAACAGAAAAAAAAATAATAAAAACTGCAACAAAAATCGAAAAAGTCCTCTTTCAGAAATTTAATTTTTACAAAATTAGATTTTTCTAAAATGAAGTGAAATTATTACAAAAAAATATGCTAATTGTTTTTACATAATTTTTTTTTTAATTTTTATTTTTATTATTATTGTTTTCGTCACAGCCGAGTGTAGGTAGCACTCTTACTTAGTAAGATCTTTATCTGTGTTTCTTTGTTCTTGTTAAATAAGCAGACTATTTTAAAATACAACATATAATTCCCGCCACAATTATTCGTAAAATAAACATCAGACTACAACTATAAGGACAGATGAATAGGCGGACTTAGGCACAAAATAATAAAATAATAAAATTTATAAAAACAAACTAATTAAAAATGCCACTGACCGCATGTCTGTACATCCATCGATCTATTCGTGCGTTGTCCAGTAGTCTCATCAAAAAGGCTTTACAACTACTCACACGTTGTCTATTAAAACTCGTACGACGACTTGCGCCTTAAATAATCAAAATAACATATATCATTTCGTTGTACATAGTATCTTTGGTTTTTTATTTTAATTCAAGTGCCCCTACATACGAACACATGTCAGCCAGCTAGATAGATGGAAAACAGTTGTTTGTACAAATGTATTAAAAAAAAAAAAACATTTCATATATTGATCATGCCCTGCATACTGTATAGTCTACTGCTACTCTGCGTACTGTGTATAATCAAAGATAATAAGAATATGGCTCATCCTCATCATTAGTGTCTTTATCGTCATCTGTTGTTGTTTTGCAAATATGCCTCGACTCTGAATTTTGCAAAATAATAAGAGGGAAGAACTAGTAGCGAACCGAAGAAAAAAAAAATAATCTATTGCAATTTAAAATAAAATATACAAAAGTGCGTTGGTCTAAAGTTGAATTTGCCACTAGCTTTAATTCAAAACAACTACAAAGGAGGAAGATACAAATATGTTTTTTATTTTATAAACTAAAAAAACAGATGCATATCAATTGAAATGTGACATTTTTCTTGCAATAATTTAAATACAATTACAAACATACATAGACAAAAAATGGTAAGTGGACCTAAGCAGTTCATAAGGAAATTTTATGATGCCCTATTATTAATCTAATATTTAGCCTTCGAAAAATTCAGGGGACAATCGCTGATGTAAACCCTAAGTAAACCTGTGGTCTTGACAAAATAAGCAACAAGATGCTAATGGAACTTCCTCGGGTAGCAGTTAAAATAAGAATTTATGTTTTTAAAGCCATTTTAGGTCTTAAGTCCTTCCCTCAATCCTTGAAGATCTCTTTATCTCTGTATCAGTGTTATGATACATAAGCCAGGAAAATATCATACAAAGGTGGATTCATACAAACCAATAAGCCTTTTATCAAATATATCAAAACTATTTGAGAAAATCTTAAGGTTAATAGCTTAACTCAATTTTGAGCGAGATATCATCAAAACATCAATTCTGATTCCGTAGACAGCACTATAGAAAAAACAAACAGACTAGACTTATCATAGTAAAAAAGATTCTTGAAAGTAAAAATACTGTTCTGCGCTTTTCATCGACATTTCTCAAGAGTTTGACAGAGTATGGCTTGAAGGTTAACTGTATAAATTAAAGCTTAACTTATCCAAAAACTTTTATAAATTAAAAAAGTTTTTTAACTGGGCCGAAGTTCGTTCTTAAAGAAGGTAAATTTCTCAAGTTCGCCTGAGCTAACTAAAGCCGGAAATCCCAATGTAGTATTTTGGGACCGGTTGTACACTTATTGTTCACTTCAGATATGCCTACCAGAAACAGTTTTCATACATTGACATTAGCTAACGACATCGTTTTTTAAGCATTCACGAAAGTTCCCAAATATCTTACAGATTCCTACAGGATGATATACACCATTTGGAGATGTGGTTGAAAATATAGAGAATAAAAATAAATGATCAAAAATGTAATCACACTACGTAGCGACTATTGTTCTCCTATTCGAATAAATAACCTAATTATATCCCGACACTTGGAGCTAAAATATCTTGGCATTCACCATAATAGACGCTTAACCTGGAAAAGTCACATTGAAGCAAAATAAATTGATTAATTGGCAGAATCTCAATGCTATTCCTTAATTGCAAGCTTCTACTTTACAATTCGATCCTTAAACCAATATGGTGTTATGAAATTTTGTTATGGGGCATCGACTCAGCTTCAAACTTGGAAAAAAATCAAAGTCGCCAAAATAAAATTTTGAGAATGATTACAACCGCTCCCTGGTATGTTGAAAACTCAACCATCCACAAAGATCTAAATGTGCAACTAGCTAAGACAGTAATAGCGAAACATGCAGCAACGTATCTATAGATGCTTGAAACGCTGTCCCATAACATCTTAAATGATCGTGGTTGCGTTCATCTAAGAAGAAGGACGATCTTGGACGATCATCAGAGAGGTGACCAACAAATGGTAACAATAACCGTGCATCATATAGTTTTTGACTAACACTGGCTATACACCCAATTCTGTTTTTATACGGCAGATTGAATCCAGAAAAAACCGTGTAAAGAAGGATTTGATCGTATTCAAAAACAAGTGATTGTTTCCTTATCTATTTAAAATTAGTGAGAAACAAGGATTTTTTAAGAACAAGAAATTGTGTTTATTTTTAACCGACTTCAAAAAAGAAAGAGGTTATCAACTCGTCTGAATGTTGCTTTTTTTCTTTATTTAAAAGGTTATGTCTCGTTCATTATTTAGAAAATTAAAGGGTGTCCCCATACAACATACATGTTTTTTACGTGTATTAAGAACAGTAAAGGGCACCAATTTAGAATTTACAAAAAGTGCATATCACTATAGCTCTCAACAATAGAAAGTAATAAAAAAATAAATTAAAAATTTAAATTTGACACAATGTCGATTATATAAATATTTAAAATTAAAGAAAATTTAAATTATTAATTAAAGGGTGCTCCAATAATTAATTTAATTTGATGTATGTGCCCATACTTTTGAACAGTTGTACACACACCGTCGAAATTTACAAAGAACCTGTATTGCTAAGTCCGCTGTAACAAAAGGTATAAAATTTGAATTTGGAAATAAAAGGCTGTCCCAATAGTTTATTTAATTCTATGTACGTGGCCAAACTTTTAAACTGTTATAGACAGACAGCTGAAATTTATAAGGAACCTGTATTGCAAAGTTCACTATAACAAGTATACAATTTGAATTTAGAAATTAAAGGGTGTCCCCATAAATTATGTAATTTGACCTATCTGACCCTATCTTTTAAAGGGATAAAGACAACTACTGGAAAATTAGGCACAATGTCCACGACCTTCTCTGATATAATAACAAGTATAAATATTGGGAATTATAAATTAAAGGGTGTCCCAATAGTTCATGTAATTTGATATATATGGCCAAACTTTGGAACCGTTATAGACAGACAGTTGAAATTTACAAAGAATCTTTGTGGCCAAGTCTAGAGGACTTTAATTTAAAATTGTGAAATAAAGGGTTTCCCAATAGATGATGTTATTTGAGCTATGTGGCCTTATCTTTGAAACCGTTATGGACTGAGGTTTTAATCTAATTCTTACAGATTACTTCTTACATTTTTAGTTTCAAATTGGTGCTGATCTATCTGTTTTGAAGTCGGTTTTTTTTGCAAGAATTATATTAAATCACATATGTACATATAACTATGTACACATAATGTGTTTATGCAACTTATATTTGCATCTCTAGTCTATGATAACAGATAGTTTCGTTCTACAAATCACCAATGTAGCTTCATTTAAACTGATAATTTTGCCAAAAAAAAGCTGTTGTATTTCTAGTTTTCGACGGTTTCTTTTAGGGATGCATTGATAATTCATAAAATATTTAAATTTGCTTGTATGCACAAAAAGAAATTTACCCTAAGACGGGATAGTAAAGCGTCGAATTTTGCGAATATGTGAAGCAGTAAAGACATTCCGACGAGTGAGCGAGAGGAGAACTCCATAGGTCTATAGAAATAAAAAACCTGTTAAACTAAACTCTTATCTTGTCACATCATGGAAGCAGCAAAATGTTGGCGTAGGAAAGCAAGTCCGTAATGATCTGCTGTGGTACTGAATCTAAAAATTCGCTGACTATAGATTTTTTATAAGCTTAATCTTGTTAAACCATTACAAGATTAAGCTTATATACCCTACAAAAACTCTGAAAACTACGCAACTCAGTGCTGGAGGACAAAAGCTAACGAACGAAAGAATATTGAAGAGGGACCCAGAAGAAAAGATGATTATAGTAGATACCTTTTCAAGTTCATAAGACCTATAAAAGTAACAATTCCAGTTACAAAGTTTAGTTTAAAATAACATAGTGTTTTAGCTCACTATATTTTCTTTCATTTTTACTCTTTTATTTAACTTATTTTAAAATATGAGTACAAATTTACAGTACTTGACAATAATACCCACATAAAAAGAGCAGCACAAAGGCTCATTAGCATGTGGTTGTCACAATAAAAGGAAAAAGTGTGTAAATCTCAAAATGCCCATTATTTTGTCATCGAATGCGTACAAAACGTTCAATACACTTTAATTGGAGAAATTGATTTTAATCAAAAGATAAAATTGAAAATTTTTTTAAAGGTCTTCTTTGCCAAGAAAGACAAACAACATCTCCATCCAGCATACAAAAACCGATGAAGATGAAGAAAGAAAAAAATAAGAGGAAACAAAGAGACATACTATTTGATACTTTTGTTCAATATTAATGAAAGTGTTATTCCCAAAAATTGTGAATAATGTTTACATAAACCAAAAAGTGTCTCCAAAAATATTATTTATTAAAATTTAGACAGTTTCAATATTTTTTAAACAGTCTTTAAAGTGAAAAAATTAAATTTTTCTTTAAAAAATTTTATAATTTATGTTCAATTTCTTTTTTCAATAAAAAAAGCAATTATCGCTATAATTTATGATCTTTTTATTAAATAAAAATTCTTTGTTTTTTGTATGGACAATTTTTATAATTTTTTTGCTGTTATCCAGCAAAAATTATTGTGCATGTTGTCGCTGCACATTTGTTGACCCAATTTAACATTTATGCAATAATTTCTTAAAATATGTTGCCATACTTTTATTGTAGCTGTTGTAGTAATTATTGATGTCGTAGTTTTTTTTTTTACTTTGCTTGTATCTGCTTGGAGTTGTATACTGTGTTCTTCGAAGACAGTTGTATGTCGTAAGTTGATCTTTATAAATGCGGAAGTTTCAGCTAAAGTTGAAAATTGTTCTTTCATCGGTCATAAATAATTTTAATGACTCAATTTGTAATGAAAATTGATGTCAATGTTGTTGTATTACTTTGTATCAGTAGATTTTGTTGTTTATTTTTGCAAAAATTTTGCTTAATATTTTCATGGTTTCCCTTGGAGCCAAATATTTTATATTTCTTTTTTAATGTTAAAAATATTGAATAATGATCGTCTTATAACAAAACTATTAAAGGCATCTGTTTAAGTAGTGAAAAGCAAATTAAGTTGACACATAATCGAAAAATGGCTGAAATTATATTTTGGAGTCAAATTAACTAATAAATATTAATAGAGGTTCCAGTTTTTTATAATATAAAAATAAAATTAGTTTTGTTATCCTAGTTATGAAACACACGATCAGAATGCTAAACAAAAATAAAAACCATGTTACTTTAATATAAGTAAGATAGTGATATGATAATTTTTTGATAATTATATACATTAATCAAAAAGTTGCAAACAAACAAAACAAACCAAAAATGTTAACAAATTTACAAGTTTTCACATGAAGCCGTCATTGCCAGATATTTCACGGGAATTATGAGATATTGTCGTGCCTTAATAAAAAGTCTAATGGTTTCTGCCCTTCATCTTTGGATAAATTGCTGGTAATGTTGCTACTTTCGATGTCTTGATTCATTACGCATTTCAATGTTACCAGCACAATTTTAACGTGTAACGATCTGATACACCAACATCTTGTTTAAATATAAAATATATTTAATTATTTCTAAATTATTTCAATAATAAACAACTTTCTAGAACATATGAACTTCCTAGCAATGATTCTTAACACCGTTTAGGTAGCCGCAAAAGTGAAAAATTTCCCGAAAATTTTTAAATTCATTTCGGCTACCTAAGCGCTACCTAAACGGTGTTAAGAATCATTCCTAGGAAGTTCATATGTTCCAGAAAGTTGTTTATTGAGATCTTCGGTTCATTTTTGTAGTTGATTGTTTCCTTGAATTTTGAACGGTTTGCTACCTATGGACCTGAACAGGTGAAAAAAGGTAAAAAAATTGAATTTTTTTCGATTTTGACCTTGAAGATGAAGTTTGTTTGATTTTATATGTTAACAATTTTTCTTTATGACAACAGCTACAATTTTGCCTCAGAGAGTATATCAAAATTTCAAACGGTTTGCAAAATGTGAGCTTGAGTAAATGATCATTTTTTGCAAAAATGACATCGAGGCCCCACATCTTTGAGGGCCCATAAAAAAAACCTGTAGGACTTTGGGCAAAACTGGGAGACAGGGGTCTTTTTTTTGGTCTTTTATGACGTAGTGGTGTCCGTATATGGTTAATTTGCCATGACTTAAAAAATTACACAGTGTGAAATTACACCATACTCATTAAAATCACGTTACTGTCGAAACACCCTATAATTTTTAGTTCTATTTTTTTATTCTTGTTTATATAGCGATCAAGGTTGTAATTGCTGTTTGTAAAAGTTAAAAGTATGCATCCTAAGTTCAAGAAATAAACACAAATACGCGAATAATATGTCACTTTTAGAAAACCCTATAAGATATTTGTTGCTATAGTGGCTACAGTTATACACCTTCTGTGAAAATTTCAACAGTCTACCTATTACGTTCATACGGTTGTTTCATCTATGGTTTTAAATTAAAGCTTATGAAATCCATTTAAACTGAGCTTTTACTTAACTTTCTTGGGCTTATAAAACTAGAATTAGAATATATGTATGTATTTCAGCCGCGATCGCATATGCAAAAAAGCGATATTTTCTTACAGGAGATATATTTTCTTTAAATTATATTTGGATTCAGGTAGTGCAGGAATATAAATAAAAAAAGTTTCAGTGAAATCTGAAGTAGTAATTTTGTAGCTCATAATTAAATTAACTTGACAGAAGTAGCTGGAAAAGATTTTTGTTATAAATCATTAGTAAAATTTTGTTACACATGTGTTGTTTTTTTGTAAAATATTCAACTGCATTGTCTAGCTCACAATTATTTGGTAATTTTAGGTTTAAATTTCTATCAATCCAATTAATTACTTTTTTTCGTTTTGTGACTAAATTGTGGAGAAGAATTGTACGTTAACAAAACTGGCGAGTGGTCCGAGCTTAGGTCAAAGTTATCTGTTATATGAAGTAGAATAGCAGGTTTTCCAGCATATATGAAGAAAACTAGTAAATCTGGTATTTTATAAGGGTCAGTAGGCCAATAATTTGGTTTGCCAGTTGAAATTACAGACAAATTTTTAGAAGTCAGACTTTTATAAAGTTCTCTCCCTTTTGGATTTATAAGACGTTAACCCCACCAAGTATGCTTTGCATTAAAATCTCCCCCAACAATAAAATCCAACAAAAATAATCCACGAAGTTGCTTTTTTGTCAAATCCAGTAAATACTTTATCCACTGTTCAAAATGATTTTCAAATCTCCTCACAAACTCGTGAACTTATTCGAATAAAAAGAAGACTTAGGAAATCGTGGCAGATTAGTAGAAACCCCTATGACAAGAGACGTTTAAATCAAGCAACACAAAATCTCAAACAACATTTATATAAATTAAAAATCGAAGCTATTGGAAAATTCTTTAATAACATTAATATTGGAAAAAATAACAACTTTATTTTAAGGAAAGCAATGAAATATATTTAAAACCCAGCAAAAAAACCTCCATTCAAGGATAATGTTGGTATGTGGTGTCGATCAGACGCATCAAAGATAGAAGCATTTGCTGAACACCTTTATAATACTTTTCAAAATCACCAAGTAGAAAACCCTAGGGAAGACGAAGAAATAGCAAACTATAGACCAATAAGCTTGTTAAGAATTTTTTCTAAAATGTTTGAAAAAAATTTTCTGAGCCGTTTATTATAACACCAATTTGGGTTTAGAGAGAACAGTGTCATAGAGTAATTAATGTCATTCATGTATCATTCGAGGAAAAAAAATTATGCTCAGCAGTTTTCTTGGACATTCAACAATCGTTCGACAGAGTCTGGCATGTGGGTCTACTATTCAAATTAAAAATGCTTCTCCCAGCTACATTTTATTCCATTCTTAAATCTTTTATACAAAATAGATCATTTTACGTTAAAATTGCAGATGAAAGATCAAATATTTTTAACATTAGAGGAGGTGTACCACAAGGCAGCTGATATGCCAATATTAGAAAATGTTAACGTTTCAACATATGCCGACGATACAGCAATTTTAGCTTCAAACAATTCCCCTTTAATTGCATCTGAAAATGTACAGAGTGAATTGAATTTAATAGAGTTATGGCTAAAAAAAAATGGAAAATAAAAGAAAACGCAGATAAATCTGTTCAAGTTACATTTACACTTAGAAAGGGAGATTGTCCTAACGTAACTATAAATAACATTCAAATCCCTAAAAGTGATTGCGTGAAATATCTTGGATTGCACATGTATCGTCGGATTACTTTTGGAAACAGCACATAAAAACTAGGCGTAATCATCTCAATTTAACGAATATAAAACTTTACTGGTTAATTGGTCCAAAATCTCAACTAAATATTGAAAACAAGTTAAAACTTTATAAAGCTATTTTAAAACATGTGTGGACTTATGGTTTTCATCTGTGGGGAACTGCAAGTCATTCAAATATTGAGATAATTCAAGGATATCAATCCAAGACTCATAGTACAATCACCATGGTATATAACTAACGAAGCAATTCATAATGATCTTAAAATTCAAACAGTGAAAGAAGAAATTAATTCCTACAGTGAACGATATTTGAATAGACTAAGTAATCATGCAAACCCCTTAGCTATTTCTTTATTAGATGCCACTGATGAAATAAAGAGACTAAAATGATTTCATATTTTAGATCTTCCATTCAGGAAATAGAAAAATGAAAATTATTGCATATTATTTATTTATTTTTTATTTTACTTTATTATTACTTTTTTTGTTATTATTATTTTTTTTTTATTTTATGTATTTTTAGGGTTCCGTACACAAAGTGTAAAAACGAAACCCTATTGTTTTAGCTACAATGTCTGTCCGTCTGTCCGTCTGTCAGCGCCTTTTATCTCTGGAACCGTAATAGGTAGACTCTTGAAATTTTCACAGATGATGTATAGTTGTTGCCGCTATAGCAACAAATACTAAAACTTATAGGGTGTTCCAATAGAGAGGTGTTATTTACGAATATGTGTTTATTTCTTACAAACAGTAATTAAAACTTAGTTCGCTTTATAAACAAGTCTAAAAAATAAACCTAAAAATTAAAGGGTGTTCCGATAGCGGTGTGCTTTGTATGTGTAAGGCCTAAGTTTTGAACCATAATAGGTAGACTCTTGAAAATTTTACCAAAAGTGTATAACTGCGGCCACAATAGCAAAAAATACTAAAACGTAGGGTGTTCCAAAAGTGACGTGTTATTTACGTTTATGTCTTTTTTTTGAGCTGTAAGAGGAAACCACTTACAATTTGCAGACTGTAATTAAAACTATGTTTGTTTTATAAACAAGTATACAAAATTGAACTTAAATATTAAAGGGTGTTCCAATAGTGACGTGATTTGCATATATATATCCTAAGTTTTGAATGAATAGGTGGAATCTTGAAATTTTTGCAGGAGGTGTATAACTATGTCCACTATAACAAATAATAAAAATTAAAGGGTTTTCCGCCAGTGACGTGATTTGCATGTATAAAGCCTTATTTCTTGAACCGTAACAAGTAGACTCTTGAAATTTTGTACACAAGGGTGTTCCGACAGTGACATGTTTTTCACTTATAGTGACTTATTTTTTAATCGCAATAAGTAGACTTTTAGTATATTTATAGAAAGGAAGTTGCCATGGCCACTATAATGAATAATAAAATTAAAGGGTGTTCCGACAGTGATAAGATTTTATAAACCGTAATAGATACCCTCTTGAAATGTTTACAGTAGATGTGTTACTTCGGCCGCTATAACAAATACTTAAAATTGAAGTGTGTCCATTAGTAACGTGTTTTTCACGAATATTACCTTATTTTTTTAACTGCAATAAGTAGGCTCCTGATATTATAATAGAAAGTGTATTACCATGGCCGCTATAAAATCAATTACATATTAAAATTTAAAGGGTGTTATAATTATGATGGAATTTTCGCGAATATTACTTTAATTTTAAAATGTAAGGGTGTCCCATAAGACATAAAGAAATAAACAACTGGAATTTTTAAATTATACTGAACATAGTACGGAACCCTACGTGTGTGAGGCTAACTCGCACTTGACTAATTTATTTTATATTACTTTAATTTCAATCAAAAGTCAACACTTAAGTAAAATTTTTGTTTAATGTGTTATCAGTTATCAGTTTAATGTGTTATCAAATTTTCTTATTATCTCATATGTATGATAAATTGCAATTTAAATAAATATATAAAAAAAGTGTGTTTTTTTGTTATTTTATTTTGTGTTAATAAAATAAAAATCAATTTAAATAATATAAAGAAGTAAATTTAAACATTTCATATACATCCATTAAAGGTATGCAAAGATGTTTTTTATATTTATTTATATTATATAACTAGCTGTGCCCGCTACGTCGTGGGAGTCCTCACAATATTTTGCTCGATTTTACTTTGAAAGTTGTCCACACCAATTATAAGACTCTTACTTTTATAGTGCTTCAGTTATGGTTTATGTATTCATATACTTTATATAAAATTCTAAAATTAATAAAAAGTTCTAAACAATATTGTCAAACTCTGTAAAAGGTGTTTAACATAACATTGTAATTCCACAAAGTAAAAATACAAATCAAATACAAATTTTAAGCAATTGGCGCCTAATGATGTGCAATAGTTTTTAAAATATCCCACTTTCAAAAATAAAAAGTTGTGGAACCGTGTTGGAAATATCGCAGTTTTAAACGGAAAATTTTATTACTTTTATACCGAAAATTGTTTTTTTTCACTGCCTTTTCTCCACTTTCTCTTGGCAATGAGATATTTTTGCGGAAAAAAGTATCATATATAGGATTCATGGTACCTTCTCACAAAATTTTGTTAAAATCCATCGAGCAGTTTTTACGTGATGCGAACACAAATGAAAAGCAGACAGAAATGAGTTACTATTTTATTATATGTAGTTATAAATTTATATTAGTGGGCTTGTCCATACTATATTGCTACTTATTAGTTTTGTATTTCTAGATATTAAATATGATTCAGTATTTCAACAATTTGTTGTTAAGCCGTTCATTGTTGCAGTTCTTATTAAGATTTTCTGATATGAAAATGCGAATTTATGTTTACCTTCACTTTTTATTTTAATATTTTTAGTTTTACCTTTCAAAAACTAACGAATATTTTATATTAAAAATTCAAGTTTAATGAATACCTCAATTTTCTAGCAGTTTTATTTATTTTTTTTGCCGTAAAATCAATTTTGTATAAAAACTTTTTAGTTCAATGCGACCGTATCTTGATCGTGCTTTAGTCAAATTTCAATGAGTGATTGAAGGAGTGATGTTGAATAAAATTGACTTAAACTAAGCAAACTTGTATGGATTTGTTATGCAGTTATTATTTATTTGACCTTGATTGTTATTTTGAATTAAAATTATAATGGTTATTATATATTTAAAATTAAATTACTAACAATATAAATTTAATTTTATTAATGAAAAAAAATTAAGAAACAGTTTTGTTGGAAGCAAAAATTCAACTACAGTAGAATTATAATGAGCAAAAATGAAAAAGTACAGAAATTACTTTAATTGCACTGGATTTTATATAAGAGGTACTAAGTTTTATTATGCAAACATAAGTTTCATTAAGCAAAAATAAAGAAACTTATTTAAAGTTCAAGTTCAGATTCATTAAGTAAACTGAAATACTTTTTAAAACATTACACAGTGCAACACGGAAAAAATTACCATATACGGACACCACTACGTGATAAAAGACCAAAAAAAAGACCCCTGTCTCCCACTTTTGCCCAAAGTCCTCAAAGATGTGGGGGCCCTCAAAGATGTGGGGCCTCGATGTCATTTTTGCAAAAAAATGATCATTTACTCAAGCTCATATTTTGCAAACCGTTTAAAACTTTGATATACTCTCTGAGGCAAAGTTGTAGCTCTTGTCATAAAGAACAAAAATTGTTAACATATGAAATCAAAAAAACCTCATCTTCAAGGTCAAAATCGCAAAAAACTATAAAAAATTCAATTTTTTTACCTTTTATCCCCTGTTCAGGTCCATAGGTAGCAAACCGTTAAAAATTCAAGGAAACAGTCAACTACAAAAATGAACCTAAGATCTCAGTAAACAACTTTCTAGAACATATGAACTTCCTAGGAATGATTCTTAACACCGTTTAGGTAGCGCTTTTTCAGTTCAATTTTTCACGCATCACTACTAAAACTACTGCATGATTTTTATAAAATTTTGTGAGGAGATACCTTAGTATCTTTATTAAAATATAGGATACTTTTTTCCGCAATAATATCTACTTTCCAAGAGAAAATAAATAAAAAGTAGTAAAAGTAGTAAAAGTACGCAATTTTACCGATTTAAATGTACTGCAAACTTGACAGCACTTTTTATTTTTGAAAGCGGGTTATTTTAAATACCACTTACAGTACTCTACAATAGTATTATAACTTTATATAAAGATTAGAATTATATCCAGGGATGGATACCGCTGTACAAAGAAAATATATAAACTATAACTCAAGCACTTTAAAAGGAAATAAATTGTATTTATTTTAAAGGCATTAACACTACAGCAGATTTGCTCTTAAGCGAACTAAAGTACCTAAAATTCATCTAAAATAATAGCTAAACATTTTTGCAACAACCGGAAAAACTTCAACTTTAAAAGTGTAATATAAAACAATTATTGTAATTTTTGACCTTTTTAATAATATTACAATTAAGTTTTTACGCTCTAGGTCTTTTTTGTAAAAATATTGTAATTTATTTTTATATTTATAGTTTTATAAAACTATTTTCATTTCGTGACGATGCTACCCAATGGTGTAGCGAAATATCGAATATAAAAAAAAAAATTACAATATTTGTATAAAAAAGACCTAGAGCGTAAAACCTTAATTATAACATGTAATATAAAACTTTGTTTGATTTCGTTTTTGGTTGGCGAAACATAATTAAAATTAATGTGCTTGGTATTGAAGACTTCTCTTAAAAAGTTTATAATTTAAAATAAATAATAGTATTTTTATAATATTTAATTTTAGGGTTATTCCATGTCAACATGGCACTAAAAATGCCTATTTCACATTTCATTGAAACATTTCTTATTTATATTACTTGACTCCCTAAATATAAATATAATTAAAAAAAAATTCTATCAATTACAGTTTTTTAGCTATACAGTAATCATAATTCTTGCCAAAAAAAAACCGACTTCTAAACAGATAGGTGAGCACCAATTCTAAACTAAAAATGTAAGACATAATCTGTAAGATTTAGATTTAAAACGAATAAATGACGCGCCAAAATTAGCGGGAAAAAAGTAAAGACTATGGGAATGTCAATCATCTCCCTATTAATAAAGTTAAGCTTCATTCACCAGTATCCGTCTTTTATGGGGACGACGGTTTCAAAGATAGGGCCACATAGCTCAAATATATAGAAAACCCTTCAATTTACAATTTTAAATTAAAGTCCTCTAGACTTGGCCACAAAAATTCTTTGTAAATTTCAACTGTCTGTCTATAATGGTTCAAAAGTTTAGCCATATATATCAAATTACACATTGGGACACCCTTTAATTTATAATTCCAAATACTTATCCTTGTTATTATATCAGAGAAGATCGTGGACATTGTGCCTAATTTTCCAGTGTTTGTGTTCAGCGGTTTAAAAGATAGGGTCATATAGGTCCAATTACATATTTTTATGGGGACACCCTTTAATTTCTAAATTCAGATTTTGTACTCGTTATAGTAGACTTTGCAATACATGTTTCTTGTAAATTTCAGCTGTCTGTCTATAACAGTTCAAAAGTTGGGCCACGTACATATATAGAATCACATTAACTATTGGGACACTATTTTCTTTTCATATTTAAATTTTCTACTTTTTGTTACAGCGGACTTAGCAATACAGGTTCTTTGTAAGTTTCAACCGTCTGTGTATAAATGGTCAAAAGTATGGCCATATACACCAAATTAAAGGAACTATTGGAGCACCCTTTAATTTAAGATTTTGAATATTTATACTTTTTATTATAAAGGTCATAGTAATCGACATTCTGTGAAATTTTCAAGGTTTTGTCTATAACGGTTCAAAAGATAGGCCCATATAGGTCAAATTACGTCACCTATCGAAATACCCTTTTAATTTTAAATTTATTTTTTCATTACTTTCTGTTGTTGAGAGCTACAGTGACCCGCAATTTTTTAAAAATTTACATTCGTGCCCTTTACGTTGTTGTATGGGGCCACCCCTTAATTTTTAAAATAATGAACTATTTTTAAAACGGGATCAAACTGTAAGTATAGCCTTTTAAATAAAGACAAAAAATTTAAAATCCGTTCAGAAGTGACTGAGTTTTGTGGGCACATACATAAAAAGAAGCAAAATTCAGACGAATTGATAATCTCCTTCTTTTCTTAAAGTCAGTTCAAAATAGAAATATATCGCTTTATTGCATTTGCTTTCTATGGCTGAAATATATTCCAATTCCTTTTCTATAAGACCTAGGAAGTTGAGTAAAAGCTCATTTTGAAGAGGATTTAATAACGTGTAATTTGTTTATTTGGCTAACTTCCAATTGCAGTTTTAGCCTAAAGTTCGACATTAATTATTATTTTTACTAATTTGAAAAAGTTCATTGTAAAGACAAAGCTGTTAGAAAGTTTCTGTTTTAAATTTCTGAATTTAATTAAGTAGGTAGGTCCCATATGTTATACGATTAATTAAATTATTTTAGAATATCAAAACAAAGTAATAAATAATGCTAATGATTTACACGTACACAACTTTTTATAAAAATTAAACCATATTTGGCCACGGCAAATGAAGTCAAATAAAACAATGTTTGAGTCATAAACTATTTATTTTTTATAAATACATACATATTTACATATGACTAAGCTTTCATGCACTAATAGAGATCTAGAAAAACATAATCAAAGACGTAAATAACCAAATAAAGTTTAAACATTTGTCATTTTTAATGATTTTACCAGCAGCATACGCAGTGGAAGCCAGCGTAAATAAATCTTACAATAAAAAATAAAATAACAAAAAGCTTTTTGTGTACATTTTTGTTTTCCATTTAAATTATGCAGAAAATACGAGCAAAAATAATAGATATAATAGTAAAAAAAGAGATTTTGGTTGGTTTAATACTATTCATAAATCCTCTACTTAAACATAGAAAATATCAACAAATTTACATTGCTTGTCCTTAGATGACAAATGTTTAAGGTCCCGGTATGTAACTAAAATTATTTCCATTGATAAAACTAAACCGCCCCACAGTAAACTGTCTAGTGGAAAAAAATCAAAAAAAAAAAAACTTTCGAATTTATCAATAAAATACACGATTCCAAAGGTGGTTTGGTTTTTCATGTGCGTTTCACCCATAGATAACACACAGATAGTCAACTGAAACGTCAAAAACCTAAGTCTCTTGTAAAAAACCTAAGTCTAGGAATGTATTGGTAGGCAAAATTGTATAAGTGTTGGTTATAAAAAAAATTTCCCCACAGCACCTAAACTGCACATAGTTGTATAAAATGTTTTGTAAAAAAAACATATTTTTTATATTCAATTTTATATGCTAAAATTACATAAACTTATGTTTAAACAAAATATATATTTTTGAATTTTTGCTAATATATTTATATGTGCGAAAAACTTTATATTGAAAAGTAATTTAAAATAATTATTATTTTGTATTGAAAATTTTCATCCCCTAAAAGACAAAAAAATAAATAAAAGAAGAAATAAATTTCACCTAACAAATGTCAACAAAATGAAATATATTTTTTGTTAAAAAATCAAAAATAAATTAAACTGTGAATAAGTTCTTATTGCAAAAATTGAAAATTAATTACATAATTGGAAATTGCAAAAATACATTGCGTAATACGTACCCGTATGTGTGAAGACATTTATAGCCACGTTTTTGACATTTGGAGAGTTGACCATCTATGTGTTATCTATGGTTTCACCTATAAAAAGTTACACGGCTTTAAAATCGAATAATATTTTTTTACAATTTTTAAGTAACAAAAAATGTAAAAATTTCAAATTATAAAAATAAATATCAAAAATTCATTTTCAATAAAAATGCATGCAATTATATTTGTTTTATTCAGAAAAGTAGCAGAAACAATTCAAATATTTAAATTGTGAAGTTTTTAGCCAAAGTATGTACTTAAAAAAAAAAAAAATAGTCAGCTTCGATAGACCCGAAAAAATAGGCACGTCAAAAAACTACTTTTATGAATCAATAATCCTATTTTCTGTTATATGTACTAAAGTATGTATAATAAGGTTTAGGTGTTTTCTATGCCAAATTTTGAAATATAATGATTTTAAAAATCATCCATATTTGATATTTTTATTAAAATTATCTGTTGATATTTTTAATATTTGAAAATGTATGATAATAGTAGGCTATGCACGGGCGAATGCTTTAGAATGCCTTTAGAAAGTAATTAAGAAAGAGCAGACTTGAGCACACTCGAAAAACTAGCAAAGAAAATTGTAATCAAGATTTAATGAATAAACTCCTAATTTCTTCTGATCCATTAATTTCATCTAATAGAAATACAATAAATACAAGCAGGTCTTTCAACAATAATCAAGAAATTAGTAGTTACATAATAGTAGATGAATTTACTAACACTGATTCAGACTCAGATACTTATTTTAGTGATTAAGAAATTGTTTACAATTGTTATGTTATTTGAATTTGTTTGTTACGTTATTATTAATCTTTATACACTCAGAATTTTTTACAGTAACTGATTGTAGTTTATTTAAAAAGTATTCCGTTCAGTTATTTCTAAATGAATAAACATTCAAAATGCAATGCATTTAATTTTTAAATGATTCCAACATTTATTTCTTAAAAAACTGAATATAAATACTGATTTTCCGTTGCAGTTAGTATTTTCATTTATTTTTTTTCTACTTTTTCAGAAATTCTAAATTCAAACAATAAACTTACATACATATGTATGTACGTATGTATGTTTTTAAAAAATAACTCGTTGAATTAAAAGTCAAAAACATTTTTTCAGACAGAATTTGAATTTTAAGAATTTGAGTTTTTGTTTAAGTGCAAAATTTTTGTGAAATTATTAAAAAAGGGTATGTACGTAAAAGAACTTAAAAAGCGCTGTGTTAATTTAACCATTATGTTAATTTTTCAGTTTAACTCTTTCGACCCCTTACAACTCACAACTGGTCAATCTCCAATGTTTATTGCCAATATACATACATATGTACATACATCCTAAATTGTGATTGCTTGTGCAGTTGATGTCAAAGGACCTCCTTGCTCGTTTTTTTCAATTTGTAATCCGATAGCAACTTCTTATTTTTCCTAGCAGTACCGGTTCCAAGAATCCTTTAAAGCAATGTAAGCCTTTTACTAATGTAAATTAGTTATTGAAATATAGTTTAAAATTTTTATGTTTTTAAAGATTGGCAACAAAGTGAAGTACAATGTTCGAAGATATATGTACCTAATCCAAACGATTGACAGGTTCCTTCCCCAATATATAGCGTAAAACCATACACCATACCTGATGTTCGAGTACGGGTAAACATTTTCATTCCCAATTTGGGAGTCATAAGGGGATTCTATTGCTTTAAATTTGGCCTGCAATGGAAGATTTGCACACCATTAACCGCAATTATATACATACATATGTACATATATTATCATCAATATTTTTAATAATATGTAGTATTTAGTTTATGTATTAATTTTATATATGTATTTTACGTTGTGTTATGCAATTTAGGTTTCTTCCTTTTGTTTGTTAAATATGTATGTATGTTATAAGATTCTTTGAAAAAATGAAAGAGATAATGAAATAAAGGAAAATTTGTTGATTAGAACAAAAATGGTGGTTATTTTTGACGGTTCAAATATCATAAACAAAGGGAAAAAATCATTTAATTCTACGGATTTTGTAGTTAATTTTTGGCATTTAAAAAATCAGAAACAACGGAAAAATCCGTTATTTTTACGGAATTTTTAAATAGTTTTTTTGGCAGTTAAAACAAAAAAATCATTAATTTTTACGGAATATGTAGTTTATTTTTTTTTCACTTAAAATAAAAGAAAAATCATTTGTTTTTACGGAATTTATTCATTTGATTTTTTTAACATTTAAAAATAAAAGAAATTTTCTTTTGTTTTAAATGAGTAATGAGTAGACTGGTTTTTAACTGAATTTTCATTTGTTTTAAATTGCATTTTCAGTTGATTTAACTTACATAATATTTTGAGTGTATGAATATGTTTTTTATCTTAAATAATAATTTAATTTTAAAATAATTTGGTAACCCTATTCATATAATGTTATGGTTATGTGTATTTTTAAAGCTTTAAATAATAAAAATACTATACGGCAACCAAAAATATTGAAATTTTTTTTTTAATTGTTATTATTCATACGATTTATGTATTATATACAATGAAATTTATAGTCAAGTTTAAGTTCGTTTTTATTCTCTCTAAGAAAGAATTAATTAAATTACAAATTAGGTGATAATATTAAAAAAAATTGGGAAAATTTAATTTTTAGGCACCAGCAGGAGCGGAATGCACATTTTCTAGACAGCCACGTCCGTCATCAGCACTCTTGTATCTATCTACTTAGGGTAGTGGTTTTTTAGTTGTAAGCATCATCTATTTGACCAACCAAACCCAGATAAAGGAATACGAGAAAACTTGTATTCAATTATCAATCGTCAATTGGTGAGAACGAAGTCTACCACTACCTTAAGCTTCCCTCTTGTTAAATATTTTTACCTTTAAAAAATAAATAAATCTCTAAATAATTAGGGATTGGTTATACTTTATAAAAAAAAAACTATCACACTTTATCATTTTGTATGTGAAATGACAGATTAAAATTGAAAAAAATAATAATTACTGAAATGGGGGAATTTAATTGTCCCCTCACCGGAAAAATAGAAGGATTTCTAAAAATGTTAATTAATTTTTGCAAATAGTAGGCCAAGAGAGATATGTGCCAAAAATTGAATTAAGCTACCACAACTCCTTCGATTTTTTTCCAGTTTTACTATGGTGACCGTTCACTGTGCGCCATATGGAATTCCTCTTTTTTTCTTTGCTGTTCTTAAATTTTTACTCTTAGGAACTTTTCGAAGAGGATATCTTTTGTGTAGTGTTTTGCTAAAACATATTACACTGGTCGTAAAAAAAAAGTCGGGAGTTCGAACCTTGTTATGTGATTTTAGTGCACTTTTTTTCTAGCACGTCTAGTTTCTGAGATATTCTTATTGAAATAAAATAAATAAATTTATTATAATAAAATAAAATAATCTTAATGAGTTACATAATGTTTGTTAAAGTAGGTACCTGCACTTAATTGTGAATAAAATCAACATTTGTGTATCGGGTTTCATCATTTATGGGCTTATTTTATTCCCTTTTCGAATAAGGACTGATTTAAAATTATTCTATGTTTTGTTCCCCCTATGAGAGTGCTGTTGAGATTGTGTGTGTGTTATCCGCAATTCGCAAACGCTACGGAAAACTTTATATTCATACCTTCATTTGTAGTGTATTTTCTGAAAACTAATAATAAAAACATGTTTTGGGGATAACGAAACAAAATATAGATATCTGCGTCTAATGTTACATTAACTGCCAAAATCCATAAAAACTAATTTAACATACTGATTTATCTGCACATATACTCGCATGCACACTGCTCATACAGACTTGTGTGAACCGTGATTACTATTACTCATAATTTCAATAAAATGCACAATGGGCCAGAGTAAAAAACTCGAATTTAGTTATAACCTGTGGTGGTGCCTATCATCCTAAGTATACTACGTTTATTTTTAACATGGTCTTGCTCTTTGGCTATCAGTCTGGCCGTTGATTTGCACCAACGATTCTGGATATTTTTTGTTTAACGGATGTTAATATCTTTGCTTGTTGTTTGTTGGGGGTTTACAGGTGGTTATATTAAGCTAGAATATATATCGAAAATGTATTGTAACATTTTATTTTTTATTTATTTTTTATGCACAAGGTCATAAGCAGTCAATTATACTATTATTATACTATTATAATAATAACTATAAAAATAAAAGTACAAAAATTAACTTAAAATATTTTTAACTATAAAAATGCATTCAGATTGTTAAATTTAAATAAGTAATAAAAATAAATCAGTCAAGTGCGAGTTAGTCCCACACACGTGGGGTTCCGTACTATGTTTAGTACGCCTTTAAAAATTCAAGTTGTTAATTTTTTCATATCTTATGGGGCACCCTTTTCTTTTTAAAATCAAAGTCATATTAGCGAAAATTTCATCGCTATTGGAACACCCTTTAAATTTTAGGAATTGTTGTTATAACGGCCATGGTAATACACTTTCTATAAAAATATCAGGCCTACCTATTGCGGTTCAAAAAATAAGGTAAAATACTTGAAAAACATGTCAATGATGGATCACCCTTTAGATTAGTAATTGTTACAGCGGCCGAAGTACAATATCTACTGAAAACAATTCAAAAGTCTACCTATTACGGTTCAAAAAATAAAGCTATTTAAGTAAAAATCATGTCTCTGTCGCAACAACCTTCAATTTTCTTATTTGTTATAACGGCCATGGAAATTCTTTTTCTATGAATATAGCAAGAGTTTTCCTATTACGATTACAAAAATAAGTCACTATACGTGAAAAACAATTCATTTTCGGAACACCCTTTAAATTTTAGTACTTGTCATATCGGCCGTAGCAACATATCTAATGTGCAAAATTTTAAGAGTCACGTGACTGTCGGAACACGATTTAATTTTTATTATTTATTATAGTTTCCATAGTAATAAACCTCCTGTAAAAACTTCCAGAGTCTACTTATTCAAAACTTAGGCCATATACACGCAAAGCACGTAACTCTCGGAACATCCTTTAATTTTAAGGTTTAATTTTATATACTTGTCATTTAGCAGGACGGCTTACTTATTTACTAGCTGTGCTCGTACACGTTGTGTGCGTCCTGACAATATTTTGTTTAATTTTGCTTTGAAAGTAGAAAAACTTTTATGACCTTGCTTTATATAAAGGTACCTATCCCTGGATAAAATTATAAAATTTATATAAATTTCTAAAATTCTAATAATTATTGTAAACCTCTGTAAGAGGTGTTTAAAATATTTTAATAAAAATGTAATTCCACAAGGTAAAAGTACAAATCAAATACAGTATGTATTACATATTTTGTCATTATTTGAAAACAGCGCCATCTGTTGCGCAACCATGTTTAAAATAAGTAAGTAATTCATATTTTGTCATTATTTTAAAACAGCGCCTTCTGTTGCGCAACCATGTTTAAAATATAACGCTTTCAAATTACACATTATAGCTTTTTTATGGCGATCCCAGCTTTGGGATTTTAAAACATATGGGCTAAAGTAAAAATCTTGATATAATATAGGTCAAATTGAAGGACGTCACGAAAATTGGTTTAAAGGTACGCACATATATATTTAGTTTACAAAAATATAAACCTTTTATATATTTCTCAGAAATATTTTTTTATATTACAAAAAGGTTGATAGCCCTGTTTTACGCTAAAATATACAAAAATAAAATAATTAAAAAGTCTTTTTGTAAGTAATCACAAAAGCTTGGTGCCTTTGAATTTCTTCCAGGTTTGTATCTAAGTGACCACTGTATGAGTAATGCACAGTACTTAAGTTTTGGTATACTTCTGGATGTTAAACTAACATCCGCCAAACTTAGAGATATAAGTGTCAGGAGTTATTAATGAGAAATAACCATCAACTTTCTGTATAATCTTAACGTTCAAGCTAATTATTATAAAAAAATATTTTAAAAAGGATTAGTAGTTTTGGAAATAAGTTGGTACGACCTAACATAACATAGAAGATAAGATATAAAATAAATTAGTCAAGTGCGAGTTAGACTCACACACGTAGGGATCCGTACTATGTTTAGTACAACCTTAAAAATTGAAGTTGTTAATTTTTTCATTTATGAGTCATTTATGAGTCAACCTTTAATTTTAAAATTAAAGCCATAACTGCATCACTGTTGGAACACCCTTTAAATTTGAGCAATTTTTGTTATAGCGGCCATGTGAAAAACATGTCACTGATGGTACACCCTTTAGATATTAGTAATTGTTACAGCGGCCGAAATACTGTAAAGATTTAAAGAGTCTACCTATTATGGTTGAAAAAATAAGGCTTTTTACTTACAATGTAAATGTCGGAACACCCTTTAATTTTGTTATTTGCTACAGCGGCCATGGCAATTCTCTTTCTATAAATACATCAAGAGTCTATCTATTACTATTAAAAAAATAAATTACTATACGTGAAAAACATGTCACTCTCAGAAAACCCTTTAATTTTAAGTAATTGTCATAACGGCCATGGCAACACATCTTTAAATTTTTATTGTTTTTATAGGGGTCATAGTAATACAGCATTTGTGAAAATTTCAAGAGTCACTGTCGGCACACCCTTTAATTTTTACTATTTGTTATAGTGGCCATAGTAATACACCTCATGTAAAAATTACAAGAGTCTACCTGTTATCGTTCAAAACTTAGGTCATATACATATGTGCAAATCACATCATTATCGGAACACCCTTTATTTTTAGGTTTAATATTGTATACTTGCTTATAACGCGAACATAGATTAAATTACTGTCTGCAAATTTTAAGTGGTTGCCTCCTATAACTCAAAAAATACAGACATAAAGGCAAATAACACGTCACTTTAGGAACACCCTATAAGTTTTAGTATTTGTTGCTATAGTGGCTACAGTTACACATCTTCTGTGAAAATTTCAAGACTCTACCTATCACACCACTATCGGAACACCCTTTAATTTTAAAGTTTATTTTTTAGACTTCTCTATATAGCGTACTAAATTTTAATTACTGCTTGCATATATTTAGTGTATTCTTCCTATAGTTGAAGAAAAAAGCAGATATTCGTAAATAACACCTCTCTATCGGAACACCCTATAAGTTTTAGTCTTGTTTGCTATAGCGGTAACAGCTTTCAAGAGTCTACCTATTACGGTTCCAGAGATAAAAGGCGCTGACAGACGGACGGATGGACAGACATTGTAGCGAAAACAATAGGGTAACGTTTTTACACTTTGTGTACGGAACCGGAATCAGGCCGGTTGTTTTAAAGTGTTTTTGTTGTATTTTTTCGTTTATTCTTATGTTATACCTCCTAGAAACATTACTTCACTTTTTGGAAATAATTAATAAGTACTTAACACACACTGCACTTTTTTACAAAAAAAAAAAAAAAATACTTAAACAATATTATTGTATTTAATTGAAATTGTTAAATAATAGTTCCATAGTGCAATCGTTGATGTGTAGATGTAACATTTTTAAACAGAGTCCAATGCACTTTGTGGTAGATTTTAGTTTATATTTGTAACTCACGCCATATCGAAAGTGTTATATAGAATGAAAAAATAAACGATTAATTAAATTATAAAATATAGGGATTCTTGAATTTCCATAAATTGCAAAAGTATGGAGCAAAATAAATATACAACAGTAAACTTTTTAGATTGATCAAACCACATACGAAAGGTATGAATGCGATTGCGGTGAGTATTCCAGTTAAATTATCTTGTTAAGTAAATAATAATGGTTATATCTAAATTTATTATAAACTCATAAAAAGATTTACAACTTGAGATAATTGTTTGATAAATTATAAAATGTAAACGGACATGTCATGGATTTTCTAGTTATCGCTTAAAAATACGCAACCGCAAAATTTGAACCCATATAATATTTAACAAAAAAAAAGGTGTGTTTTTCACATTTATGTATATTCGCTCTATTATAATTTCCTATATTTTTATATTATTTATTTTTTATACTCATTTTGTAACACTGATTTGTCTACTACTATTATTATTATTATTATTATTATTATTATTATTATTATTATTATTATTATTATTATTATTATTATTATTATTATTATTACTAGTGTTAAAATCATTAGTTTAGTTGAATTTCTTACTTAAGGCCGACTGACTTACTGAAAGAACTAATGAATTAATATATCCATTTTATATAAAATAAGCAAGGCATATTTAACAAGGTGATAGCGTAAGGGAGAGCAAATATCTGCCAAAAAATTTTTCACTTTTTTATTTGGATTTTGACAGTTATATTTATTTTATTCTCTCTTAAAATACATGATTAATGTTAAACTCCATATAAAAAAAATTCTCTTTAATATTTGTTACGCCTTGCGCTGCCACCTGATTAAATATGACTTGTAAAGTAAGCAAATAGACTACATGTCTCATTGGAATTTTTTCTATAATTTAATATTGTTTGCAATATGTAACAATTAAATTTTCGAGTGTTTTTCGAAAATTTTGGAAAAACATAAAAATAATCATCATTATGGTGTTGTACTGTTGTTATGAAAAATTTATATTTATAATCAAAAATTTATATAATATTATGTGCATCTCCTACAGCTTAATTATATACTGTTTAAACAACTGATTGGTATCAGGAGAAAGTGTATGGCTTCTAGATTAATGTTTGGTAAACATTTTTTCGGGCTGCATTTTTTAAATATTATTCACCATTAGAATTGTAAATTTTACAACAAACGGATTTTTTTTTCAGAAATACACTATAGAATTGAAATTGATCAGAAAAAGATATCTTTACACAATTTTAACTGACATAGATAAGAGAGCTTTTCATCACACGGTTGTAAAAAATGGTAATATTTTTTATTTTATTTCCTAAAAAGGGAATAGTAAGTGCCAACAAATTGGGTTTTTCATACCCTTCCTTTATTAAATACGTGACTGTCAAATCGTTTTTGGAGTACGTAGCCAATAACTGAGGCTTTAAAAATCCGTTTAAGTTTTTTTAATCGGTGCTTTGCTCTCAGAGAAATTTTACAATAATTCATAAATTTTGATTTAAAATTGGCTATGTTTGAATAGTGCTGAAGGAAGAACAGTTATAATTGTTGACCAAATTTTTCTTCCATTCGCATTTTCTGTAGGTTGTCTTTATGAGTAAATTATATAAGCAAAAAATCAATACCACCTTATTGGGGAAAATCCTAAAAAACGGTACTTGAAACTTATTTATTCTAAATTTTTATCACTAATCTTAAAATAATAACCCGATCATTAATAAATCGGTTTAAGGTCGGCCAAAATTAAAAAAAAAAATAGTTCTAACCCATGTTTTTCCCAAACTAAAAAATATAACCTACACATGTAAGCACATTTTTCCTATATTTTCGATATCGGAGAGTTAGTACCGGGACTTTTTTAAATTACTAGGACCCCGTTTTATAGCAGCTGGCGATTACAACGAAAAACACTCGTTCTGGGGGTCAAGACTAATCACTCCGCAGGGTCGTCTCTTGTTTGATGCAATTTCAAATGTGCGTTTAAATGTGATTTCTAGTGGACAACCAATCTATTGGCCTACAGATACACAGAAAATTCCTGATGTTATTGATTTTGTCATAAATAAGGGTCCTCCAAGCATCACTTGAATTATCGTCTGATCATTCACCTACTATGGTTTCATTATGGAGGTGCCAAGAAAGAGTTTCACCGATGGCAAGCACTCGCGTTAATTGGCTAAAATATAAAAAAATATCTCAGTGCTGATTTCTCGACAAACATACCGTTAAGAACACCAGAAGACGTAGAGCTGTGTCTTACTGATCTTAATAAAAACCTCAAATTAGCTGTTAAACATGCAACAATAACCCGACAACAAACAAGATATAATCGACTTTTCTCTGCAGACATCGAAATGCTCTTGGTTGAAAAAAGAAAAATTCGAAGAGAGTGGCAATCTCGCAGATCTCCTCAAATCAAAACCAGATTAAGAGAAATCACGAATCAACTAAGAGAGCTACTTGAATCCCACAGAATTTCATCGCTACAAAAATATTTGGAAGGCCTTAACGCTAGCCCTCATTCGGATCATTCATTATGGCGTGCAACAAGAAACATTAAAAGACCTGTTATACGCAAACCTCCCTTCGGTGCTTCATGCGGAGGTTGGGCAAGAAGTGATATCGAATAATGCAACTTATTTGTTAACCATTTATAAAAGGTATTTATGCCGAATATACCTTCTACTTTAGTGGAGTTGCCATCCGTAGATGCTGAAACATTAATCCCCCTTAGACTGAACTTAAGAGATGTTGAAAGGGCAATTGCTAGTTTAAACCCCAAGAAGGCCTATGGTTCTGACAAAACTAGTAACAAGATGATAAAAGAACTTCCCCAGGTAGCAGTTAAAATAATTCTATTTATTTTTAACGCCATTATACGCCTTGAGTATTTTCCCTCAGACTGGAAGGTTTCTCTTATTACTATGATACCTAAGCCAGGAAAAGATCACACAAAGGTAGACTCCTATAGGCCAATAAGTCTATTATCAAATATGTCAAAACTATTAGAGAAAATATTAGTTACTAAGCTGAACCCAATTTTGAGTGAAAAAGCATGTATTCCGAACCACCAATTCGGTTTAAGAACAGCACAGCACTATTGAACAAACGCACAGATTAGTAAATGTAGTAAAAAAGGCTTTCGAGGAAAGAAAATACTCTTCTGCGCTTTTCATAGACGTTTCCCAAGCGTTCGATAAAGTATGGCATGAAGGCCTAATTTACAAGTTAAAGCAAAACCTCCGCAAAAATACTTATAAATAGTTAAAAAGTTACTTAACTGGTCGTAAGTTCATAATTAAAGAAGGAGATTTTTTAAGCTCGCCTCATCCAATTAATGCTGGAGTTCCCCAAGGTAGTATTTTGAGACCAGTTTTATATTTGCTGTATACATCCGATATGCCAACTAGCAATATAGTCCACACATCAACGCTTGTTGACGACACCGCCTTACTAAGCATTCATGAAAGCCCCCAAATAGCATCCCAATACTTACAAGACCACATTTTTTATTTGGAATTTTGGTTAAAAAAATGGAGAATAAAAATTAACGAACAAAAATGTAAAGACGCATGCCCACCTATTCAAATCAATAACCAAAACATACCTCAAAATTCAGAGGTCAAATACCTAGGTATACATCTCAATAGAAGCTTAACCTGGAAAAGCCACATTGAAGCAAAATTTACACAAATGAAGTTAAAAGCAGTGCAAATAAATTGGTTCAATGACAGAAACTCAACTCTAAGTCTGGATTGCAAACTTCTACTTTATAATTCAATCATTAAACCAATATTGTGCTATGGCATTCAGTTATGGGTTACTGCCTCAGCTTCTAATATAGAAAAAATTCAAAGACGCCAAAATAAGATTTTACGACTAATAGTAGTCGCACTCTGGTATATTAAAAACTCTAACAGCCACAAAGATCTAAACGTGCTACTAGTTAATGCAGTAATAGCTAAACATGCAACAACATATCTAAGAAAGTTTGAAACGCATCCAAATCCACTAGCCCGCAACATCCTGAATGATCGTGGTTACATTCGACTAAGAAGGGGGAAAATTGCTTCTCTTGGCCGAACATCAGAAAGGTGACCAAAATAATAATAACAACAACCGTATCATCATACAGTATATATGTATATATGTATATATGATTAAATTTTTTTTATTCTTTTTACTTTCCTAAGTCTTAGTCCTAAGATTTGAGCACTTATCGTTAGTTCATGTAATTTGCAGATACAATGAATAATATATGAAATGAAAACAAAAAAAAAGAAAAAAATGTAAGCGTATTTTTACAGATACTTTTTATGACACACCTAAAAAAATATATGGCCCATTTGGAATGTACCCAAAGCTCCCCTTTACACAAGGGGGCCACCACTCAAGAATACCAGTGCTTCGCCTCTGTGAAATTTCATTAAGATATATTTTGTGATTCATGGGCTACCGAATTATGTCTAAATTAAATCGTTTTTCAACTACATACTGTATTACGTAAGATTTACTAACGACAACGATAACAGGGCCAAATAAAATTATAGTTGTGAACTTTGTGGCACCCTTTTTCGACGCTCTCCTGTCCTCAATGTTTTAGGCGAAAATTATTTTAGTTTCGTTGAGTTTCGCTTTTACTCTCAATTTTAGACCTTTGGTCTGCTTCTCAGGATAAAAAGGATAAGTAAATTTACTATATATAGAGGTAACCATCCCTGGGTAATTACTTAGCGACTGTGGTGTTTTATAAGTAATAAATTATTGCAAAGTTCTGTAAATAATGTTTAAAATATCCTACTCTCATAAATCTATCGGCAAAATTGCTTACTTTCGCGATTTTTCTCTATTTTCTCTTGGAAATTTGAACCGTGATACTAAGGTACCACAAGGTAGCCCAATTGAATACATCGTGTAGAGGAATAACTCTAAAAATTAAGTACGCTTTATACGAATTTTATAGACGATTTGTTTAATTGGGTTACAGAAACTGCACATTATATTTTTAGGAGGTGGTTATTCTACAATTTCCTGCAGATGCTTGAAATTCCACCAAAGTCTCCCAATCTTAATCCGATAGAGTATGCCTGGAGTTATTTGGAAAATTAACTTAAGATTACCAAAAAGACCTTACCATTTCATATCAGAAAGAATGGAAAAATATATCAGCCAAATATTGCCGGAAACTGATTAAGGCTTTGCAAAAACGTTCAAACGCTGTAGTTCAGTTCTACATAAATGGGTTATTAAAGTAAATAATAAAAATCCCAAACATAAATCAAGAATGTTGCAAATGGGATTGGAGAACTATGAAATTAGAAATGTTTGTTATTGTATGAAAAAAATATTGATTAAATAAAAAAAAAAATATTCAATAAATTGTATATGAAATTGTACCAAAAGGCATAAACTGTACCAGTGAAATGTCGATTGTTCCAAATTTGGTGCAATTGTACCCCAAATTCCAATACTTTTAAATACACAACTTGCTTACAGACAACAACTAAATTTTAAGATGTAACAAAAGTAAAATAGACCAAAAGTCTTGCTCTCACTAAATTAACTTCCCGAAATTCAGTTATTATTTATTAGCTACAAAAATTTAATTTTTATTTCCTCAATAAACACTTTGGGCCAAATAAGTTTTATTTGTACCTTAAGGGCCACAAATTAGTTTTATTTTTATTACCGAAGAGGAAAAAAAATACTAATATATTTATGTATATTTAAACACGAAAGTATACTTTATTACCTCATTTAGCATACATATTAAAATTTAGCTTAAAGGAAATATCTAAAAAAAAAAAAGAAGTGAAACGTTTCATGTAAATCAACTCAAATAGACTTTTTCCGAAATACAACAAATGCACTGGCAGCAATGCAACAAAACAAATTTCACTTTAACACTTCCACTGAAATAGAAAACAACAACTAAATCGAAAAATTACAAAGGTGTTGGCAACTAAAAAAATAATAAATAAATAAAAATAAAACAAAATTCAAGTGACTGAAAACAAAAGAAAGAAACTAAACCATTAAAAAGCGACTACTAAGAGTACGAGTGTATTTTCATTTCTAGTGGAGAAGAAATAAGACCTCCTAGCAAATTTATGTATTTTATAGAGCTATAATTGCTAAAAGGTGTTACCACATGTTTCATACTGGTTTTTACATTTTTACACAATTTTCCTTTTTTGTTGCTGCTGTTAGTTGGTTGTCTTGTTATTTTTCTCGTTCATGTATTTATTAATCGAAACATACCATATTGCTGTAGTTTGTTTTCAAACGTTTTTAGGTTTTTTGTTTTTGCTGCAAAGAAAATATGGAACAGTAGATTTATAGTTATCAAAACTTACATTTGTTGAAACTAAAGGAAATAAATGATTCGACTAGTAGGAAAGTAAATTCTGTTAGGCTCGACCATATTATACCCTATAGCAGTTGAGACCATACAGTATACATATTTTCTGTTTATATAATTTACTAGCTGTGCCCGCCACATCATTGGCGTCCTAACAATATTTTACTCGATTTTGCTTTGAAAATATTTCACACCGATTGTAAGACTCTTACTTTTATAGTTCTTCAATTATGGTTTATGTACTTACTTTACCCATCCCTGCATAAAATTCTAAAATTTATAAAAAATTCTAAAATTCTAAAAATTATTGTAAAGGTCTGTAAAAGGTGTATACAATATTTTAATAACATTGTAATTCCACAAAGTAAAAATACAAATCAAATACAAATTTTCTCAATTGGCGCCTAATGTTATGCAATAGTTTTTAAGTACCTTTAAACCGGAAATTGCGTTTTTTACTGCTTTTTCTCCACTTTCTCTTGGAAATAAGATATTTTTGCGAAAAAAAAGTATCCCATATTGGGATCAGCATACACTTACCACCCCACAAAATTTTGTTAAAATCCATGTAGTAGTTTTTACGTGATGCGAACGAAAAAGAAGAGCAGACAGACGGATATGAGTTACTATTTTATTATATCTATAGATTTCAAATGAAATAAATTTGATCAAGATTTAAAAAACCTTCAATAAAAAGCATTCCTAAATAGAATAACTCCCAAAATTTTTGGACTTTCAACACTTAAGCACTTAAAAAGTTTACTTTTCCAGAAAAATAGACCAATTTATAAAAAAAAACAAATTTATTTTTAAAAAATGAAAAAATGACTAAAAAGGCTAATTTACCCATTATTCAAAAATTCCGGCTTAAAAGAAATTGAAAAGTTTAAATACAGACAGAAAAAGATAGCAGATTTGTTTCCTTTAAAACATTCTGGCAGTATGTTTCGAACCGAAAAGTATTGGATTTGTATTCATTCTCATGCAATCCTAATAAATATTTTGCTCTTCTCTTTAATATATAATACATTTCGTCCTTCTGAGCAGCGCAAGAGTTTTTGCTAATTGGTCTGTGACAGTTTTTTGTGCTTATCGGACTTCAAACTAATTCTCAAGTACTAATTCACAAAACATATGTAAATATATTTAACAACTTAGAAAGCTATATTCGGCTTTGCCGAATCTTATATACCCTCACCATAATAATAGTAAATATTCCCTTACTCTGTTATGTTCACCGATTTCACAATAATATACGTTCGAATTTTACTTTTATGATTTTCAACTTAATTATTATTCAACTTATTATTAAAGATATAGAAAATTTTCTGTAAAAATTTTATAGAAAATGTTTTTAAAAAGTCTATGGAATTTTTTTTAATATTATCGAAAATATTTTACAAAAATTTTATTGGATTTTTTTTTTGTACAAATTTTATCGAAATTTTTTTTTTTATATTTTGAAGACAATTTTTTGTACAAATTTTATCAAAAAATTTTTTTTGTAAAAATTTTATCGAAAATATTTTGTAAAAAATTTATTGGATTTTTTTTTACAATTTTTATCGAAATTTCTTTTATATATTTTGACGACAATTTTTTGTACAAATTTTATCAAAAATTTGTTGTAAAAATTTTATCCAAAATTTTTTGCAAAAATTTTATCTAAAATTTTTTGTAAAAATTTTATCGAATTTTTTTGCAAGAATATTATCGAAAATTTTTTGAAAAAAATTTTATCGACAATTTTTTGTAAAAATTTTATCGAAATTTTTTTGCAAAAGTTTGATCGAAAATTCTTTTTTTAAGTTTTATCGAAATTTTTTTTGTTAAAATTTTATCGAAAATTTTTATTTTAAATTTTATCGAATTTTTTTTTGTTAAAATTTTATCGAAAATTTTTTGCAAAAATTTGATCGAAATTTTTTGTAAAAATTTTATCGAAATTTTTTTGTAAAAATTCTATCGAAAATATTTTGTTAAAATTTTATCGAAAATTTTTTGCAAAAATTTTATCGAAAATATTATATAAAATTATTTGTTAAAATTTTATCGAAAATCTTATAGAAAATTTTTTGTAAAAATTTTATCGAAAATAAAAATTTTATCGAAAATATTATACAAAAATGTAAAATGATATCGAAATCTTTTTCTAAAAATTTTATCGAAAATTTTTTCTAAAAGTTTTATCGAAAATTTTTTCTAAAAATTTTATCGAAAATTTTTTCTAAAAATTTTATCGAAATTTTTTTCTAAAAATTTTATCGAAAATTTTTTGTAAAAATTTTTTCGAATATGTTTTGTAAACATTTGACAGAAAAAGTTAGTTGTAAAAGTTAGGACCTAGTTGCAATCTGTATTGCGTTAGAATGGTCGGACTAATCACCAATAGCTGCCTGTCGACAGCTATTGGTTGTCAGTGGACACCTTTTTGGTCTATTTGATATCTCTATGTTTATTAATATATTATATTATACAAATACCTATAATACAAATCAAAGCCTTTTAATACAAATCAGAGCAGAAAAACCCTACCAACCGAAAAACAAACAAAAATGGCCCCTCGCAGTGGTAGTGGTCTAATATTTGTTTAACAAAAAAAAAAAAAAAAAAAAAACAAAAGAGAATCATTACAAATAAAAAAAATTAAAATAACGTGGTTTTTTTCCGCTGCCTCGAAATGAAAAGTCTGATGTTACTGAAATGCATTAACGAAATTTTCGAAACTATGGCAGATTGTTGGGCTTAAATTGTCTGCATCTGCAACTTCTAGTGCTTTAACGAAGTAGTTTTCAACCCGAACACAGGGGGACATCGCTTAATAAACTTCTCTAGGTATAAGGATCCAAAATATTTGTATATACTTATGGGGTCGGAAATTAATATTGTAGAAATTCCGCTCAGAATGACAAACTTATATATATCTACCCTTTCCACCTGTGGTGAAGCGTATAAAAAGTAGCCTGCATTATAATTAACATTTTGTACAAATTTCTATTTGGGCAACACAGTAGGAGTAAAGCCAAAATATATACCACATATTTCATTGCATATCAAATGAAACTTTTGGTTTTGGTTTTGGTTTTGTTTTTTTTTTTATTATTGCCAACACTTAGTGGATTGCCAACACGTATTGTGGGTTTTATCACACGAGTCACATCACATCATCACCAGACCAAATGGCGTCATACTTATGCATGTTTAACTCTATTTATTTGTTCCATTCAACATCATTATAACAACGCCGCCGCTCATGCATATGATTGCCTTTATTGTATTTTGTTTTAACGTTTTTCATGTTTTTCAATGGCTCTTTAAGATCCAGTCTTATGTTGATATTTATTTTATTATATTTTCATTTGTTACAAAAGTGTAGAAAAAAGTTAAAATTTATGATTATTTTTTCTCTACTTTTTCCATTTAATGGTTATTTATGCTTTAAAAATCTCTCAACGAGTACGTTGGCATATGTATTTTTTGTTTTCACATGATACTTTTTGTTTTGAATTATATTTGGCAACTTAATTGTGGAATACCCTCTGTACTATATAACTAATAGCTTGTGATGTTTAGGTGGATAACAAAAAGATGAATAATTTTTATTTTTTTGTATAAAAATTAAAATAAGTAAATAAAAGTTAATAGATGAATTGTAGGGTTTAGTTATAAGAATAAGAGGGCAAAGGAAAATATCCATGTAACCCTTGCCTTTTAGAGCGAGGTCCAGAAAAGTATGTATCTGCCTATAATAGTCTAATGCCAGCAGTTGCTGATACATATGTATGGTACATATGGATGACATGGAATTCATGTCAAATCAACAAAAAAAAAAATAGTTTTCAAATTTACCACTTCCGGTTTTAGTGAAACTTTATTTATTTGAATTCGTTGACTCCCTGAATCCGAATAAAATTAAGAAAAAAAATCCATCTCTTGCAGTTTTTTTCAGCTATACATTTATGCAAAAAATATCACTTTTTTGCACATGTGATCGAGGATTAAATATATTCTAATTCCAGTTCTATACGCTCTACGAAGTTGAGTAACACCTCACTTTAAAGGAAATTTCAAAAGCTTCAATTTGATATACATCAAGAAGAAAACTAATTTTTAGCAAATATTTTTCTTATATTAATAAAAAGGTTTATTAAAATTTTTGAGATAGTGTTTTATAATTTTTTGAAACAAACTTCTGATCCCATTTGCTTCCGCTCTAAATTTTTTTTGGTGAACTCAATAAGCCACATATTGAAATTTAAGAAAAGTTAAAAAAATATCATCTCAAAAATTCGAATAAATCTTTTTTTTAAAAAAGATGGTTAAATTTTAAGGGACGATGTTGATTTTGAATAAAACACAAATTATTTAGGAAATTATTGTCATTTCTTTTTATTTTGATACTATTAGTGTGGCTCAATTATGTATAGAATAAAATATCGGCCAAAAGGACGCCGCTAACATGGCGGCACACCTCCATCCGGGGCTCCAAATTGTTGATGACGCTGGTGCATAGTTGAGGTTCTATGCCATTAATGTGCCGAATTATCTCATTCTCTCGCTCTTGAATTGTTGCTGGCTTATCGACGTACACCTTTTCTTTTAAATAACCCCAAAGGAAGAAGTCCAATCACATGATCTTGGCGGCCAATTGACATCGCCACCGCGTGAGATAACACGTTCATTAAGTTTATCGCTTAAGAGAGCCATTGTTTCGTTAGCTGTGTGGCAAGTGGCACCGTCCTGTTGAAACTAAATATCGTCCACATCCAAAATTCGGGCCATAAAAAGTACGTTAGCATCTCGCGATAGCGAACACCATTCACAGTAACTGCCTGACCGGCCTCATTTTGGATAAAATACGGGCCGATGATGCCGCCAGCCCATAAACCGCACCAAACAGTCAGTCTTTGTAGGTGCATTGGTTTTTCGACAATCACGCTTAGATTATCATTTGCCCAAATGTGGAAATTCTGCTTATTGACGAATCCACCGAGGTGAAAATGTGCCTCATCACTGAAAATGATTTTCTTTTAAAAATTGAATATCCACTGTTGCCATCTCTTGCCACCATTCTGACTATTGACGACGTTTGGAATGATCAAGAGTCTTTAGTTCTTGAGTCAATTACAGCTTGTTAGCGTGTAAATACAAAAGTCTTTATGCATAATGTTCATCAACGACGAGCGTGAGAGGTGTAATGTTGGACACGATGACGAGTTGAGGTGGATGGCTCTTCAGCCACACTACCGGAAACATCAGCAATGTTTTCTGCAGTAGGAGCTGTACGAGCATGCACTTTTCACTTCTCCTACAGACCCGGTTTGCTCAAATTTTTGTACGATTTTTCCGATTGTACGCACATTTGGACGATTAAATTGACCGAAAAAATTACGAAGTGCACGATATGCATTTTGATTTGAACGCCCTTTTTCATAATAATCCTGAATAGCTTTAACGCGTTGCTCGATTCTGTATCTTTCCGTGGTTCAAATTGAGTTAGTCTGAAATTGATAAATGTCAAATTAAATGCAGAAAAAAACTTGATGTTTAGATGTGGTTCACATTCAACATCGGCCCTTGAAATTTAACCACCCTATATAAAAAAAAAATTTAAATTTGTTTTCTCATGATTGATATTAAATTAAAGTGTATAAACTTCTCTTTAAATAAGCTATTACTCAACTTCCTTATAGAACTGGAATTAGGTCATATTTAATCCTCCAGCGCATATGCAAAAAGCGATATTTTTCTATTTTGGTAACTGTATGGCTAACAAACTGTAAGAGATATAATTTGTTTTTAAATATATTTGGATTCAATAAGATCTGAAGTAGTCATTTTGAGAGCCTTGTTGATTTTACATGGAATTACCCATATGTAAGTTTATTTTTAATTTATGAATTATAAACCATGAACCATGAGCCATTAAACTAAACACACATTTTTATTGTATCGTACTATTTACGAGTGTGTTGGCATCTTGATTTAATTATGATGATTTTTGTAAATATATGTGTATGCCTCTTACAATCAACAGTTGTGAGGTCTTTATAACAATTGAATAAATAATAATTTCTGTTAACAGCATTTGAAACACAAACACTACAGAACTTTGTTCTCTTTGTCAGAACATTGCAGTGATATATACGAGTATCAATATATTGTATTTTTTAAAAGACCAAAAAGCTACAGCAAACAGTACTTAATTGATTAAAATGTGGGTCAGAATTGTTTTCCTAATGATTTTCCTTTTTTTATTTCAAAAATATTTTCTTAAATATCAAAATAACAATTCAGTTGCCGCAATGCAATTTTTGTTTTCTCTATGTTTAGTAATTGGAAAGTATTTAATAAACAATTATTTATCTAAATGTTGTTGCCTCTTTGAAAGTTATAACACTTTAGGAAAAATCTCAATGAAGCAAAAATAATATTACCTTTTCAGTGACTTCCCAACAATTTTTACAGAGTTCTAAATAAGTTTAATCGTTCACCTTTAAAAAAGCTCCGCTTTTGTAGGTTTTTGGATTAACCTTCGCTTTAACATTACCCACCCGGATCACATTTTTGGTTTTATTTCTGTATCAACTTTTTTAATTTAGTTTTGAAATTAATTAAATTTTATTAGTCGAACTATTTATATTACATACATACGAACTTTTTAGTCAAGCTTAAGTTCGTTTTATTCTCTCTAAAAAAAAAAAAAAAACGAATGTTAGAAGAAAATAAATAAACAAAAGTAGGTTCTCAAGTTTTCTCGTATTCTTTTATCTTGGTTTGGTTGGTTAAACAGATGATGCTTACAACTGAACACTACCCTAAGTAGATAGATACCGAGTGCTGATGATGGACGTAGCTGTCTAGAAAATGTGCATTCCGCTCTGCTGGTGTCTAAAAATTTAATTTTATTTAATAATAATATAATTTGTAATTTAAATTACTCTTTCTTAGAAAGAATAAAACGAACTTAAGCTTGACTACAAATTTTATATGTATTTTTTAATTTAGTTTCAATTTAAATGAAATTTAGACTCACTGAACAACTTTTAGAGTTCTGAAGAATTTAATAAAAAATTTAAATTTTTTATAAGGTTTTTTTTGGTTTTTTCAAATGTTCCTCAAAGTTTACCAATACCCGCCCAGGTCGCACAAAATAAATTTTTACCTCTATTTATTTTTAAAATTGTTATTTCTTTCAATTATAATTTATTATTCCATAAAAGCGCTCTTTAATATATTATTTTGATTAAAGTTAGTTACTGTAAGCTATTATAATACTACTAGGATGATGGAGAATGGTAGCAGTTGTCACATTTAGTTCAACGGTCGCACAAATGGGCTACTTGCATTTAACGCAAATTTGCGTGTGTTTCTCTTATGTTTATGTGAGCCGAAAATACTTTATTTACCTTTTATTTTAATTTGCCCAGTTACATAACTTTAGGGAGTTTCATTGGCCTGGAAATCAGCACATTGTTACGGAACAATATGTGGTTTACCTAGTATCGGGTGGTTACATTTTAAGGGCCGATGTTGAATGTGAACCACACCTAAACGTCAAGTTTTTTCTGCATTTAATTTGACATTTCTCAATTCCAGACTACTCAATTTGAACCATGGTAAGATACACAATCGAGCAATGCTCAGAATGGTGGCAAGAAATGGCAACGTTGGATGATCAATTTTCGAAGAAAATCATGGTCAGTGATAAGGCACATTTTCAACTCAATGGATTCGTCAATAAGCAGAATTGCCGCATTTGGGCAAATGATAATCCAAGAGTAATTGCCGAAAAACCAATGCACCCACAAAGAGTGACTGTTTGGTGCGGTTTATGGGCTGGCGGCATCATCGGGCCGTTTTTTTTTTTTTTTTTTTGTTTAAATGAGGTCGGTCAGGCAGGTACTGTGAATGGTGTTCGCTATCGAGAGATGATAACGAACTTTCTGTGACCCGAATTGGAAGATATGGATGTGGACGATATGTGGTTTCAAGAGGATGATGCAACTTGCCACACATCTAACGAAACAATGGCTCTTTTGCGCAACAAATTCAATGGCCGTGTTATCTCACGTGCTGGCGATGTCAATTGGCGGCCAAGATTATATGATTTGATACCGTTGGACTTCTTTCTTTAGGATTATTTGAAAAGGTGTACGACGATAACAATTCAAGAGCTAAAGGATGAGATAATTGGGCACATTAACGGCATAGAACCTCAATTACTATTTAAATACCACCCTTTTTGCAGTGCTTCAACGCTTCTGTCCGCTTAGGAGAGATATTTTGACCTATATTTTTTTTTTAAATTTAGTATCCGCGTCCGGTTAAAAGAGTGTCCGGTTATGAGTGTGAGAATACAAATTGTATGGAAATACTAATGAATATGTTGGATCTACAAAAATTGAACGGTTATTAGAGGTGTCCGGTTATGTGAGGTGTACGTTATGAGAGGTTCCACTGTATTTGCTTACAACTTACATTCAATGTTAAGCAGCACAATAAATTGCAACAACTGGTGGGGATTACTAGTTTCTGAATTGTAATAAAAGTCTTCATGAAAATAATTCTAGAGCAAATCATAAAGCAAGTAGGCAGTAAACTGCCCACGGAAAAAGAGAAGTTGATACTCCTGTGTCGATCAAATCAACACTTTAAGGATTGAAAACAAACAATCCATTGAAATGGAAAGCATTTATATCTTCTTTTTGTCGACTACTTGACTCCATACATCAGAATGTATTTGAGCGAAAATAAGAAAATATGGGGTGCCACAGAAGATTATAACCATTATACGCAGCAGCTACGATTAGGGTAGGATGCCTATTTTCACCATTTCTATTCCTTGTTTTGATCCATGCCATACGCACCTATTTTGGAAAAAACGAGAGACATTAACAACAGGACCCTCTAGTTCCAAATCGCTTGACTACGTCGATGATAATTGCCAACTTTCACATCGACTTTGTGTAATTCAACAAAAAATTAATCATCTTCAAATCAAATCAAATCGAGTGGGCCTAAAATTTAACACGGATAAAACAAAGGAAATGAGAACTAATTCTACGTCCACAGAACCCCTAAACTTACTTGATGCTTGCGTCGAAAGAGTAAAGGAATTCACGTACCTCGAGAGTTTATATCCGAAGACGGTGGTGCCAAAAGGGACATTGCATAATGTGTGGAACAACGCTACAACGTCAACACAACAGCATTTTCTCTGTTCTACTTAACGGCTCCGAATCTTGGTTTGTTACAGAGAATATACAGAGGAAGCTACGTACTATAGTTAACTTTTGTATAGGCAGAATTTTTTGACCTCACAGCATCTCCAATGAACAATTATGGCTACAAGCAGGGCTTGAATTTAATTTGTATTAATTATCGTAGAAAATTAGAGTATGAAAACCAGGCTAATTTTCAAAAACTCTTTTTCTAAATATTCAAAATCTATTAGAATGAAAAATAAAAACTTTTTTGTCGACAAAATAAACAACCCAAAAATCATAGCCGTATATTTAACATCAGAATAGTCAACAATAACAGCTACCTGTTTGAACAATAACCACTATTGTCTAAAAGTGTTGCTGCGTAGCAAAAACGATAAGTCCGTTGTTTAATTTTATAACGATTCGATATTCGTTAAAATATAGCTTAGTGGATTGCACTACTGAGTCTTCCTCCCCATTAGCTCTTTGAACCTGCCATCATGTAGTGGACACCCTCTACCTTTTTAAGTTTAATCAGTTTACCCATTGTACGACCTAAGCTTTGTTAGTTTACCATTAGTAGTATTAAGTGTTTTTTAGCTGCATAAGAACTTAAAATTATAACACAAGACAGTAATATTGTTGTTAGATAATTTCATGGCATTTATTTTTTCAATATGATTTCTGGCATATGTCTGCCGCGGCTACGAGTTACATGGTCTATTCGATCAGTACAATTTTTGTCTATTTTTAAACGACTTCAAAAAAGAAGGAGGTTATCAATTCGTCTGAATGTTGCTTTTTTTTGTTTGTGCCCGCAGAACTCAGCCATTTCTGAACCGATTTTTAAATTTTTTTCTTTATTAGAACAGATTACAGATTGGTCCCGCTTTAAAAACTGTTCATTATTTTAAAAACTAAAGGGTGTCCCCATGCTACATACATTTTTTTTTCGTGTATTAAGAACCCTAAAGGGCACCAATTTAAAATTTTTAAAAATTGCGTATCACTACAGCTCTTACCAATAAAGAATAATAAAAAAATAAACTTAAAATTTATAGGGTTTCCCCATAGGTGACGTAATTTGACCTTTATGGGTCTATCTTTTAAACCGTTAAAGACAAAATTTTGAAAGTTTGACAGAATGTCGATTACTATGACCTTTATAATAAAGAGGATAAATATTCAAAATTATAAATTAAAGGGTGCTCCAATAGTTCATTAAATTTGATGTATATATATGAACATACTTTTGAACAGTTGTACAACGACCGTTAAATTTACAAAGAACCTGTATTACTAAGTTCGCTATAACAAAAAGTATAAAATTTGAGTTTGGAAATAAAAGCGTGTCCCAATAGTTAATGTAATTTTATGTATGTGTAAAACTTTTGAACCTTTATAGACAGACAGCTGAAATTAACAAGGAATCTGTATTACTGAGTTCGCTATAACAGGTATATAATTTGAATTTATAAATTAAAAATAAAAAATTAAAATTAAAAAATTAAAAATAATAGAAGTAATTTGACCTATATGGCCCTATCTTTTGAACCGTTATAGACAAACACTTGCAAATTAGACAGAATTTCAACTTTGTCTGGTATACTAATTAGTATAAATATTTAGAATTATGAATTAAAGGGTCTCCCAATAGTTCTGTAATTTGCTGTATATGACTAAACATTTGACCCGTTACAAGCATAAAATTGAAATTTACAAAAAATCTTTGTGGCCAAGTTCTCAATAACAATAGGTCTTTCATTTAAAATTGTAAATTAAAGCGTGTCCCAATAGGTGATGTTATTTAAGTTATGTTGCCCTATCTTTGAAACCGTTATAGATAGGGACTTGATATTTACATAGAGCGTGTATAATTATGTCCGCTATAAGAATTATAAAATTGGAAATGAATGGGTGTCCATATAGTTAATTAAATTTGATGTATGACTTATCATTTGAGCCGTTTTAGATAGACAACTGAAATTTACACGTAATGTGTACTACACTTGTCGCTATTACAGCTATAAAAATATAAAATTAAATATTGTCCCCATAAATGACGGATGTTGGTGAAAATAGCGTAACTTTTGAACAGTTATAACGTGATGCTTTCACATAGTCTTTACTTCTTGTCCTGCTAATTTTGGCACATTTTGTTTATATTTTATTTGTTTTATATGTATATAGTTCTTACAGATTACTTCTTACATTTTTAATTTAGAACTGGTACCCAACTATCTGTTTTGAAGTCGGTTTTTTTTGCAAGAATTATTTCCAATAAATCTGATCGTATGGCGTCAGTGGTGGCTTGAACATTTTCTTCCGATGCTTCAAGAGTTGCTGGTTTGTCTGCATAAACCACTGACTTAACATAGCCCCATAAAAAGTAATCCATGGTCGCTAAATAGCACGAACGTGGGGCCACTTAAAATTACCACTTCTGTTAATAAAATTGTCATCAAATTTATTTTGCAATAAATCGATTGTTAAGCGCGCTGTATGGCAAGTTGCGCCGCCTTGTTGGAACTAAATGTCATTGATGTTTAGCTAATTAATATTCGAGATGAAAAATTCAGTCAACATTGTTTGATGGCGATCGGCATTCACTGTAATGGCAGCTCCTTACCTAATTCGAAAGAAATAACGACCGATAATACCGCCAGCGTGTAATCCACATTAAACAGTAAATTTTAATGTAATTATGTAATGGTGATTCATTAACGGCTTGAGGATTGTCGTCGCTCCAAATACTTCAATTTTGCTTATTGAGGTAACCATTTAACTAGAAATTAGCTTTATAACTGAACTTAAAGTGCTCCATGAATTTCGCGAACAGAGTTATTTATTTTTATTTAAGTAAATTCTCACAATTTGAAAGCGTTGTTCTGGCGTTAAAAAAAGCAAAAACTTGACGAACTTTACTGAGCAGAAATGTCAACACAGTTTGATATTATCAGCTGCCAAACCATTGCTATCGATATCGATAGTTCTCATGCAGCTAAAAAAACAACCTTTAGTTAGTTTTCCATTCAAATATAGACAAAATCGGTAAAACGATTTCATTCAATATTGAATAATTGAAAACCTATTAGTCGAACTATTTTATTTTACATAGAGATGAAATATGAAATTTGCTAGTGTCTAAAATATTAATTTCCCCATTTTTCTTTAATATTGATCAGCTAATTTTAAATTGAAAATAATTTCATTTTTAGAGGGAATAAAACGAACTTAAGCTTGACTTAAAATGTCATCTGTACGACTTTATTCCTTTACAAACTGTCTCCGTAATTATGTATATACCATAAATAAAAATGTCTATGTTAAAATAAACTTATGATTGAATACAAATTACTTAAATAAAGAAATATCATTGTACTGTATTACATACAAATAAAACAACACTTGACAAATTCCATTTATTTAACTAGATTTTCAAAAAGTTCAATATGGGGAAATGAGGCAAGAAAAAAAACTTGTCGATATTTAAAGATACTCATAGTCGTCCAACTTTATCTTCATCTAATGGAGATTTCATATGGTCTTTTATAATCTGTTGTTAATGTTGTTGATTTGCTACATCTAAATAGCCAACTTGCAAATAGGTGTGGTATGCATAAAAAAACGTTTGTACTTGTGTGTTACACATACATTTGTAAACAATGTATGCATTATACGGCATGTGCCATTAAACTTAACAATTTGCAAAAAAACAAAGTTCAAAAACTTTCCCAAATTTGTTAATACTACAAGCAGACGTAAATATTTCTTGCTCCATCACGATGACGATCAATAGATATTTTATTTATTTTATTCCTTCACGTTTATCTAGTATATTTTCTTTCATCTTCATTTTATTATTTTTCTATAAATTTTGATGCATGACTTTTTTCCATGTTTAACTACATTTTGATGCCAGACTCTGAGGCATCATTGAATGTATAATTTTTTTAATTGTTTTATAGGTGTTTTTTTGTTTGTGGTGATACCTGCTCGTCGCTATTTTCTCTCTTTTTTTAGATTCAAATGATGATGAATACTAATGTGTTTTGCATTATGTTGTTTGCTGTTTGTTTGCTACATGTAGCAAGCTATTTACAGCTTAATCAAATAATATGGAAATCCTTTTTTTATATGTAAAACTATTTTTACGTTTTTATTTTCGTAGATGGTGTTGACAATGATGCCTGAAGCTGGATAAAATGATCAGTGGATAAATTTGCACTTGCTGCTTTATATAGGAGTAATTGTTCAGAGGTACATTGTTTTTGACAAATATTGGCAACTGAATCCTGGTAGTTAGCAACACTCGAGTATATAACTAGAAATGAAGCGACCACATTTTTATCTACAATATTAAGTCAATCTATATCAAATAATTATTGTAGTTTATGACCTTTTTTTATATAATTTGATTCTATTTTTTAAGCACAAGGTCATTTTTAAAAAAATATTTTAATTTTTGTTATCAATATTTCGCTACACCATTGGGTAGCATTTTCAGGAAATAAAAATAATGATTGTTATAAAAATTACCTTGTGCTTAAAAAATAGAATTCTAAGTCAATCTATATCTATATATATAAAGCACAAAATGTGTTTGTTTGTTTGTCGGAAAGCTATAGCTGCCTACACCAGTGAACTGATCTTTCTGAAATCTGTAATTTGTAACTAGATATACGGTTGGTAAAATAGGGTACATATTTGTTTGATTTTCGACGTGCGCAAAGTAAATATTTATTATCGTGTTGTTTGGTAACAGTAATATGTAGCGCCTTGAAACACACTGTGTAATTTTTTAAGTCATGGCAAAATAACCATATACGGACACCACTACGTCGTAAAAGACCAAAAAAAAAGACCCCTGTCTCCCAGTTTTGCCCAAAGTCCTCCAGGTTTTTTTTTTTATGGGCCCTCAAAGATGTGGGGCCTCAATGTCATTTTTGCAAAAAAATGATCATTTCCTCAAGCTCATATTTTGCAAACCGTTTGAAATTTTGATATATTCTCTGAGGCAAAGTTGAAGCACTTGTCATAAAAAACAAAAATTGTGAACATATAAAATCAAAAAAATTTCATCTTCAAGGTCAAAATCGCAAAAAACTTTAAAAAATTCATTTTTTACCTTTTTTCCCCTGTTCAGGTCCATAGGTAGCAAACCGTTCAAAATTCAAGGAAACAATCAACTACAAAAATGAACCTAAGATCAATAAACAACTTTCTAAAACATATGAACTTTCTAGGAATGATTCTTAAGGCCGTTTAGGTAGCGCTTAGGTAGCCGCAAAAGTGAAAAATTTCCCGAAAATTTTTCCGTGTTGCACTGTGAAATTTTGCACCAGTGACCTCTATATTAACATACTTAGTTTAGAGAAAGATAGACTTGATTTTATTAGTGGGCGTGGTACCTCCGATAATGAGTGAAAAATTATAATCGTGTTCCTGGCGAACTACAATACATAAAGCTTTAAAGCTTTACACGAGTAACTCCTCTGCTAATGCGTCTAATCTACAAAAATACAGACTTCAATTTGAAAAATTATTATCCTGTATCTAGGAAATTGCAATGAGTAGCGCCCTCAAATTTTGCACCAGTAACTATAATATTAACGTACATAGTTTAGCTAAACACAGACTGAATTGGAAGAGTGAGCGTGGTACCTCCCATACAAAGTGAAAAATTATTACCGTGTTCCTGGCGAACTAAAATAGGTAGCGCCTAAACACTGACTGAATTGGAATAGTGGGCGTGGTATCTGCCATACAAAGTGAAACATTAGTATCGTATTCCTGGCGAACTGCAATAGATAGCGCCTTGAAACTTTGTCTGAGTAACACCTGTGCAAATGCGTAAAATCTACCAAAATAGAATTGGACCAGTAGACGTGGTACCTCATATACAAATTAAAAAATGATTATCGTTTACATAGACAAATTTAATAGGTATGGTCTTGAAGGTAGGTAAAAGTAACTTTTATACACATGGGAACACTCTAAAAAAACATAGGATGGATTCAAACAGTGATCGTGGTACCTTGCGTACAAAATACAAAATTATTATAGTGTATCTAGAGAACTGAATTAGGTATCATCTTGGAATTCCGCACCAGTAACTCCCATATTAACGTACATAGTCAAGCTAAACAGAGGCTGAATTGCAATAGAGGGCGTGATACCTCCCATACAAAGTGAACAATTATTATCAAGCTCCTGGCGAACTACAACAGATAAAGCCTTAAAGCTTTGCACGAGTAACCCCTATGCTAATGGGTATAATCTACAAAAAAAAATCCACTGGATTGGGGCAGTGGGCGTGGTAGCTCCTATACAAGGTAAATAATTATTATCGTGTACCTGAAGAACTATAATAGGTAGAGTCTTGAAACTTTGCACAAGTAAACTTTCCATTCTTTTCAAGTTTTAGCAAAAATAGTTAAATGAATGCAAATGAACGCCTTTTTACTTATTAGAAAAATATTAACATATACAGATGAAAATTAAAAAAAAATATATATAAAACTCTTATTATGTATGTATGTATTTTTTAAAAAAGACTTGTTACGTATTACGCTCTTATCAACTAGAAACATCTGCGGTCAGTATTCTCTACAATACTCCTTTTAATAAATACTTGCTGTACCCGCCACTTCGTGTGTGTCCTAATAATATTTTCTTCTATTTAATCCATACAAAATTTTAAGACTTTTGCTTTTATAGTGCTGCAAAAATGTTTTATATATTTACATTTAATAGAGGTACCCATCCCATTACTCAGGGATGGCTTTACATCAAATTATAAAATTTATCTAAAATTATTGTAGAGATCTTTAATAGTGTTTAAAATATCCCGCTCTCAAAAATTAAAGGTTTTCAGTATCACTAAATAGGTATAATTGTGTACATTCACTATTTTTGCTCTATTATCTCTTGAAAAAAGTATCCCATATTTTAACCGATTTACTAAGGTACCTTCTCACAAAAGTTTATTAGAATTCATCCATTAATTTTTTCGTGGTACGAACACAGACGGACAGTTAGACAAAAATTCCAAAAATTGCTGTTTTGTGTTCCATTTCGATTACTATCTACACCAGCAACAAAACTTTAAAAAGATATTTTATGTTTAGAAATGGTCCTGTTACAGTTTTATTATATTTGTAGGTAACAGGTTTTTTTTCAATGCTTTTAAGTTGCAGTGTATTTAATTTTCACTAAAAGTAAACATATCTTAAGCTCATCATATTAGGGTACCATGTTGACAATATACACTCACATATCAGATATTCAATACTCAGCATCCAGAGGTGTTAAGTAAATAACACTAAATCAATGGGATATCAATTTTCATATATTTTCATTCTTCGTTACACATAACAATTCCCAGATGTACATATGTAGGAAAGGCCTTGTTGCAATAAAAAAATTATAAAACAAATAAATATCTCTCTTAAAGAAGTCATCTTTACCACAACCTAAAAAAAAAATATGTTAAAGGAATATGGACGCACTATTTGCTTGAATGTAAACGCACAGTAACACATACATAGAAATATAGATTAAATACATTGAAAAGAAATAACTTTATGTAAAATTACACTAGAGCATAAAATCATTTTATACATTGTCGTTGTTACTAAAATTGCTAACAAAACCCACTTGTCTTTAATGCAAATAAGACACTGGTAAGTTTGTAAAAGTATACTACTCAGTGGCACGTTTAGTTAAGTACTAACTTTGACACTATTTTCTATAAAATATTACAATATTTACATTGCACAGTGGGGCAGAATCAAAATATTTTGGAAATAACCTAGTCATTTATAAACGGCTAGGCAGATTGATCCAAAATTACGCAAGCATAACAGAGGAGTATTTAAACTTAAGTTTTAAAGGTGGGTACCATACACCCTCCAAGGGTGGCGCTATATGGTCTCAAAGTTAGGAACCTCGCACCTGAAAATTATTTTACAGCTTGCCATTGCTTTAGTTTTATTCCTATTTTTAAATTTATACATGGTCTTAAAGGTCTTGTCAATACATACAAAATAGTATTTAAATTTGAAAATAAGTATTTAAAATTATTGAGTTATACGCATTTTAAGAAATAAAATTTTTGATTTTTCGCTACCCTGGTCCAGTTTTTTTTATAAATATTTGGTACAATTTTGACCAAATTTTTTAAAATTTGTTATGGTACTTAGCGAGCCAAATTCTTAATATTTTTGATAAATTTGAACATTGTATCTTTTTAATTTAAAAATCCAAAATTATTGGATTTTTGTGTACTTTAGCCCAAAAAAGGCCATTAACGCATTTTTTATAGAAAATATTTTCTTAAGTAATATGGACAAATTTTATATTTTTATATAAGCTAACTACATATATGTGTGTACATTAAAATTCGTATAAAATTGATCATCCTTGTAGAAGATGGAGGTCCCACAAAATGACCTATTTTACATCGAAATTTTGACTTTAGCCTATATATTCTAAAATCCCAAACCTGGAATCGAAAAAAAGAAGTCTCCTATAACAAAGCTTTATATGCTCCAAATTGTTTTTGAAATTAATTTTTGAGCCCTAGTCCGTATGTAGACTTTATGGGCAAAAGAGTAAAAATCCCAATTTTGCCATTTCATTTTACTTGATCTGAAACACATGCATAGAAAATTTTATTTGGTTAGCGTAATTTATAAAAATTTTATTGCATATTTAACATTTTTACTTCCCTCAAATTTGCCCGTTTTTAAAATGTTGTTGTAATATTTAATTTTTTTAAATAAATGATGCAATTTACTATCAAACAAAAAAGATTCACCTCAATATCATTTTTACGTTCCAAACTATGTGCCCATATTTATCACGCTTTTATCAGTTTATGTTACTGATTTATGTTATGTTATGTTATGGTAAATATGGGAATAATGAAATGATATTGAGGTGAATCTTTTTCTGTTTGATAGTTAATTGCATTATTTATATTCATATATATATAAAAAATTAAAATCAGAAGTTTAGTTACTCCTCTGTTATGCTCGTGTAAAATGTTGGATCAATCTGCCTAGCCGTTTGTAAATGACTAGGTTATATCCAAAATATTTTGTTTCTGCCCCACTGTGCATTGGTATATACGTTTACAATCGGTCAGTTCCATATACCGACCAGCCGAACACATTAACTAAATAATAAATGCTATCATAGGAGAGCGAAAGAGTTAAAATTTAATAAAAACAAATCATAGATTTTAAAAAATAATAGAAGTTAAACCAGTTTCTCCCACCCAGGAACTAGTCAGTGTCTTATATTAATTTATATTTCCTCTATAGTTATAACACCAACATAATCACACTTTTTTAAAATCCTTTAATTTTTGTAAGCTACTTGCTAATTCAGTATTATGCAATTGTAGGGTACCAGATGAGAATAGTTTAATATTAAAAAATCAAGTGTAGGTTTATTTAAGTTAAAATAAAAACTTACATGTGTATATACAACCGAAATAAATAACTTGACTGCAAGTATTCTAATTTCCATATATACACGTAAAGAAAAACCATGGTTGTGATATGATCACAAGAACCACAGTATGTTCTCTTGTAAAAAATATGATTAATATGAACAAATTGTAGTTGCTTATAACATAACTTTGGTCACGATAAACGGGTTTTGATTAAAGTTTCATCAGTAAATGGTTATTATGTACAAAAATGCAACAAAGTTGGTTTTAACTATACCATTTGGGTAATCTTTAAACCACAACCAAGGTTTTATAAATATTCCAAAATAACATATTATTTTTGTCCATAATATATTAATATTTTATAATAATTATTTTTAACCATAATTTCTCTGGTAATAAGGAATAAGTGGTTAAGTCGACTTATATTACTGGCAACTTTGTAATCTTCGTATACCAAAGTACCCATGTGCAAAATATAAATTATTTTGTACCATTTTTCAAGAAGTTATAGCGAAATTACTTTCCTTTTTCAATGTCAGGCTATTTTTCCACATTATAAAAATTTTGTGAGGAGATACCTAGGTATCCTGATCCCAATATAGGATAAACAATTCTTGCAAAAAAACGGACTTAAAAAAGATAGAAGGGCACCAATTCTAAACTAAAAATGTAAAAAGTAATCTGTAAGAATTAGACCTAAACCAAATAAAATACGCTCCAAAATTAGCGTGAAAGTGAGTAAAGAATGTATGTGAATGTCAAGTCTCGCCCTATTACTGTTCAAAAGTTAAGCTATTTCACCAGCAGTCGTCTTATAATTCCAAATATTATAATTCCAAATATTTATAGTTGTTATTATACCAGAGAAAGTAGTGCCTAATTTGCAAGTGTTTGTGTTTAACGGTGCAAAAGATAAGGCCATATAGATCAAATTACATAATTTATGGGGACACCCTTTAATTTCTAAAGTTAAATGGTATACTTGCTACTTTGCAATACAGGTTTCTTGTTAATTTCAGCTGTCTGTCTATAACAGTTCAAAAGTTTGGCGACATACATAGTATTACATTAACTATTGGCACACCCTTTTATTTCCAAATTCAAATTTTATACTTTTTGTTACAGCGGACTTAGCAATAGAGGTTCTTTGTAAATTACAGCGGTCTGTGTACACCCTTTAATTTAAAATTTCGAATATTTATACATTTTTTTATAAAAGTCATAGTAATCGACATTCTGTTTAATTTTGAAGGTGTTGTTTATAACGGTTCAAAAGATAGGTTCGTATAGGCTAAATTACGTCACCTATGGGAACACCATTTAAATTTAAAATTTATTTTTTTATTAATTTCTGCTGTTGGGAGCTATAGCGTCACGCAATTTTTTAAAATTGTAATTTGGTGCCCTTTACGGTTCTTAATACACGTAAAAAACATGTAAACATGTAATTTTAAATATAATGAACTGTTTTTAAAACGGGACCAAACTGAACGCATAACATTTTAAAATGGGTTCAGAAATGGCTGAGTTCTGCAGTTACATAAAAAAGCAACATTGACAACCTCCTTCTCCTCCTACATAGTATTTGCAAAAGCCCACGTTAACAAATAAAACCCTTTCTAGGGTAATGTTATGTTAAGCGACATTAGTAAATTCGGTTCTAATAACAAACTAATGAATATTGCCTATGTAATTTACTACCAGTTATATTAACATTTACTTTCAATTGTGATACATGGTGGTGGTAATATTATGCTCTGGGGTCACATATCGGCTGCTCACATATCAGCAATTTTGTATTTATTAGGACCATAATTGGCCTATTTGTAAATCTAAATCTCCTTAAAGAAAGTGATAAACAAATTGACACTAAATACTGGCTATTTACAGCAAGACAGCAATTCCAAGCACAATGTTTATATAATGTACCTCACCAATTGCATTATTCACCTCAGTCTACCGATTTAAATCACATTGAGCACTAATGGCATGAACTAGATTGCCGGATTAAAAAATAAAAAATTATAAAAAATAGTATAAAGAATTCACTAACTGAAGAATGGAATCACATTTTAGGAGACGTTTTGGAATTTTTCATGAAAAATAGGCTGGAGGGGGTTTAAAGCATACATGTGTACCCACAAAATATTAATTGGAACTTCGGAAATATTTAATATAGAAATTAAATCATTTGTTTATATGTAGTATGTAGACTTTTCTGTGCCTTAAAAATAATTATTTGCTGATTTTTTAATAAATGAATTCAACCTTGATTTTTTACCTACTATTATTACCTGTTCCTAATTCCAATTTATTTGGTTAAAAAGAAATTTCTAAAACTTGCTTGTATTTCTTAGAGTTGAAATAAATAGCGAGTATTTATATGAACCTGTACGTGAACGGTGATTTATAGATAAGTAATATAATATTTAAGTAATATAATATTTATAAATTTAAATATTAATTATTTAATATTATGCGAATTACCCATTAAAAGTTTTATAATAATAATTCTTGCAAAAAACCCGACTTCAAAACAGACAAACTTAAAATCATATTTCTTAAGACGGTAAATATACAATGATTATATTATATTCGAGGAAGATTGTAGCGGGATTTTTTAAATCTCGTAACACAAACTGTCAATTCAGATAAAAAAAATAATTTTTGAATTCAATAATCTAAAGCAAATATTAATCGATTTTCTACCGGGGGAGCAGTGCTTCCGGAGTATATAGGGGCACAAGACCCAAGGGTTCTAGTTTTTTTCAGGTCAAACCAATGCCAAACGACTGTCTGTGTACAGCGGATCTGTACTGGCTATATACAAAAAATGTATACTAGTTATAGCGATCGTAGCAATACAGGTTCATTGTAAATTTCAACCGTCTGTCTGTAACGGTTTAAAAGTTTGGCATTTATATCAAATTATATAAACTATTGCGACACCCTGTAATTTATAATTTTAAATATTTATACTTATTGTAACAGACATAGTGATGGACATTCTGTCTAATTGTTAAGTGTTTATCAATAACTGTTTAAAAGATAGGGTCATATATATCAAATGACGTCACCTATTGGGACACCCTTTAAATTCAAATTTTAATGTAAAAACGTGTTAAAGAGAACTTTGCCATACAGATTCTTTGTAAATTTTAACTTTGTGTCCATATACATCAAATTACATCATCTATAGGGACACCCTTTAATTTCCAATTTTAAATGTTTATACTTGTTGTTATACCAGACATAGTAGTGAAAATTCTGTCTATTTTTCAAGTGTTTGTCTATAGCGGTTCCAAAGATGAGGACATAATGGTCAAATTACATCAATAATTGGGACACCCTTTAATTTATAGATCCAAATTTTATACTTGTTGTAATAGCGGACTAAGAAATATAGGTTCATTGTAAATTTCATCTGTCTGTTTATAACAGTTGAAAAGTTTGGCCATATATATCACTTTTACATTAACTATTGGGACACCCTTTAATTTCCAAATTCTTATTTTACACTTGTTATTTTGACGGACTTAGCAATACAAGTTTTTTGTAAATTTCAACTGTCTGTCTATAACGGTGCAAAAGTTTGGCCATATATATATCAAAATAAACCAACTAATGGGACACCCTTTAATTTATTGTTTTAAATATTTATAATTATTATAACAGACATAGGAACGAACATTCTGTGCATCTTTCAAGTGGTTGTCTATAACGGTTCAATAGATAGGACCATAAAGGTGAAATTACGACACCTATGGGGTCACCCTTTAATTTTATTTTTTAATTACTTTTTGTTATTGGGAGCTATAGTCATACGAACTTTTTTTAATTTCAAATTGGTGACCTATAAAGTTCATAATACACTTAAAAAACATGTATGTTGTATGGAGACACCCCTTAAATTTTTTAAATTTTATACTTCTTTTAAAATAAGACCAATCTGTAGCCATAACCTTTCTAACAGCTCAAAAATTTTTAAAATCGCTTCAGAAATGACCGAGTTCTGAAGGCACAAAAAAAAAGCAACACACAGACGAATTGATAACCTCCTTCTTTTTTTGAAGTCGGTTAAAAATGCAATTTATTTGTTGGGGAAAAATAGCTAGTTCCTATACGTACGTCACTGGTTGCTTAGGCCTGATCATCAGGAAACATTTTTTATAATTTTAGAGAAGCCAAAAATACTCTAAAGGTAATAAAATTCTACAAAACACAATGAGAAGTGTATATGTTAATAGAATAATATTATAGAACATTAAAGATTCAACAAAACACCTTACTGTCCTACAATTGAATGGTGTTTTGTCACAATTAAAAATTTAATTTTTATTATAAAATGTTATGGGTAATTAGCGTAATATTAAATAAATTAAAATAATTATTTGCTGTTTAATTTTGAAAAAAAGTAAGAGTCTTAAAATTGCTGTGAAATACTTTTATAGCAATATTGAGCATAATATTGTCAGGACGCCCACGACATGGCGGGCACATCTAGTTTTGAATAATAATATTTTTTTTTTGACTACAGCCATATAATTTAATCATAATATGTTGCTCTTAGATTATGTTTACCTCAAACCTTGTTTTTTCTTTGCGTGTAGCAAAAGTTCTTATAGACATATACCTAAATATAAAGCCATTTTCACGTAGAATAATCATCAATAAGGATGCGATATTTTCTGAATACATATAGATATCGTACAATGAATTATAATAAAAATAGTAATTGACAGAATGACAGCTATAGGAATGGGTGACATGTGTGGAAGTTGAACAAAAAACGATCAAAAATAAAAATAAATACAATCCACAATAATGTATGGTATGAGCTTATAGTAAATTAAAAAAGCTTTAATATCAATAACCTTTAAATATCAATAACCTTTCCCTTTATAAAATATGTATTTTTTAAGACAACATGGTTATAGTCTTTTTACAGTTTAAAAATTTTATGATAAACACGGCTCAACTAGAAATTTAATTAAATAAAATAAAAGATTAAGCCATAGCCAGAAAAAAATGGTCAAACCAAAATATACCATGTACATACAAACAAACAACTTACAATTTACAACTTTAAGAAAGTTAAAAAACGACAAAAAAAAAAATAATAAAAAACAATAAGAAGCCGCAAGTAACATTAGTTAACGCCCTTTTGAATAAATAAATATCTGGCTAGCTGATTGCTACTCTGGCTGTAGCTCTTGCACCTCCTGCTTCAACCTCTTCCTACTACACCTACTAGTACGTAATCGTAGGATAAAAAAATTTGCGGTTGCTTATGATGGGTTTTATTAAAATCAAATACTGCTCTGACAACGACTATAATTTTAAAGAAGCTGATTTTTATAGTTTTATTGTTTTTACTCTATATATTTGAAGGGGCTGTTTTTGTAATTTGTATTAAACGTGGTGGTAATGGTTACCAACCGCAGTTATGAGTTTTTTTGTTGTAGTTATTGCATGTTATGATCAGTGCGGTTTTTAAATTTTTTTGCTTTTACTAAAAATAAAGCTATTGGCATTAAGACATATCAAACCACGAAAGAAAATTTGTAAATATTAAACACATTAGGAAAAATATAAAGGCAAGAAAATATACATATATGTATGTAGCTTTGGCACAATGGGCGCATGTCAAAAAAAAAAAAAACAGAACAGCTATTTCGCATTTATAGACTTAATTAGAAGTTTTTAATTTCACATTCTTAAATGTTCGACGTTCATCTATCTACACTTATCAGTAGAAAGGACTGGACAGTGGCACAGTCTTCACAGTGTTCTACAGTCTTTTTCTCCTCCTTATCGTGATAACTTCTACAGAAATCATTATATGGGATATTAATTTACTGGCATTTATAGCAGTCTCTTAGTCTTCTTGCAATCATAGTGAGGCTATGGAACCTCGATATCATAAAGGTTACCTAGCTAGACAATTTGATCTGAGCGGCCTTCGTAGTTTTTGCAACAAGTTGTCTTTATATGCTCGGAGACACCAGTATGCCTCCCTAACCAAAAGAATTCCAGGTCAGAATGCCTTGCCATCTCGGCTATTGATGTCCGGCAGTCGCAAACCAATCTTATCGCTATATAGACGCTGAAAAAGGAATTTATCGCGGCTTTGCTGTCGATACAAATTCTATATCCTGTGATACCTCAGCCAGCCTGCCTATTTTTATGACAGAAATTTCAGCCTGAGCAGTGCTGGATTGGTTTTGCAGCTTAAACTTAATAGTCATCTGAAATCAAGGAATGAAGACAACTCCACAAACTCTCGTGACCGTTTTTAATCCGTCTTTATAAATTTCAAGCACGTCATCATGAGGGCACTCATGAGTCGGCATGGTGGACGTGCCTGTCATTGATACTATGAGGGCGAGTAGTAATCAAAATTACCAGGGATTGCCAATATACCTTCTGTATTCACATTATAAAAGCTTTACATGAAATGTTGCTGTGAGAGTTTTGAAAATGTCATTAACTAGTCTTTAACTGATGGCGGTGACAGGTTTGCCTTTTTTGTGTTTTATATGCAGTCGCAATTACACTAATATTTATTACTGGCAAGCATTAAATTAAGGGCTAGAGATTGATATGTACGTAAAATGGCCGCCATTCGCCGATAATTATTAGTCGTAATCCAGGAATCACTAAATCCAAAAGGAAATGTTAATGTGTCACCCAGATTTTTTCGTAATTATAGGAGAAATGTGACAACAATAACTAAAACAACATGCATTTAATTTGTTTCTAATATAAAACCAAACATACTTTTCCTATAATTGCAATACTTTTTGCTATCCTTTTGATAAAATTTCTAACAGAGCCGTAATAGGTGGGTCTCTTTTTATATTTTTTTATGTGAGACTTAATATTTTTTAAAATTATTTTTAATAAAAAAGAAAAATGTAAGAAATACGATGTTGTAAATAGAAACAGACAGACAGAAGAAGTTCAGTTCTTCAGACAATAACAGAATAAAATGCATTTGTTGACCCGTCTCATTCTTTATCAGCATTTTTCTTCTCATTATTTTTCAGTTCTTATCAAATGTAAACAACATTCAAACCCACCAAGCCTGCTAAACTGTAAATGTAAATCGTTGGAACCGCAAATTGCAATATTTGCTATTTTGCAATTGAAATATTTCAAGGAAGTATTTCATGTATTATTGTAATAGTTTCACATTTCTATTGCTAACTCAGTTTATCTGCACACATGTCTGAACTGTTGTTGTCTGTCCTCACATTTTCTATTCATATTCATATTCATATCACTATCATTGTTTTCTGTTTATATTTAATATTGTGGTTGTTATTATAGTAAACATGCCAGATTTGATTACTCTATTACAAGTATAGTGAGCAATAAATTATTTATTTAGAGATAATTTTTTATATGGATTTCCTAAAGTTCAGTGACACTTTTATTCAATGTAAATTAATAACATCGTGACCTAAATACTCGTATAAATAAATAGACATGGAAATAATTATTAAAGATATACATATAATTTGGATAAGTGTTGATATAAAGGGTGGTTAAATTTGTTGATTTCGAATAAAACACAAATTATTTAGGAAATTATTGTCATTTCTTTTTATTTTGATAATATTGGTATAATTGATGTTCTATGCCATTAATGTGCAGAATTATCTCATCCTTTAGCTCTTGAATTGTCGCTGGCTTATCGACGTACACCTTAGCTTTCAAATAACCCCAAAGAAAGAAGTCCAAGGGTGTTAAATCACATGATATTGGCGGCCAATTGACATCATAACCACGTGAGATAACACGGCAATTGAATGTTGCGATTTCTTACCACCATTCTGACCATTGCTCGGTTGTGTATATTTCCCAGGTTGAAATTGAGTTAGTCTGAAATTGAGAAAAGTCAAATTAAATGCAGAAAAAACTTGACGTTTAGGTGTGGTTTACATTCAATAACGGCCTTTAAAATCTAACCACCCTTTATTTAGAAAATATACATCTTGCTTATTTTTGTACATCCCACGATAATGGGTACACCAACAATTCTTATTCTGAATCTTTATGGGTAGAGTAGCCGATTTGCCGATTTCCGTTTGACCGTTTATAAATGTTAATGCAAAAAAAAATGTGATAATATCTTGCCTTGCTTAACCATTTATATTAAAATTACCATGGAAACATGTCATTAGCATTATTTTCACCATTTTACTTTACCATACGTAGGTAAAGTATAGTAATCGTGAAAGAAAAATCGATTACGTTTTGAGGTGTCCTGAATTCTAGTTTACCTATTTTCGCGATGATGTCTGTTGTGTATGCCACTATTTTTGTGGAGTCACAAGAGAGAATTACATGTGGGAATTTCACATTCAGTATGTCTGTTTGGTACAAGGCGATGAAGAGCTGTATAGTTTTTCGCATAATCGGGAAGGGGAGGAGGGTAGTTTACTTGACACCACAAACCGTGTATAGCACTATTTTTGTAAACATTATTTTATGAAAGCTCTTTTATGAAGGCTCTACAGGTCATATCGTTTAACATATCGAGATGAAATCTAATATGTGACTTTGATATATGGAGATGAAGAGCTGTACATAATAGTACTTTGCTTTGTATGGGTCCTACCACTCTCACTATCCCAATCCAGTCCCTATTATGCTCGATTATGTACATTACGCCCTCTGTGCCAATCCAGTCTGTGAGTACGCATGGATATGGGGTAACTAGTACCCACTTTCAAGACTATAATAATTTTTCACTTTGTATGGGAGCTACCACGCCTACTAATCCAATTTAATTTGTGCGAAAGTTTTAACAATAATATTGGGGTTACTGGTGCAAAATTTCAAGGCGCTACCTACTGTTACCAAGCAATACGCTGATAAATATTTACTTTGTATAAGAGGTGCTACGTCCACGTCAAATATCCAAAAAAATATGTAGACTATTTAACCATCCATGCATCTAATAACAAACTGTGAAAATTTTAGAAAAATCGGCTGGTGTAGGCAGATATAGCTTTTCGACAAATAAATAAAACAACCACATTTGTGCGGTATATATATATATATATAGATAGACTAGCAGTACCCACCACGTAATGTGCGTCCTGGAAATATTTTGTTTCTGAAAGTAATCCACACCAAATTTTAAGTCTTAATTTTACAATACTTCAGATATGTTTGATATATTTCTTTCTATAGAGGTTAATATCCCTGGAGAATTACTTACAGCCTAATCTAAACAAGCACATGTCAAAAATCCTCATGTACATAAAAATGTATGAAGCAAACCTAAATAACGCAGCGTAAACGTTTAGTAATTGGAAAATCATGAGGTAGTGAAGGTGGATGCAAACAATCTCTTATTGTTTTTTTCGTGAAAGAGTAATAAAATTTCTCCAACTTTCTTCTTTATCTAACTAGCTTTTACCTTTAATCTGCGTTTAAATTTATAAGATTTTAATAAACAAAATAAGTTAACATTACTTTTCATTGCGTAGAGTTGCCCTCTTATTTAGGTTTGATCAAAGCTAGGCTCTAAATTATTTAAGTTAGTCAGTTAGGAACATAAGCTTTGTATATAATTCTCAAATGTATATCAAATTCTAAAATAATTTAAAGTTCTGCAAAGAGTATTTAAAATTTCCCGCTGACAAAAAGCGTTTCTGGTAAAACTGCGTACTTTCACTACTTTTGCTCTGGTTTCTCTTGGAAACGAGATACTTTTACTGCATTTTTCTAAACAAGCTACCCTCAAGAAATTCCATTATAAGGCTGTAAAAGAATTTGAAAATTATGCAACTGAGATGTGAATACCGCTATGCGATATAGCACAAGATCTTTCCAATGTATCACACTGTAGTGTGGTTTAAAAACGTTTTATTTTGGAAATAAGTCGGTTGCTTATGAACTACTAAAGATATCTTTCAGAGGCATAGCTAAGGTGGTTTTCAGTAGAGCGACTGTCGCTCGGCCTAACCCAAAGTGGCTCTGGGGGGCTTTTGAGAAAGCTCCCAAAGTTGGTTAAACCGGATATTCTTTTTGTTTTGTAATATCACAAGAGTTTTATTTATAACTCAAATGTTAAAATGTTTTAAACGTAGATAGTACTAAATGTTCTGACCTAAATCTTTAGTGCGGTACCATTTGGTAGTCCAATTTATTGCTTTATATATATCCAAAGCAGAATCCAAAATTGAAATGAAAACTCCTCTTTAAAATCAATTGATCCATAAAAAGTTTAAAATTAAATTAAAATTTTTTATTATTTTAATGCTTCGTATGATAATAACAAACAAATTGAAAATATTGAATCATACGAAAAGTATCAATGCCACATGATAATTGCATCTTGATGAGATGATGGCTTGCAACGGGAGTTTCAATTTACTTTCCAATTGATAGAATCCATTGAAAAGATTAATTTTAATTTAAATTCTTAAAACAATATTTTAAAAATATTATAACGGCAAAACAATTCAAAAATAAATAAATAAATAAAGAAATAAATAAAATTACTAGAATAACTAATGACGAACTAATGTTTTTTTTTTTTTTTTGATTTATCGGAAATGAATGTGTGTTATTAAAACAAACAATATTTTTTCATTTATAGCAAACTTCATCTGTTGAGAGCAAGTAATTTTATACAATTCAATTTTATATTTAGATGTACTCAGTTAGACGATTTCCGCATCTTCTAATTTATTTTCTATTTTCTTAGCCCGACCCAAGAAATGATTAAGTTGCCGTAATGTTGTTAGTGCGATAGATTTCTACTTGACAGACCCCACCTAAAGTTTTTATTTTTTCTCTAGTTAACAAAAAACAAAAACAAACAAAGTTTGGGTTTTGTTACTGTGCCATAACACAACTCTTGTTGAAGTCAGTACAGACAAAAATTAATGAAAAATCATGTTGCATCCACCAAACAAAATTGAACAAAGTAGTATTGGTGATAAAGTTATGTGATCCAGCAAGGGCCAATAGAGGGCACACAATATTTAGAACAAAAATAATTTTGTTCAAAATAATACGTAAGTAATTTCTTCTATTAAACAAAAATTTCAATATCTTCGAATATCGTTTGAAACAAACAATTTCCTTATCTGCCTTATTAAAAATTATTAATTTTATCAGTCAAAGATTTTCACCTTAGAAACGTTTACTTCTGAATTTTAATGTAGAAATTCAAACTGCAAGAAGTTTTTAAGCAAAATTCGACCATTTTTGGTCGAATACGGTTCATGTCAATATCTGCAGGAACCATTTTTAATAAGGATCGCTTTTCTAATACTTCATTTGTATGTTAATAACTATAAAGTTAAATAAATACTAAAGATAGCAGGGCACCCCAAATGAATATTTACTTAACAAAACTTGTTTTAATAGTAAAATAATATCAACAGCTTTAGTTACACTTCGTTCTTACTAACTGATGATGAATCAGGGATATTATCCTAAAGTACCGATATTACTTACATCAATGCAACTTCCTGGCAGGAAGTAAAATAACCCCTCCTCCTCTTGCGAGGCATTATGTCCTTATCTTCCAGATTACCTTAATGATCAAGAAACACCTTTCGAGAGTTCCTTTTGTTCTCTTGTTGATTCTTATGGTCATGTTTGGCTTTATCAAAGTAGAGTTAATAAAAATACAAGTAATGTTTGCTTCACGGTTGTTGCTATCATTTGAGGATCATTCCTCTGATCGAAGTCGAATGTAACCTGGTTCATTTAGTATATTACGCGCCGAAGGATTTGAATGAAGCTTCATGAAATACGTTACTGCGTTTTTCGCCATTTCTGCTGTAACTGAAGGCTACTTTACCAGTAGAATTCCTACTTTACTAGTAGAATTCCACAACACGAAATTGGTTCTAGTATCATCTTCTACAGTAGAAGTTTGCAAACTAAGCTTAGGGTAGAGTTTCTGCCACGCAGTTCAGTTGGATTGCTATTAGCTTCAATTGCGTTAACCTTGATTCTCCATATTGCTTTTCCTAGTAATGCGCCAATCGAGATGTATATTGAGGTATTTGACTTCTGAAGGCTGAGGTATCATATGATTAATTGTGCGATATGGACGGCATATGTCCCTACGCAATGTGTAAGTTATATGAGTAAAATTTTATTCGTTCACCTTTATTCTTAATTTCTTCAATCATTTTTCTAAATTGTGCATGTGGACTGAAAATATTTTGATGCTGCTTGGGCACTTTCGTGAATGCTTAAAAAACAGCAACTGTCGATGTGTAGACTCGGTTGGTTGTTGGTATGTCTCAAATAAACAACAAGTATAGAATGAGTCCCAGTATACTATATTGTGGAATTTTAGCCAAGGCGAGCTTAAAAAATATCTTCTTTTAGTTTAAACTTTCGATTAGTTAAATAATTTTCTAACTGCTTATAGAAGCTTTCCGGCAAGTGTAGTTTTAACTTATATATTAGGCCTTCGCGTCATGCCTTATCGTATGCTTGAGAACTTCTAGTGCCTAGCAATATATCGATACCTTAATATAGGAAGGCCCTAACTACAGTTTTGCCTACTTTACAGGAAAGAACTTAGTAAAAAATTATAGTTTTGTAGTCGCAAATTATTTTTTAACGAAATTTTTTATTAAATTCTGCTAGCGTTTTAACGCTATAACATTTTTTTTTTATTTAATTCATATATATTAGAAGATCATCTATTCAAATATGGAAAAAAACTCGATTTAAAAAAAAATCGTGTTAGGGCCTATCTATATTTCAAAGGTCTTTTTAACTACGTTTAGTATGTAACTACGTTTAGTATGTAAGTTTGACTTTCTGAAGCCGAATTGATGGTTCGGAATACAACTTTTCGCGCATAGAATTGGATTCATCTTAGTTATTAAAAATGCCAGTACTAGAGAAAAGATATCTACCGATATCTACCGAGCACCGAGCACCGAGCTCCATAAAAGCAGATATCTAGAGTTTGCTCGACTTCATTTATCCAGCCCCCTAGCAGAGACAATATGCTTGGAGCCTTATACAAACAAACTCTGCCATAAGTTACAAGTCAAATTTCCGATCGAATTATTGATGGGCTAGTCACCGTTGGAAAAAATTGTAGCCTCTTTGTTGATTTCTTTTGGAAGTGTTCTTTATCGTTATTATCAGTGTGACCAGGTCTAAAAGTATTGTGCAGCTAAATCTGATTTAAAATAATGCTAAAAAATTTCAAGATGCTTAACAATAATGCTTAAATTCTAAATTTATATGTTGAGTAACATATCTATACTTACATATAATAAAATATAAAAATACTGGATGGCTTTTAACAAAATTTTGTGAGGAGGTACCCTCACAAGTTCCAATATAGGAAGGATACTTTTCTCCGCAAAAATAGAGAAAAAGCAGTGAAAGTACGCAATTTTCGGTTTAAAGGTACAGAAATTTTCGGTTTAAAAATGGGCTATTTTAAACACGGTTGCGCACCTTTTATTTTTGAAAAGGGATATTTTAAACAACAGATGGCGCCAATTGAAATATGTATTTAATTTGTATTTTTACACAGTGAAATTACATCGTTAAAATATTTTAACCGTGAAACATAAATTTTTTTTTTTTTCAGCACTGGTTGGACTTAAAAAGTATATTTATATTTTTAGACTTAAGATATGAGTAATTATTGATAGTTCAATTATATTGAAGATACAATAAATAAAAATTGCGACAAAAATATATTTTAAACACCTCTTACAGAGGTTTACAATAACTTTTAGAATTTTATATAAATTTTGGAATTTTATCCAAGGCTGGGTAACTTTATATAAAGAAAGTACGTATCTTGATGGATTTTAACAAAATTTTGTGAGGAGGTTCCTTAGCATCCTGATTCCAATGTAGGATACTTTTTTCTGCACAAATACCTTATTTTTTTACCGGTTTAATTTAAGGCATCTTTTATTTTTGAAAGCGGGATACTTTAAACACGGTTGTGCAACAGATGGCGCTTATTTAAAACAATGACAGATTATTAATTATTTATTGCCAAATAGCCAATTAAATAAAATTTTTATTTGATTTGTATTTTTTACTTTGTGGAATTACAATGTTATTAAAATATTTTAGAATTGTTTATAAAGAATATAATTTTTTATAAATTTTAGAATATTATCTAGGGATGGGTAACTTTATATAAAGTAAATACATAAACCATAACTGAAGCACTACGAGCACTCGAATAAAAGTAAGAGTCTTATAATTGGTGTAGAGTACTTTCAAAGCCAAATCGGGCAAAGTATTGTCAGGACGCCTACGACGCTCAGTACTTTGACAAAAATACAAAAAATAACTATATCTTGTATTGTTAGGAAAGTTAAACTGTTCGACAGCTAACACCATAATTCGTAGCCATGTAAAAGAAATTTTTACTTTTAGCAACTATTGACGGCACCAGAGGCCGAAAATTCAGATAACTATGTGCTTTAATTATTAAAAACAAAACTTAGTTAAGACGCTTTCTTCCAAAAGGCTGCACACATTTAAATTTGGGAAGCACAAGATCTAAATTTGAGTTTTCTAGTAGCTAAAATTATTAGCAATAATAAGTTATTAGAAGTTTTTGGAAATATGTTGCTAAAGTGACTTCTTATTGCAAGTAAAAAGTCATATTAAGTTCAATGGAATATTAAAGAAAAATAA